>VZTB01006371.1:119986-219269 GCA_013397245.1 Thryothorus ludovicianus
CTTTATAGTTATAATTACAGATATAATTATGAGAAGCATTAAATATGGATGAAGTTTTCACACTTACTGTTTAAAAGATAACAGATTTTATTGTTGGATTAAAAACAGGAAACTGGCTCTGAAAGTATGGTACATAAGACTTTAGATTTAAATTTGACCAAAAGTAAAACATAACATTTAAAAATGACCCTCGGGAATGCTAAGAGTATAAAATATAGGAATAGGAAGAATTGTGCCTAAGGAAATCTGTAGTCCTTAAACCAGAGAGGTACTCTCTGAAATTTCTTTCCCTTTCACCAGTGATTTTGGATGACATTACTGGGCTCTCTAGAACTTGCAATGACTCAAGCAGCAGCATGGTTCCAAGTTACTGTCTCTTTCTGCACAAATTAGAAGGTGTATCAGTAGAACTTAACTGAAGTATGGTGCCCTTTCACTGAAGTTAGCAATTATACATGTGTCTGACTACAGTGACAGGAAAGTTTGCTCACACTGAGTGCACGTTGAAAAAATTATGCCCAATCATAATAATAAACTACTACTGCAAATTTTAGAAATATCAATATCAGTGATTTATTTGTTAATGGTTTCCTTGTAAAGCTTAGGTCATAATGGGGTAATAATTATGAAAATGGTAAACAGAAACTTCATGATAGAAACAAAGCTGTTACAATTAATATAGCACAATATTGTTATTATTCTGACAATCGTGAGGGTGCAGCTGTTGTTAACGTTAGGCCTGTAAAAAGAGCACTATGTAAGGAAGTAGTCTAGGAGCCATCTCTTAACAGCAGTTGTATGTTTAGAGTTTCCCACTTAGAGAAGGAAAAGAAAAAGGAGAAAAGGACTTGATTGGATGAGCACATTAAGAATTAAGATATAGCTTTAGGAATAAGAAACACATATAAGAAAAGGAAAAAGCAAAGGAAATTTGACTAGGTGCTTAGATTGTTTTCATGATCACTATGCAACAAATAAACTTTAACCTTTCTTCACTTTACTTTTTGCAAGGGATCAGGTAAAAAGCAGGCAATTCTCCGTCTAGGCTTCCTAGCTTTCAAGTTCCCAGAGTTTTTGAAAACAAATGAAACTTGGAATACTAAATAAAAATTCGAATTCTTTTTATTACCTAATGGTATCATCAGGTTTATAGTATTGCCATGAAGTATCTGAGCTTTTAAGAGGATAAGTTCTAATTAGAAAAGTAATTTAAAATTTCCCTTCTGCACAATGTTTCTGTATAAAATTGTCATAAGAATCTTAATTGCAGATTTTCTCACTTTTATTTAAATAAAATTACAGCCATTAATTATAGTTATGCCATGAGTATTTTTTTCTTTTTATTTCTGTAAATTCTCCTCCTTAAGGAAAGTCTTTTGTTTGGAGAACAAGGTTATATTCTCTACAAGTAGCTGGAGGTACAGGGGGAAAACAATCTAAGGCTAATAACTTTCCTGATCATAGGAAGTGTCTTTTTTTTTTTAACTTGAAGGGTTTTTAGCTTGATGCACTTTCCCATGGGCAGGCATTTGGTGTTACTGTTGTATTCAAGACACTTAAGTAGGACACAGGGCTCTCAGAGCCCTGCAACCTGCTAGATCAGCATTGAAATGTTGAGGGCTAACATGAGGCATCCCCAAGGCACCAGTAATCAGTGTGAGGAAAATAAAATCGAGTTACAAGTATTGGCTATTTGCATGGACCAAGTTGTGCCAGGAGGCTTTAAATCTAGATTGTGAAGTGTTAGTGACTAAACAACTCATTCTGCATTTGGTGTGGAAATCTAGTTTTTTGTATGATTCAATGAATTAGAAATATATTTGTAAAAAAAGAAATTTTTATTTGCTACCCTAGCAATTACCATTTGATATACCAGATTTGTGACCTGAGGGGTTCCACTACCATTAATATACGTCTATGGATCTATTTTATTTTTGTATTTTATTGTTTCAAAAAAGGCTCCAAAACATTGTTAAAAACAGACATATGCTCATGACACAGCTGACCCCTTACTTTCCCACTATGAATTCAGCTTGTAAATTGCACCTCTTTTCCTAAATACTGATATAAGGTAAAATTTAAAGCTTTAAAAAATAGGTTCATAGACTATAATAATTGTGTTGAATGGTGCAAGGAAGTTGTTTCATGGTACAAGATCACCCTGATTTTCAGAATAAAGACAAATTAATTAGATATCATTGACCTATATATGTAAGAGAGCAGTGTATTAATATTCATCAGATAACTTGTCTAGTCAATGTCGAAACACAATATTACTTCATCAGAAAACATTGATTGAGAGATCCTAGCCCAGCATCCATTTCATTTGAGCTTCAGGAACAACTTTTGTGCACCATGGAGTTCTCTGGATTGGTGCTTTTCCCTTGTGTTACAGCAATAGGGTGAAGCAGAAGCATCTCTTCTGAAACATATAGGAATGGATTTTTATTTTCAGAATTGCATGTTTAGAGTTAGAAATCTAGCAGAACAAAAAACTGTAAATCTTGATATCTAAAAGAAAAATCTTTATCAGTCATCTGATCTAAGCTTATTTCTGTATTAGTTCTTTATATACAGCACTGTCCNTATTGAGAGTAACCTTTAAAGTCATCAGAACTGCATAATATTTCTCTATTCTCAAAGGTTTTTGTTATCCTTCATCATGTGCTTGGTGTGATTTTGATGAAGTTGGCTTCATAGGGCCCCCCAGGTCACTAATGAAAATGGATAGCACAGCGCACAGTGCCAGTTCCTCTGAGCCCCATTTAATGTATTGCTCCCTCTTTGGAAGCTGCACAATTGCTACTTATTTGCTTCATGAGCTACCAGCCTTTTTTTTATGTCTGCTATGGTATTTTTGACATGCAGTGGCTTTCCAATCAGCAGCTGGGCAGTGCCTGGTTTTGTACAAGGACAGGCATAATGTTCCTTTTACGAATACAGAAAAATCTTCAGCTCCAGTTAAGTAATTTTTACTTATTAACTTACTTACCTAATCAACCATTTGAAATTATTTTTTATTACCTTATCAATAAGTATACTTCTAAGGTTTTCTTTTGGGGTTTCTTTTAGATTTTCTGGATCTGGAAACTACACAAGAAGTTTTCTAGTTTTGAATGGCTTTCTGGAGACGTCTTAGAAAATTAATAGTATACCAGAATTTTTTTTAAAAATCCCTCTTTTTTCCCCATCTCTATTTTCAGCAAAGTCAGACTAACAGAAAACAGGAAGCTAGAAGCTACTATGATAATTTGTCTCTTAAGGTGTGAAAACTCCTGTTTGAAGAACTGCCCTAATAAGGAGAAGGTGCTAAAAGAGAGATTGTTCTCACACACAGTGTGAGCACAGGGTAGCTGAAAGAACAGTTTTGTAACAGATGCCATGGAAAACAGGCTCTGTATTCCCAAGAGACATCAATTCAGGTCTTTCCTGTGCTGTACATATGTATGTAATCATAACATTCTTCAGAAACTTAAAAACGTGTCAGAGTAACAGTCCTATGTCTCTCGCAGCAATCTTGTTATTGAAGGATGCCTATCAAGTGAAGTGGAGTCAATTACCTCCTTCTGCATCCTTGGCATTCCTGTGGAGAACTAATTTCTCAGCTTGCCTGTTGGGTTGATTCAGCACTCAACAGACATTGAATTCTCTGCATAGAAAGATTTTTGGTCTATTGGGATGAATTATTTCTTGTTCATAAATTTATCCAGGCACCCTGTTCAGTAAGTAAGACATTTAAGCACATTGCCTAATTGAACTTTTGAGATGCTTAAAACTAGTTATGTGCTGAATCAGTATCTCAGTATTTAATTGATATTGAGTATGGCCTATGAAGGAATAAAATTTAAATTTTCTTATATTGAAAACATCTGGTGATATTCTAGCCAATTCTAGATATTCTCTAGTCCATGTGTAATAGTCTATGCTTATTTGCTGTAGTGAGGCAGAACACAACTTGCCAAATGACAGTGATCCAAAAAGGCCTGTAGCTGTACAGGTACTGAAAGCAGAGACTCTTCATTTTTAGCCTAAATCATACTCACTGTACAGAGACAGGTTTGGTTTTTTTTCTTCAAAAGAAGTTAAATAAAAGAAATTATCTAAGTTTCAATGACGCACTTAAATGAATGTTTTGCATTGCAGTGGTTGAGAGCCAGCAATGCTTTTAATAATATGCCCTCATATGCCTTAATAATATGGCCTCTTAAGATTTGAGGGATTTTTCTAATGCAAGCCATAGTGTGTAATTCATTAGCTACCAGTAACTGGGGTTCTGAATCTGCCTGAGTCAATGAACTAATTTTAATTTCTAAAAACATATGTAAAATATTTTTTATGTAAATCCTATATATGATAATGGCTTTTGGATGGCAGTATTGGAAATCTAACATAAAGCATGCATTCTGGGTGTGAATTCACATCTTCTAGTTTAAAGGAATTAGGGTAAACAGATTAATTTTGAAATACTTGAGTGACATGTGCTGAGCGTGTTTACAAACGTGGAACAAATTCACATATGCTTGTATATCTGTCTTTTTAGTTATGCACATTGCTAAATTTCAGGATGTTCTTTAAAACTCCATCTGGAGCTGTACATGTCTGTGTGTGCATCCATGCAGATATATATGTCTCTCTGGTATCATAAAGAAATGACTACAGGATGGATGCCACAATTGTTATTTATCTGCATTTATAATTGCCTAGGAAAAGTTTTGTAGGATATTTTGGTATCATACTGACATATTTCAAATAATGTAATGCTATTCCATGCAATGCATAAAAGCAATAAAAATAAATTAATTAAAGCTTCTATTCACCCAGTTTAGTTGTCAAAATGCATCTGTGAGTTAGATTAAAGGAAAAGGACTTTCAGAAGAACAATAAGATACTAATTATATTAAAGGGCAGGCTGAAAAGTTTCACCTTTTCTGTGGACAAGCAAGATAATTTAAAGTGATGTATTTTAAGACACTGGATGATGCCTCAGGATAACAGAGTGAATACTGCAACATTTTTTTGTAACTTCAAACAATTCATTTTGAGTGTTTTTATATTAAAAGTCTTAGCTGTAACCAGGAAGTCAAAATCAACTTGAATATGAATGGAAAATGCCATTGACTGTTTTTTTTCTCAAACTAGAACTCACTGTGATTAGCTTTTCACGTCTGATTTGAAATTGCCCTAGGACTGATTTTCATATGCTGCATGAGAGAATACAAGCAGGGAGAAAAACAGTTGTTGCTTAGCTGTGTGCTCATTCAACAGAGTTGGAGCCTTACTTGGACCTTTCCTCTCTTTGGTTTTCCCAGTGGCCCCGTAGAACAAGTAACGTGAATCCCCTCTTCTGTGCTGTGCTGCTTTGCAGACCCTGGCAGGGACCTACTCAGAGTACAGGGGGTGGTTTGCTAAGGTTACCTCTTAACTAAACTACTTCTAGGGAAATGGGGTGATCAGTCTGTGTGTTGTGATTGGTACTGGGCACTGTAAGTGATTATGGGAAATCAACTGCCTGAGCTTCTTCCCAAAGGTTGGGGGTACTTAAATAACCCATATTTATGTGTCCTTCCCACAGGCATATATTTAACAGAGCAGAGAGCAAAAAACCTGTCCTCCCTCTCCTTTTAGCTTCTATGGCCCTTAGTGCTGGGCCTGCCTAAATTCCCATTGTGATCCAGTGTGACAAAGCCTCCAGCAACTCAGCCACAGTTGCCAGAGAAACTGGGAAAACAAGTGATGCTCAGCCTCTGACAGCAGTAAAAAATGGCCAATGCTATAACATTATGTTGGGGCGTTGGCCCTTGTCTCATGATCTTTCTATTTTAAAATGTTACAGTCACCTATATAAATCAGCTTGAACCGATTCAAACCAGTTCAAATTTTTTCACTTCTTCTACCAAATCATTTCTGGTCTGACCTAAAAGTAAGTCATATCTGTTTCGGTCCCAGCAATGCCTAGATACTAATTGCACTACACATGTAGTGTTTGACTTCTTTTCTGTGACCCTTCATCTGTGGTGGAAACCTGTCCAGGTTACAAGAAACTGAATACATACTCTGGTGATTGACAAGTCAAGTCATCCACAAGGATCCTCTTAAGGAGTGTCAAAGCAAGCACAGGTAGTGCCTTTGTAAGTCAAAGTCACAGAATTGCCTGCAGTTGAAAATACTCTCAGGATGTGCAAAGGAGCCTGAAACATTGTCTTCAAATTGCATTAAAGAGCAGCTAGAGCAGCTGAATGTTAACTCTTCCATTTCTTGGAGAGTCTCCATTTTTATGGGCTCTCTAGGCATTAGTATGAAATTTCTGCCGGTAGTATTTGTACTGTCATTACCTAAGGACAAAGTTTTAGGAGTGCATTTGCCCTTTACAATAAGTGCTTAATGAATGAAAATAGTGTATACCAGAGAACATCAGATAATAAAAATAACAGCTGATGAACTTTTCACTTTAGTCCTCTCACTTTCAAATATTTAGTTTTGCTATGGATTGAGTTTATGTAACAACTTAATTTTGTATTTTTCACAGAAATGTAACCTGGAATAATTTAGCTATCCCAGACACCCACTGCTCCAGAGAGCTAGAAGAAGGTTACCAGTGCCCACCTGGATTTAAATGCATGGACCTTGAAGATCTGGGACTAAGCAGGCAAGAGCTGGGCTACAGTGGCTTTAATGAGATAGGTCTGTCCTACTGGTAAAATCCATTTCAGTATCCATTTAAAAATGTTTTTGAAATTAATGGAACAGATAGATCGTGTCTATGCTGAAAAGACATCAAGTGCAATCAGTATTCCACTCAAATAGACTACATGCCAGAAAGAGAAGCTGTGCTATTTGCTTTGCAGTTATGATATATTTTTACATTGCCTGGGATCCCAGGATTTAAATACCTTTGAAACATTGTCTGTATAAGGAGTCAACTGTTGATTATCACCAGTATGCAAATGTGATGACTAATTTCTGTCTTATTTTTGATTCATTTTAGAGCATAAAATCTCTTCTGTTTGTCTAATTTTAGTAGTAATTCCCATGAAAAAAGTCTTTTTTTTTCATCCAGAATTACTTTGATAATCATCTTGTTACTAGGGAGAAGATGAGAGAAAAAATTATATCGTGTATCTGTGGCAATCTTGATCCAAACTGTATAAGTCAGAACATCAGCCAGAAAAATGATTGAGAGTCATAGATTTTGCAATACAGGTGCAATCTGTGTTCTATGCAAAACATGGCAGTTCCCAGGAGAATATGTTCTCTGACAGCTGCAATGTGTTGTGCCATCCCCATGAGGAAATGAGTGTAGAACACAAAAGCAGAAAAGATGGCAAGAGCAGGGGCAGCTGTGGTAAGATCCACATCCAAATGGAAAATATGCAGTTACTCTGTCAGAACATTGTGATTATTTCACATTTATTGAGCAGACAAAGGTCCAACAGGAGCCTGCAGCTGTAAATTTTCATTTCAGGTCAGGTAGGGAAGTACCTTCAAATGATAAAGCATACCCACAGGCTGCATTCTTTCTGATGCATTGCCTTGACTCTGATAAGTTTTTTTGGTTTTCTTTGGGTTTTTTCCATTTTTCTGGCTTAAGCTCTAAACTGTTATCTTGGCCTCAGCTGAATTTGAAGGTAAAGAAAAGGTTTAATGACTGAATGACTGAAATAAAAAAAGGTTTTTGAGTAATGAAGGTCTTTGTGGCTGAAACTGCTTCAGTTGATTCCTGAATATTCAGGTTTCTGGATATATGCAATGAGCCAGAAAGTTACAAGGAAGTGTCAGGGTCATGCTACAAGTACTCCGTAATACCAAATAATTAATGAACAAAATCTTCCATTTATGTCCTTTCTTTTTTCTTATGAGAAAGGGAGAAAAACCTGATTTCAGCCAAGCACCATTCTGTTCCCTCTGAGAGTCAGAAGTGTACCAGTACTGTTAGATGGATAACACCATAGATAGCACCAAATTTTCTATAATTTTTTTTCTTCTGTAGATCTCAAAGGATAATCCTGTCTGATCACTCAGTCAGCCCTTAGATTTATTGTCATGTCTGGGTGAACATGGGCTGAGTTCACACTAGAACCTAAAACCATCCACATTCAAGTTCTGTAGTTCCAGGTAGCTTGGCAGGAGAGCGTGAGATAGGGATGTTGCCAAAATAATTAAAGCTCAGATTGAAATCGCCCTTCTTATCTTGTTATGAGAAAAATATTTTGTGGCATCGAAGGGTGTTGTTCTAGCTGTCTACGTGTTCACCAGAGGAAAATAGTTTCAATGTCTTTAGACAAGCTTCCACGGGTAAAAGAGCTGAATGAGAGCCAGAGTGCTTAATAAAGGAGGCTAGCTTGTTTTTTAATGATGGGGGCAGGTTGGCAAAGACAGGTGAAATAGTTTGTCCACGGGTACCTTGAAAACAGGTTAAAAAACAGGACTGAAACTCTGGGCTCCTGAGTCACAGTGCTATGCCTTATCGATATTTCTGAGTATTGCATTTTAAAGGTCAGAGATTGCTAATAGACCTAGGAGACTTGTAATTGATAAATTGTTTTTTCTAGAAATAGGTAACCAGGATATAACACTTCTCAGAACAGTAGCCAGAAGTTAAATTGAATATCAATTGAAGGGTGATAACTAAACTTTAAAATAATGGGTAAGACACAGAAGCTTTCCCAAAAAATGTTAAATAAGCTTCCTCAAATTAGGATTGTTATAAACAAGATTAGAACCTGCAAGTTCACCAATATTTTATAAATATCCATTTCGTGATGCACATTTGTGTGTAGTTAACAGGTAAGTAATGAAATCAATATTTTCTGTGTAATTATACTTTTTTTTGTACATTCATTGGTATTTCATTTGCAGATATTATGATGCAGCCTGTCCTGTTGGATCCTCAAATCTATCATTACAAAAATCACAAGAGCATAGCAGTTTGGCAGCTTCTGTATAATTAGTAACTCTTAATTTGTACATATAAGTACCAGCTATGAATATTTGAATTTGATAGTTTCTGTTATTTTTCTTCTCTTGAAAGAAAAAAGAGGGATTTTTACAATTTTATTACTGGGTGAAGATGAAACTGTCCTAATCAGACAAAAGCTAATAGAGTTTTTAATATTGTGAATATGCCACTTAGGTAGCTTCATATTTGGAAAATACCTTGATTTTGGTCATGCCTTGGTTCCATTTTTATGAATGACTTTGACTCTAAAGGATGAAGATTGGAAAGATGATAGTGTAAGTTTTGGTACTTATTTAAATAATTGAAATATATTTATTTCCCAAGTTTTCTATTTTTAGTTTTGAGGTGTTCTATTTATCTGTTTTATGTATGTTTCCATGCAAGTATATACATTTTGTTTAAGGGAATAGTTATACACCACTGGTAAATGTGGCTTGAAGACATCTTGGCAAGTTAATTTAGGCCATCTCCTTCTGATGATGCTACTTATCTTTCCATGCTACTTATTGTTTTGCTTCTTTGTCTGTCCTCTTAGGAAGATTTTCCTTAAGTATAACCTGAATCTTTCTTCTAAATGGAATTTAAGACCATAATTTCTCACCTTATTCACTACTGGCATAGACAAAACCATTAAAAAATCTTTGCTGCATCTTCTATATGGTTCTAAATGTTTCAGTCTTTTGCTAGAAGACTTATATTTTGTTCCTTAAATTGTTCTTACTCTCCTTCTCTAGACCTTCTCTGGCTAGTCCACCACTTAGTGAATACCCCAGCAGAGCCATTATTTTATGTGGTTTTAAAATCTCTTACAGTNTTTAAAATCTGTTACAATTTCTACATCCCAGTGAGATTTTTTCCATTTTCAGAATAGCTTGTTGTGGGTGATTCATGTTTTCCTAATGTATTTAAGCCTTTGTGTCTTACTGAAAGAGCTGCCATCGTTTCCTATCCTTTATTTGTTTATTTATATATTTATTTTTAAATTTAAACTCTTACATTTGTCTCTGTTGAATAGCATACTTTTGTTTTTCCAGACTATTTCTGCAATTTGCAAGATCTTCAGGAGTTTTAATTCTCTCCTCCTGATTACTTGTGCCTTTTAGTTTACTTTTATCTGAAATTACATGACTATAATTTATTTTCTTTCAACCTGATCAAAAGTGAAAAAATAAATAGAACCAGACCAAGATTAGACTCTGGAACTTTATTTGACAGTCTTCTTTTCTGACAGTATTTCATTAATAGCTGTTCATAAGGATGCTTAACAAGTGGTTTTGCACCCATCACAGAGAGGTGTCACCTAGCCATATTGCTGTGTGTTATCCTGGTGAGACAATGTTAAAAGCCTTTTAAAATATGTAGGCCATCAAGTGTTTCCTTTCTCTTTACAAAACTTGCCTTCATTCCACATTTGTACAGCGACGATACAGGAAGATTTTTGCCATAGGTTCTCAAGTGCCTGCACCCTTTAATGTATATTAATAACATGATACACAAGATACTTGTGAAGATCGTTTTTCCAACGTCAGCATATATCTACAGCTAATGTCTCTGTCCTTTAATATATGTATTTCTAGATTGCATCTAGAATGAAATAAACACCAATTAGTATTGCCAACTTTGCAAGTGTAATCTCTAAGAGTGGAGTTACTAAAATCCAGGGAAGTTCTGTCTGGCAGTACCTCTGGAAAATTTATAAGCAAAAGAGGTCTATCTGATAACTGTTCATGAAACTGAGTTAATAAAATATGAACCAATTAGCTAAGCTCCCAGTACTTCAAATCCTATGTTTGTGAAATTCTGAAATGGGAGGAAGGTATAGTAAGGAAAGAATAAGATAGCCCTCTAGGTGAGCTGATTTCAGCTATTTCAGGTTCCACCTGGTGGGAGGCTACAGGAAGTTCCTGCTTGCCCATAGTAAATTGCTCATGAACTCAGTAGAAACCCAAGTACTCTTTGCATCAGTTAGACACAGAAGTTGACTTCTTAAGTAGTTGTTGTTCTTACACAATGTGAGCCTTAATATGAAGTTAAATCTTTTGTTCTTCAGGATGCCTGAAAGATTTTTTGAATGCTCCCTGTAGGGCTGAGTGGAAGTAAGAGAAAGGATAAGAATTAAAGGCTTGGCTGACTGTGTGGTTGTGGGTAGAAAAATTCCTTACTATTGTCTATAACTGGATGGTACTGTCAAGCTCTTCTCTTTCTCAGACTTCTTTGCTTGTTTTGATTTGGACTTCTGTAAAAAGGTTGATGTTTTCTTCATCTTAGAATAGCCTTCAGCCTTGTCTCACACTGAGAGCATCAGGTACATTCACAGTTAGCCTATTTCTTCTTTCTGATTTTATTCTCTTCTTCTCTGTATTTTTCCTAGCTGTGTTTAATTGCATAGGTGTAGCTGAGGGCGTGACAGTATTATGAAGTGTCTAAAAAAAGTTAAGCAAAATACTGAGAAAATTTTTTTTGTGAACAGACTCTACTAATTGTAAAAACCATTAGTGATATTATTTAATTTGTTCAAGTATTTGCACCTGATATCCCTAAAAAGCGTAAATATATTTTTTGAATGAAATAAGAGCGTACAAGTCCTGGGAACTGAAGGGCTATCACAAGTACTTCAACCTTACATCTCACTGTTTATCTGAGTGTGCATCTACCTTTATTCAATATTTAACATGGCAGTAACTGCTGTCAGGGCCACACTAAGGATGCTGGCAGAGCTGTCCATGTGGGTGCTGTTTAAAAGGATGCCTCCTAGATGCAAATACGCCAGAATCCCCTCTGTTTCTGGATCCTGTATAGATTTCCTCCTTACCTGCACTTTCCACACAGTACAGAGTCTTTTGCATTCAGGTTTTTGTAACATCAGCTAGTAATCATTCCACATGCCTCATGGGTGCAATCATCTGCAATCATCTACAGATGTAGAATAGCAGCACATCACTGATTTTACTCTTCATATAATCCCGGAAAAGGTTTTTTCATGATTTACAGTGCTACATATTGCTTCAAATAGTCTCAAAAAGAAAAGGAAGTCCCGAATAAAGATACCTAAAGGTTTAAAAATATTCTACAAAGTAAGCAAGAGAAATTTTAGGCCATGAGAGATCAGTCTGAAAGGAGAATAAGGAGATCTAATTCTATCCTTATTATCAACCCATCTGCCAATTGCTAGGGCCAATACCCTATTAAATGAAACTAATTACTTCTTTTATCTACAAAGAGTGTTTAACGAAGACTACTATATTAATGGCCATTTTTCATATAAGACATAAACATACATATTCTCTCTTGAAGACAACCAAATTTCAATGGTAAGAAGTGCTTCAAAGCCCATATAGAAAGACTACATTTGTATTTAGCTGTACTCACCTTACAGTAGAAGTGAACACTGTTCATTGGCACAGTGAGCCAATAAATCATAAATCATCTGATTTATGGCCTGTAAAAAAGCAACAGAGCTTTGGGTCTCAGATATTTCCTGCTTTTATTAAAAGGACTTCTTCCTTATAATGTGGGACATAGAAATTACATATGAGAGCCTTTTTAAAATTGATAACTATATGACTAAAGTTTATATAGGTCACTGTGAAAAATGTCTGCCATGGCTAGATTAGAAGTAACCTAATTTAATGTTTTTGAAAGGAAATGTCATAGTGGGGCCAAATATCCTAAATACACATGCAATGGTCAAAATAACCCCTTTGTTTATGCATAAATTGAAATTTTATCTACCAAACATGAGAGTTACTTTGGTTCTCTTACAAGTTCTCTTATGATGGGGAAAATACTTGTGCATGTGCAACCCTTTGGAATTGCAAAGGCATTGCTCTTACACTGGAAGATTGGATGGCCATAGGTCCATTGTTCAGAAGGAAGAAATTAAGTTCGTATGCTGTGAATCTGGATCTGCTACAATCCATTAAGTACATTTTCCATGAGAGATTTTAATATTTCCAAGAGATTGGGTACCTATCTCTTGGATTAGAATTCAGAATGACCACAGAGTTTGTTGACTGGTGTGATGTCATAAACACTTAACAAAAATCTGGAGAAGGAGGAAGGATGCTCAAACCAGTCTAAAATAAAAGCTGAAAAATGAGTCTAAATCAGGTGCCAAATTAGGTACTCCTGCAAGCATTCAGAGCTACAAGTCCATTTTTTTATGTGGACATCTGTATAATTAATTTGATATAAATTCTTAGAGCTAAAGTAGAAGTGACACATGTTTTTATATAGTAGTGCAGTGGTCAAAGTGAGAGACCTCCATTCTGGATGGATGCCCTACTAACCCCTGTTCATGAGCTGAGCAGATCATGATTCCTTCCTTTGAGTCTGCAGCAGCAGGAATTCCTGCTACAGGCACCTTAGGAAAGCAAGCAGCTGGAGGCTGGTTCTAGAGGAAGTTCTATAAATACTTGCTCCTCATCATTCTTCTGTGAAATTGTTTCCAATTTTTCTCCATGGACCACCCCAAGATGGATAATACCACCTTTAACATTTAGGAGCTGAATGTTAACAAGGCATACAAAGATGAAAGAGAACACTTGAAAATCTGACTTGACATTCCAGCTGCCACTGGATGAGAAAAGTGCCCTTCACTGGTGGCAGAAGCTGACCTTTTAGTTACTCTGTCACTACCCATCCACCTGACCCAGGCGGTTCAGCTCTTGATGGCAGTATTAGCAAGCCACTTGGTCTTTCCAGGTCCCTGGCACAGGCAAGAGGGACAGGTGGATTGTGATTGATTAGTTGTCCTAAGCAACTGTCTGCCATCTCTGAGACTTCAACGTGCATGAAAGGCAGTTAATTATGGTTTGATGAACAGAAAAAAATTTACATTAGCAGGTTATTTGCTCAAAGTAGGAGATATAGCTGATAGTGAAAAGGATTGTGAAGGTTTTTATCAGACTCCCAACATGCATCCTTCCTCCCTCCACTGCCCTTTTACACAGTTATGTCTCCTGAATGAAGCTGGTGTCACTTTGCACAGATAAAGATGGCTAGAAATGCAGATCAGCATCACCACCACAGCCTGAATCCCTGGGCCCTAAGTCATTTGGTATCTGAGATAATAGAAAGCAATGAGGGGATGTAATCATTTAGTCAGAGCCTCTATTTAATTGTACTCATTAAAGGCTGAAAAGTTGAGCTCTTACTAAATAAGCATTGGTTCAATAATGATTTCATCAAAACTTTTGGTCAGACTCAATCTATGGATTGTATGTATGCTTGATACATGTCTTCATGCTCTGTATATCCTAGCAAGTATATCATAGTATTAAATACTTTGATAAAAGAGTCTAATTTATTCCAAATATGCAGCTCTTTGATTCAGTCACTTTCATGCACAGTGTCTGGTAAAAAGCCCTTCATCCATGAGTTCGACCGGTGGGGTTATCAGGTGGTAACATGACAAGTGATAGTGATCTTAATGTGTGAAGGTGTCAGAATGTAATTAGGGAAGCCATTCAGACTGTCTAGTAATAAAACACATATTTTCTAAATGTGAGCCAAAATGACTTAAAGCATGCCCCATTAGTCCACTGATTGAGATACCACTTGAAATCATTTAATAAATGATGATAGATTTTTTTTTCCCACTGGAATTTCTTCCTAGGCCTTGCAGACAGAGAGCAATAGAATCCTGACACCAGCTGAGGCACTGTTGTGGATAAGTCTCTACTCAGGAAATTTCACTTAATTGTTTTACTGCCAATTAACATAGTGTGACCACTCATTTGGATACTAAGAACTAAGGAAGGCAAGCACTTAAGAGACATGTAGGGAAAATGCCTTATGTGCTTTCCCTGTCTGATCTTCAGTTTTCTTCTCCCAATGTCCTAGTCCCTGCTCCTCTGCTCTTGCAGCATCCGAGGTAGGGAGTGATGCAGGAATCGGGAGTAGATTCGTAGTACTTAAACTCTTTTGCAGCCCTTTCTTTCTTTCTTTTCAGCTACTGCTCCTTCCTTATTAAACATTAACTCTGCTCCAGAGTGGACTTAGGCATGGATGGCAGTTCTTAAAAGCCGTCCCTGCTCTGGGGTTTCACCTACTACCAAAGCCTAGCAGTTATACCCACCGAAGATGCCTAAATAAGATTAGACACTACAACCATCTTTACATAGGCACCTTCAGAAGGTTATACAGAGTTTTGGTGAGCACAGAGGAGCAAAGAAAAGTCTGTATGTCCTGTGCAGGTGGGAACAGTTTGCAGTCCTCATTGTGTTGTTCATCTTGGGAAATAATTCTAATTATGAGGGACACGGATGCTGTGAGGAGTGAAACATGGCTATTTAAATAAGGTAAATGAGTTCACTTTGTTTCTGGAGATAATGAAGAAATTGAAAGTGAGCCAACTAGCAAATCCCTGTTTGGGCTTAAAGTACTGTTTTCACTGATTTCTGCTTCTTAATTTCTTAATTTCTTCTTCTTCTGGTTACAAGGCCATGTTTAGTTTCTCATCAGAAAAATTGTAATATAACAGAAGGCTGTGTGAGTTGTTTTTTTCCTTTGGGAATTTTTGGCAGAAAAGTTAATAATGAAATCCAGTGGTTGGAAGTTGAATGTAGGCAGATATATTTAGGAAAAGGTGAATATTCAAAGAAGATCCTGCTTGACCAACTTGATCTCCTTGTATGACAAAATGGTACAGCAGAAAAGGACCAGGGCATGTTGAATGTACTCCTGGTTTGATATTTTCCAAACATTTAATAATTCTAAACCTGTTCTTCCTCCCTGTAGCAAAAAAATGCAGATCTACAATATAACTATTTTTCACAGAATACAAAAAAGCTCAATTTTTAGACATAATTTTCCTTTCTCTTGATGCTCACCTTTGACTCCACTCACTGTTTATCCATTCTTTCCTCTGAGGTTCCAAATGCTAGTTTGTGTAGAAGCTTAGCTTCAGAAAGCTATAATGACCATCTTTATATAAGGATTTTTACCCACAAACATCCTTTTCTATTATGCTTTTCTATACAATGTGTAATTTTTGCCCTCAGGTGAGTCAGAATGCATTGGAAGCTCTGTCTTACATTAAGCTTGATTGTGTTTTTGTTGGCATTAAATCTTGTACAGGTTACAGTGTAATATGTTCTAGATCAAATTTTCCTCGCTGAAAATTTCTTGATACATTAAGGATCAAGAAATTTAGGGTACACTTGTGAACCGAAGCAATAAAAATATATTATCTTTGATTATTTTTTTCTTAGAAATTCAAGATTTTTATTCTGTTGCGAAGTTGTGATATTTTTGATGCCTTGTTAGTATGGTGTCTCTCATGATTTTATGTCACTTAGGTGTCTGAGTTACCACTTCTCCCTTTCCTCTAGATGGCTTCTCTTTTGAGTGCTGTATCCCCCATGTGCATTTAATACCATTAATTTACTAACTGAATAATTAGAACAGTTTCAGACATTCTGTCCATCCTTTCCCTAGTGCTGACATGCCCAATAGTTTAGTTTATTACTTAACCCTGAAATAAAAAATAAAACTGATATAATCTTGAACTTACTGAACAAAGATATTTTGCAATGCAGTATGTGGAAAATTCATTTTGCTATTACAGAATATTCAGACTTCTCAAAGAAGCAAAATAATATGATTTTATTCTCAAATTGGTGCATCAACAAAGGACTATTCTTAGGAGCAGAAACAGAAATGAAGACTAGGCAAACTTAATTTATCAAAGAGTGTTTAGAAGTCACAAATGTTCCCAGCCTTGGCAATGTCCATGGTATGTGCCTGTCTTGTACTGCATGGTAAAGCAGAGTCTGGTAAACCACCACCTTGCACACAACAGACAGCAATATTTTTTTCCTATGGCCTGTCCTCACATTCTGCAAAGTAAACATTATGTTTTGATCCTATTTCTGCACCTTTTTAATAAGAAATATTAGAAGGAACTTTAAAATTAGCCACATAATTTTCCAAGTGGGTCATTTCTGTGGTTTCGACAACTATGCTGTTGTGGAGTGGGATGGTGGTGGTCCACTGTTTCCATGGCAAGGATGTCCCACCTTGTCCCTTGACCTCCTTAAATGAATGCTAATGGTTCATTTCTTTATGAACTTTAGCTCAGCTCCAAATAGAGGTCTCTCTGTTTTATTTAGATATAATGCTGTGAGAACATTTGTGCTGCTACATTGGCAGGGCCCAAAGAAACTCATAATGGGTTGTTGACTTCACAGAAGTTTTTCCTTATTTGGTGACAGCTCTGTCCTCATTATAGGTGTATTTTCCATTTGGATTTAAGTTTATTTGAGGTTTCATAAGCCTGATAATCACTAATGAGTCGTAAGATATTTCCCAGGTTGACTGGCTAACAGCAGACTGGTTTTAGAAATGCTGATATCCTCACAATGGAGGTTTCTGCTGAGCAGACACTGAGGGTTTGGCCCTTATTTACTGACATCCTTTGGTCATAAATATATATGTATATAGTTTATCTTTTGTAAATCACTTGCTCCTGTAGCCTGAAAGGACAGGGATCACAACCCTCTATTAATTATATATGTGACTATCCCTAAAGATACTTTAAAAATGCAGTTTTTCTTACTCAATAGTTATGGAAAATGTTTATAAAAAGCAGACCCATGCATGTGATTCACTATTTCTTCCTGCTAAAGATGGTAGTTACCAAACACTGTGACACTAATATAAATTTTAAGGTGAGTGGCAATTAGCTCTGCTTAGCAAAAGTTCTGTGGCACATGGCAAAATTATTATTGCTGTAGGACTGAACAGGCAGTTCAGATATAACCTTTAGTCAAAGCCCATTATTTTTCCACTGAATGTTCAGAGGAAAACCAATGAGTTTTAACTAAAGGTTATATCTTAGCTAGTGAGCTTGCATCTCTGAGGTCTTGGTTTTGTAGACTGTGTCTATTGCCACCTGCTGTTGTGAATATCAGTATTCCTGCTTGGTTTTTGTGGGAGAAAGAACCATGGTATGTGGATGAGAAGGCAGCTGCTGTCCCACTTCCCTGCAGCTGAAGCACCATTGTCCAGCCACTCTACAGCACACACTGACTGCTAACACTGCTTGTACTGTGTGGGTCCACAGACACGACTGGGATGTGAATATTGACTGTTACTCATGGTCACAGTGAGCACTTTTTATTTCTGTGTTAGGGATACCTTAACACACAGATGTTACTAAGACAATAGTTCCAATTTTGGACAACTGAAGAAGTGGCCCAAACTTAAAAACAAACAAGAAAACAAACAAAACCCAACAAAAAACCAGAACAAAAACCAAAACAAAGAAAACAATACAAGAAACCCCACACCCAAACAAATAAACACAAAACCCCCACCAAAACAACAAAAAAACCCCTTCCTTATTATGTGATGTTCCTGTAGGCTTCAGTTTTCTCAGTTAAGCCATTCTAGTTTCCTGGTCAATTAAGGTTTATTAAGCAGTGGATTAGAAAAAAATTGCACAAATAATGTATATTGAGTTAGGTCTTACACTAAAAAATGGTTTGTGAGAAGGTGTAGAGTTTTGGAACTTAGAGGAATGTGAGCAGCCCTCCAGAATTTTAATTTATAGCTGTGTTAATCCCAAAGTAATTGAGTCTTGCATTAAACCAGGCAATGAAGTGAAACTAATGTGAATAGATTAGTATAGTTATACTGACAGTCACAGAAAACTCTACTGCTGCTGAGAGTCTTCAATGGAACATACTTTTCTCTGCCATTTTGGGGTATTCTGTGTTGGTGTTGGTAGCTAAACAGGTGGATCCATAATGGAATAAAACAAATTTCCTGAAAATTTTACTTTTTCTTTTGTTATCCATTTTATTTGTAATTGTGGACCTTTCCTGGTGGGCATCTTTTGCTTCTATATCTGTTTTGATGTATCACCTGTGTTATGGTATGCTGCACAGAATTTAATCACCTGTCCAATGTCTGTGCTGCACACTTCCTTCTATCTCTCTTTAATTCCCATCTGCTCCTGAGAATGCAGAAAGATTTTTTTGCACGCTGAACAAATATATTTTGGTTAGATTTCACTTTCAAAATAATTATTTTTGAAGTTTCCCTTCTAATATGCCTTCTAATAAGTACTTGTGTTGTGGTAATGACAAAGATGACAATGTTAAAAATAAAAATTCATACTTGCTGATGTTAGGTAAAAGGCCCATAAATTGCCACTGATCATAAGCTGAAAAGGTGAAAGAGCAAAATGTGGCATAAAGGCAGACTTATTAAAAGGGCATAAGAAAATGAAAGTTGAGGCAGGTCAAATGCAAGTTTTGCATCTTGTTAGGATTTTTTGAACTGTAAGCTATATCACCTCAGGTGAATTGATGCCTTGTTGACATAAAACTTCATGTACTGCTTCTTAATTTTTCTGAAGTAGCATAGTCTTTAATTCTATACAAGTCAGTTTTCTCCTGGGATTGGTAGGGGATCAAAGTTTAATTAAAAAAAGAAACACAAACAAACAAACAAGAAAAACCCACCAAAAAAACCAACTCAATGTAGCAGAGCCTTGGACAGCTCACTGGCACCAGCACAGCAGCTGGGTTCTTAGTGAACCTCTTAAGTATCCCCAGCCTTTGCTCCTACTCCTGCTCCTGCACTGCATCTCAAGAGGACAGACATATGTGCTACAGCATAAGGGTTTGAGGAGCCTGGAATGGAGCTTACTGGGAAATGTGGTGCTGGAGACATTGCAGCTGGCTCTGCAGGATCCAAGCTCCCAGAGGGCAGCCCTGCCTGGGGACAACCTTTGCACTGCATCCCCAGGAAACCCTTCAGCCTGCCAGTGCCTGCTGCTGCTGTGTGTGAGTTACATGCAGTGTAAATCCATTTCCACTGTGTCCTTCTCATGCTTACTTTCTACTGCCCTCTCTCTAGCACAGCAATGCCTCCCAGCATGGTTTTATGATACGTGTTCTGTGAAGGCAGAGGAGGAAATTTGCTTTTGTACTGCTGCTACAGTTTATTTGCAATTCCTATGGAAAGCATGAGATAAACCACTCAAGTCTATTATCTACAGTGACATTTCTTTTTCCCCTAGTGCAAAATGCTAGCCAAAGGGTCAGATAACTTCAAGAGTAAAGTAAAGCAACCAAGGGACATGTGTGCTAGGAATACCGTGGTCAAAGGGAAATAAATGCACACTAAGATAATTTCCTTGATGAGGATTTACTGAGAAAACTAATAGAAAGAGCTGCTTCAAGCAAAAACAACCTCCCAGCCCACCAGTTTTCACTCGGCATGGGAGTTGAAGAAAGGCTTGTGTCAAAGACAATAACTATTTATGTGGATAGCTACTCAAAAACTCACAATCTGGCAAGGAATGAGGAACAATGTGAAAAAAAATAGAGTTAAAGGTGTGACAGGTGTGTGAACAGCCTAGAAACACAAGGTTTGACTAATTTCAGCCATGCTAAGGAGCAGAAAACTCTTAGCCAATAGAAAGAGAATGAAGTCAAGCAATTAGAAACCTGTCATTCCATACCAAGAAAATTAGATCCTGTTGGTTTAATTATCAGTCAGTGCCATTAAGACAATATAGTGGTGCCTAATGAAAGCTGCAGTTACCGGATAATAGAGGTGATTGTTTTCACAGTGGAAGATTTTCACTTTCAGGCAAGAGTTGCAGGATGTGACCGCTTTACAGGCTTTGACCTTCAGCTCTTGTGTAATGCATGGGACACGTGGTTTTTACCTTGTCTCCTGAGATTTGAGAGTTTTATCCTAGACATCATTTTCATAAAGTTGGTGAAAGTGAGCAACACCACCCACGAGAAATACAATGTGCAATAGTCATTGTATTGAGGCAACATGCCCTCTGTTACTGTAATTAGAGCAGTTTACCAAATAGTTTTTGATTTAAGACTTTTGATTTTTTTATGACAAGGCCAGCTTCTAGCATGCCTTTCCCACTTCTACTGGGGAATAAGGGGGAATAATTCTGTTCCAGAAAATCTAATTCACAGATGGCCACTCTAGAGGGGGGAGCACACACAGAGCAGCAGCTTAGGTGTGACTCCCCAGCACATTAGCTCATCTGTGGTAGCTGGCTTCATACATGCTGCTACCCTGCGGCAAATGTGCAATGTCACGCTCCTTCATTAAATAGAGCACAGTCTCACTTTATTACTCTGTATACTCAAATATTTAAATATTGAATGTTTGTTTTCCTACATAACTTTTCTCTATGGTTTTTAGGGACTTTTAGTAGCTACTGTATTCTATTCCATTGTCAATGTCATGACATTGTCCCATGAAGAAATTCTTACACAATATCTACTATGCATTGAGTGGTATTGGAAAAGATCTAGGGTACAATCTAAAAGAATAGTATAATGTTTTGGATCTGCTATGAAATACTGAAATACTTTAAAAAATTGCAAGATCGTTTACTTCCAGTTACCGCCTTTCTCATAGCAACTGAGAAAGAATACGAATGACTTAAAAGACCAAAATCTTATCTAAGAACATTAAATAAATATCTTGTATATTCTTTACTCTGATCATAAGCTTTGGTTGTAAACAAACTGAGAGCTAGATCTTGAAGTATTTAGCAGGTGATCTGACTAAATCTTTTGAATGAATCTTCAGCACATCTTACAAATAGTTACCACTTCTGTATTGCTCTTTACTTAACACACAGTGTTTGGAAATACATCTCCATCTTTTTGCCTCAGGGACATTTTTTTTCTATGAATTGTTTCACTATGCAAATAATTGCTATTTTTCCTAAAATATCTACAGCTATTTTCAATGAACAGACTGCTTAATTTTTCAAGCTGCTTTGGAGGTACTCCTTTATATTGAGCAGATTTTAAGACTTTTTGAAGATACGCAATTCCATCTCTAGGGGAGGAGTGACTGGCCATCTTGGGAAATGTCAACATACATCTCCCAAATTACAGTCAACCTTTTCCACTTTCATCCAAAAAGTCTTTTAGAAGATTATTCCTCTACTTCTCCAACAAAACTGCACCATTACCACATTGCTGTTGAGAGTACCATAATGATCACTACTTTGTCTCATTTCCTTGTTGTATCAACTCTCAAGTATCTCAGTTCACGTCTGAAAATGGGTTAACCATACAACAGTATGACCTTTTTCTTTCCAATATGAAGAATATTGCAGTAACTAAGCTCCAGATTTTGGCACCTAATTTAAACAGCTACAGTGAACTTGGATGACTTTGAGCTCACTTCCAGCTGAGCTGCACACATTTTAAATTAATGATACTGAAAGAATTAAAATTATTTCTTGCATGAAACTCAAGAAAGTGAAAACAGTTCGCAAATCTTCTGTCAGAAGACTTTGTCAGTCATCACTGAGACGGGCATCTAACTGTTCATGGAGCATAGATGCTCTGTGGTAATATGTACAAGAAAAAAACTTCAGAAATCTGTTCTATATCTCGAGGAGCTGACTCTACACATAGCTGAATCATCTTGACAGAAGTTACCCAGGGGCTGACAAATTCAAATAAGATAGATTAGTCACAACAGGACTTCTATATGTCTCTTCTGATAAACTGTGGTATTACTTTCTTCTAATTACCTGCCTGTGGCAGGTTTTACATCGTTTTTATACTGGTATGTCTACTACTTACATATCCTTCTGTATTAGCCATTGCTATATTGTACACGTTAACATTTTTCTTACATTTGTTATACATCTGATGTTTTTAGGCATTTTAATTAGAATTCTGAGGTTAAGTGACAATTAACTACCACCATCTCTCTTTGAAGCAAAAAGCTTCCGTTGAATTCCTGTTTAATCTTCTCTAGAGCAAAGTCCATATGCGTTTTCTTTCTCCTATTTTAATTTTTTTCATGTAGAATCATAATTCTGTCATTACCTGGATGTTTTCTTTTTGACATTGTTATCAAATACAAAACTATGGAGCAATAATGGGAATTCATGGAGGGGTAGTAGCAATGAATTAAAATTGCATACTTTGAAAAACATTGTAAAACTCAGCACTCTACCATTATTATACCATGGTCACGAATGTGTATTTCACTGACATTTACAAAGCAAGATGGTAAACACTCTGGAAATAGCTGAGGATACTGACTGCAGTAATTTGAGCATTAAAAGAAATTCCGAAGAGATTTTGGAATGTCACAGGAGAATATTGGTTTTGAATAGTTGCTCTGGAAAGGTTGTAGGATTAATTTAATAGATGTCTGTATGGTTATTTCAAAATCAGATTAGTTTTTACAGGCTTTTACCTGGTCATTTTATCCACTGAAGAATGCTTCTTCTACTGTGTGCTTACTCAAACTGTGATTAACCTGTTTTCTACAGCAGTTTCACAGATGTCTTAAACCTAAGTGAAATAAACTCTTTTAGTTACTTCATACCTGTCTGTTTCTATTCTCTGCTCAAATACTTTAGCAAATTTGTCAGTAATGATGCTTTTTATGTTATACCAGACAGGCAAGTCTCTATGTGCATGTCGTGCTCCAGATGCTTTCTGATTTCTTTCATTCATTAGAAATGCTATGAAATCCATCACACACGTGCTTTCATGGATCTGTGGACTCTTACTATCTCCAAGAGATGTGACCTCTTTTTCTTTTTCTGTTTTTTTTTCCTACCTTCCTTCTAAATATGTGCTTGGCTCCTTCAGTCCTTAAGTAGTCTTTAATTTTAGTTTTAATATTAGAATTATAA
This sequence comes from Thryothorus ludovicianus, assembly GCA_013397245.1. NCBI lineage: Eukaryota > Metazoa > Chordata > Aves > Passeriformes > Certhiidae > Thryothorus > Thryothorus ludovicianus. The sequence goes on from VZTB01006371.1 coordinate 143,608, forward strand.
ATAAATTTGACCTACTATGCTGGCAGTAGCTTTTGGAGTGTACAAATTGTTAGAAGTTCTGCAGAGAACATTTTTGACCAAAGTATAGAGATATTGTTAGTTTTATATGCAATTAATTTTCCACAGACAAATGCACAAGTGCACCTGTGTCCACAGTGTCCTCAGGCACAAAGGGGAAGGTGCAACTCAGGAACTGAGTTTTCACTGGAGAATTTCAGTGCAGTTCAGAGTAAGCACATACTTTGTAACAAAACCAGACACTGTACCAAAGAATTCTTTTCCCCAGCTGTTGTGCAGTACTTTATTAAATCAGCCACACTGCTGAGTTCTTCCTGCACAGACCGCAGTGTTAATCCTTCCTGCATAACTTCATTAGAAGCATTCTTAGAAATCTTCTCTGTTAGGAAGCCAATGAAAATGAAATTTTATTTCTGTACTATTTTCTGCTTGAGGATTCGGCCTGTGTTATTTAAAACAATTGGGCTCCATTGAACTTAGAAGGGTTTGGTTTGTTTGTAGCCTAAATCATTACATTTAGAGATAAAAACTTGTTTTTCATCTGGTAAGAACTTTGGTGATGCTGTTGTCTACTCCTTGTGACCATAGGGAACTGTGTCATTCTTCTTGAAAGTGTGAAGTTCCAACTTAGAAAAAGAGACAAAAAAAAGATTAAAAGCTTTTCGGGACTTTATTTTTCTGATGATTAGAAAATACCTAAATTCAGCCTACTTCAATTTCATATCTACTTGTTTCAATGCCAGTATTATCCTTTGCCTTTCTTTATGACCAGAGACAAGTACTTAGTGCTTTTTTTCCCTCTGTGTGTTCTATTTTTGGCAGACTGAACTTGGGAACTTCACACTGCCATTGATTAAATAAATAAACTTAGATATTTGGCCATTTATCTTTTGGATGCATTGTGCTGCTGAGCTGTATACTGTGGAAATGTGAACTGTGGAACTGTGTCAAGTGATAGATTTCCATTATTAAAATCATCTACTTGGCACTGGTCTTTGGTCTGCAAGCCATGTGGTGTGGACTGAAAGGTGTTTCTAGTGTTCAAGCCCAGTCCCTTCTAGAGCTGAATGGTTGATATCCGTATATACAGGAGTTGGTTTTGATCTCCAGTGACCCCATGAGTCACCCCTGTGACCCTAAAACATAAATCAAAAAGATGACACTTTTCAGTCCAAAGATTCCCTGAGCATTGTGTCACATCCCGCTGTTGCAGCCTGCCAGAGGTGAGATTTCATAACCCAATATAGAAGGAATGTATGGCATGTGGGAATGTCAGCCAGTGGAAGATGCTGAGGATGTGAGCCTCTTTGGAACAGTACTGAGGGTGTGTGCTGGGGTTGGAGGGAGCCAGGCTTGGTGCAGGTGAGGATAAGGTCAGGGAGCTGGAGCTGCAGTGTTTCATTCTGTAAGTGCCCTCAGGAAGGCTTCTTTGCAGTAGCCTCAGGATGTGGTTTGACATGTGATGAGACCCAAGCAGCAATTGCTCAGGATGAGGCAAGGCACGTGAATGTGTTACTGCCAGTGTCACTGAGGGTGGCACAGAATGCTGAAATTATACCAGCTTATGCCTTTGGGACAACTTCATGCTGGAAGTAGAAGAACAGTCATTCTCTGGTGCAAGTTGAGGTGCAGACAGACAATGCCAGTTGAGGTGTTCAACCTTTCATTCCAAAATGAAGCCCTCAAAAGAAGGGTGATTTTAAGGGGCAATCAGCTTATAGCAAATCAGTACTTCATGTCGTATGGCTGTGGTGCTTTTAACACAGTAGTGAGAGCCTTACAGAGTTAATTTGTCACCAAATAGTGTCCTGCATGACATTTCATTTATACCCAGTGGTTTTTTATGTTTCTCACTTTACAGAAGTTAGAACTACAACCTATGACTCATGAATGCTTCCTTTATGGAAGAAAAATAAAAGTGTTTTATTTGCTAAAAAATATGATTTAACCAGTTCAGAAGCAGTGGAACCTGGGTCTGTACCACCACTCCTACAACACTTTCCAGACAAAACCCTAGTGCAACGTGCTTTTTGAACTTTGATCTCAATTTCTTTGTAGTGTCTATGTGCAGCCTAAACAAATACAGTCCTTCATGCATGTTAATATATTTTTTTATTTTAATAAATAGTAAATATAAGATGCTGTACTGGCTTTAGAGAATTCTTTATTGCTGTAAAATCGGAGAAAATTAGTGTGAACCCAAAAAAGATATCTATTTGAAGGTCAAGCTCATTGCCAGGCAACTCCAGGACTGAGTTGCCTGTTCTATCTTATTTCTTCAAGATGCTTACCTGATGTGTTCTTAAAGAGCTCCAAGGAGATGAATTCTCAGTTGTTCCAGTGCTTGCTGCTGTCGGCTAGCAATTGTTTCTCCCCTATTACTGTTATCTCTGACTCAAGCACATGAATCCTTTCAACTGCATTTATTTGGTACTTTTACAAGGTTCTTAGGAACATAACTGGAAAGGGTTTTAGTGCCAGGGTACCAGAGATCTGCCTGACAGTCAGTTTTGGAAGCAGATATTTCTTTGAGGTTCTCCTGTTGCATTTGTCTTCATTTAGGAAAACCATTTCCGAGAAATTGTAGAATTAATGGGTCTGGAAAGAGTTGTGCTTTTTTCTCATGACTGCATCTCTTTGTATTAATCTCTGGTTTTATTTTTTATGTGACAGGCAATTTAATAAATGTTTTGAAAACACCATATTGATCAAATATACCATATTCCCAGCATCTTTTATGTTTTATGGGGGCTTTAATGGTAGAATCTCAGAACCATAAATTTAACTCTGTTTCTACTAAAGGAATGATAAAGTCTTCTTTTGCTTCAAGCACTAGCATTTAGACCAGGGTTGAAAATGTTTAATTCGTGTCCTTCTGTGTCTCAGAGAATCTGACTATATCCATCTATCTGAACATCATCTCACATGCCTGGCTTTGGGCAGTGTGATTTAAAAATTGGAAAATAATTTTCTTCTCCAAAATATTACAGAAATGTACTGGCAGAACTTACAAACAAGATCAGAATTTGTTTCTTGTTATGAAAAATATGGGACCATAATGTAACATCACAAAATTTCTACCCAAGCCATGGTAGGATTTGCAGACAAATTACTGAGGATAACAACACATTTATAATGTCCTGCAGTAAATATCCTTATATATGCTTTTAGAGGTGCCTTTGACTTCAGTGAAGGGAGTGGATAGACTTCCAAGCTTGTTGTTTTTTTTTCTTAATTGAACACTAGACAAAGCGGTAGTCACTGTGAAGTAAATGACATGCAGAAAATCAACCCTGAATTTATACATAACACTTGTTTGCACCTTCAGATCTAAAAGCTCTACTTTTATTTCACCCACTGAAAATTATTTTCATATGGAAAATGAGGTCTCTTTAGCTCATCCTTTGATAAAAAATTGCTTGGAATAGGTCTGATGTGTATTTCTTGTGAAACTGCTTCACTGAGCAATGCCAAAACCTTATTTTTTCATACACAACCCTTTTTTTTCAAACCATGTGTTCATGTGTCTCTGTTCAAAATGCCGTATTTTCCACTTTAACAAAAAGCTTTGAAGAAAAAATATTTTAAATATCATTGGTCTGCAGGAAATTAATGCAGCTTTGAGTCAAAGCACAGAGTTGACACACACCCACTCAAAGAATAAACATCTTTGCAGGTAAACTTGACGCTGAGAAAAAAAGAAAACGGCCTATCTGAGAAAAATACCCACATTGATTTGACTGTGAGAAATGTCAGAAATTTCTGTTATGGTTGTGTGGAATTATTTTCAGTCATGCATAAAAATCCAAAAGGAGTTCTGTAGAAGCAGATAATACTGAAAACAAGGTTTAAACAGAGTGTATTAAAACTTTGGAAATTCTCTCTCCCAAGAAATACCTGGCAGTTAATACAGCTTTTCTTGCCAAAGGTTTTGATTTTCATCTCCTAATAAACCTGCCAGCTGTTTTAGTCTATTAGTGCTAGTCTTCCAAGAATTCTTTTGATAATCAGTAGAACTCTGGTCACGCAAATGCTTTCTTTAAGACAGTCCAGAATAAAAGAAGTCAGATGTTACAATAATTGGTTTCTTTTCAGTTTAGTATTTTGTTTTCTGAAGGAAAGGAAAAAAATTGATGGCTTTTTTCTTACATCCATATGTGAATTTTTTATTTAAAAAAAGTCAGATTCTTTCTCTTTTGACACCCAGCTCTTTTAAAATCAGAAATCTTTAAGAGAGTTTCATCTTAGACATTGATTCTGTTGCTGCTTAAGGAGAGTCTCAGAGTCCCTAACTTAATACAGCCATCTCTAAACCAGGACAATATGCTTATCTCATAAAGGTGCTGTGGGATTCAGTGGGCTATTGGCTCTCTAAACCACTTCTCTGTGTCTCCACACTCTCTAACTGCACGTATTAGGATAGTGGGCAAACCACTCCCTCACATCAACAAAGTAGGTGAATTATTTTTCTTCTAGTGGCATGTAAAAGGCACCAGGGAGTACTTACTAATAGATAAACAAGTCATTGAGTGAGTGTCATTTGGGTTTTCTTGAAACAGTCAATCCATTTAGGAGGGGAAGTTATTGTCTCTTCAGCTGTATTAGTCTCTTAAGATGCATTTGACACTGTATATTTGCTGCTGTTATTCAGATGTGTGGAGGCTAATGAGATTTCTAACATGTATCGGTTTTTATAATGTCTACTTAACCAGCTTTACTGTCTGCTATTTTTTCTTAGATAAATGCATTGATCTAAGTGCTGTTACTGCCTTATTTCTGTTCACTGAATACTCAGCAGGTCTTGTTTGTTGGGATTTTCTACTGTTACCCTTTGGTGAAACTTTTATACAAGAATAAAATCTTGTTCAGATATGCACTATAGTTGAAGCAAATCAAATTAGGATTCTTCGGGGGGGATTTTTAAAAGCATCTGATTTAACATGACAGCAGTTTTATCACTGATTGCGGTAAAATCTCATTCAACTGCTTTTGAAAATGTTATCCATTCAAGAGAAAAGGGGCTGACCTCTTCATTTTAGGAGAGCAAGTACAGAGAAGGACCTAAAATTCATGGGTGATGCCCAGAGTAACCCAATGAAACTGAAATAGAGCTTTAAGACCAAGCAGTTTTGCTGTTTCATGATTGTACTTAACAATTAGATTGCTCCGTGTGTCACTATTGAGAAAGCAAATGCAACAATTGAATAGTTTTGATTAACAGTGTATAAAATTCAGTTTTGAATTTACATGTGTTATGTCAAGGAAGATTTGCATGCTTTGTTTTCTTTCTAGCAAAGTAATCCATCACTGCCTTGTTTTTAATAGTCATTCCCAGCATTTGACAATCCAAATACATAATATCTGTACTAAGAATTCTGCCTTAAACTTTTATCTTTAGTAGTATAACCCTTAAAGTGTTCATTAAATTGGAGATGTAACAATTTTTGGGAATTTCTTAATTTTGATTTCTGGGCTGCCACTTTTACTGTATAAACATGTCTACATATGTAATGCGTTTTAAAAGAAGAATTAACAGTGCTATAAAAAGGTGGTTCATTTTCAAAGGAAGACGTTATTAAATTATTGAGATTCCTCCATTGAACTTTTCTTATGTTACACAGTTTTGTCATAATATTTATGTAACAGGCATTGACTTTACTATGACTGTACTTTAAATCAGAGGCATTTCATTGGAAAGACTGAGATGGTGGCTGACCTACCTTCACAGAATTCATTACTCTTAAAGCCAAGGCTTTGGGATTTCTGTATGCTTGGTTTCTAGATATGAAGAAATTTTTTTACAGTTTGATAAAGAAAAGCATAGCTATGACAGTGTCCTAGGCTTCAGCCTGAAGCTCTGCCCATTCTGTTGAGGACGAGACCCCAGAGATGTGAGAAAAGTTGTGTCTTTAAAAATGCTCTCTAGAGTGAAGGAGAGGTGGGAGGCTTGACTGTGCTGCAGAGCTTCCTGCTGGCCAAGTGTGCTGCAGCTCAGCATTTACTTGATTCTCATCAGCAGCCACTAAATTTGTAAAGTTGCCTTCCCACACTCTCAAAAGTGATTGTAAGACAGACGGTATATTAGCTTACAGCTGTGTAATTGCCAAAAGGAAAAAAATGGACAGTATTTCTGCACATAAAGTCAGGTTATGAGCTCTGTTGACATTTTGGATCCCTATTTGTTTTTTGTAAATCTATAGCTATTGTAATCAAAAAATATTGAAGAAAAGCAGATATAAATGCTATTCTGGCTAAATGTCTGTAGACAAAGTGCACATAAAGTCATTCTGAAGAATGTTCATTTTTCTTTACACCTTGGACTTGTTCAAAAATGTAATGCAGATTTCTTTTTTCAAAGCATAAAATATTACATCAGGGAGCTTAAGTACTATCACATCACATGTAAGACATTAATGGTACCACTAAGCATGGACTTCTTTACTCAGAGCATGCTCCTATTTAACCTTGTGGAGTCAATACGTGTGGCCAGCATTGCTACAATCATATTGGTAATCTGACTCTTCTGAATATTGAACACATTTCTAAAATACTTGCGAACAGTGCAAACAAGTCCATTTTTTTTTCAAGAAGTTGACTGACTTTCTGTCTTTCCATTACTAAGTGTGTAGAACACACACACTGTAGATTGCATTGATCCTAGAACTTATATTTGCAATGTTTCTGTATCTCCATATTGGTGTTTTTATCTGTACAGTCTCTGTTTACAGTCTTTTCTCATACATAAAAGCTTCATCTTTTCATAAGCAAATGAATTTTCAAAATGAAGAATCACTACTGTATATTTTAAGTGACTGTTTAGCAAGGATTAGAAGACTGTTCAGACTGGCAGTGGGCTTTTTCTACTGTTGTAAATCAGCTTTTCAGCAGTCCAGTAACAGGGAAATGGCACTGGAGCTTGAGGTTTCAACAGAGGAGCAGAGCATTGGCATGTTTTGGGATTTTTTTTCTTTTCCTCCTAATTTCTGCTGGCTGGCAAACTGGCTGGTGAGTGTTGATTTGGGAAAGTAAAATAGATTGCTCACTCAGGGACAAGCAAGAGACCCCATGAAGCCATTCAGGATTTGATCTGTTAGTTGATTTCAGTCCTGTCTGCCAGCTGCTTCCCAGAGGTGTTAACAACTTTGTCCTTGCATTTCTGGACAATTTTTAGTCCTTTCTAGTTTCACTGAAGCAATAGTGTAAAACACTTGGAAAACCCTGACCACATGCGGTGTTTTACGAATACCTTAATACTGAAGGATAAGATAAATTAAACGCTGACTGGTCAGCTGAACTACCCATGCCCTGAAGAAACATTCAGCTTTGTGATTTTGTGAGTGAAGGTAAGCAGGGACAGAAACAGGCATGATAACATTTCCATAGCTTAGGCAGAGGTCACTGCTTTATGGACGATCGCTCACAGAGCCCTATTAAGGAAGGCTGCCTCTCAGCGTGCAGCACAGCAGAGTGAAATCAGACAGCAGCACCTGCCAGAAGGCGGCTTGGTTTTGCCGGCAAATAGGAGAATCAATCCTTTAGCCGGCGCGCCGAGAGGTTGTCAGGGTCCGTGCTCCCCGGGGTGGGCGCTCCGCCGGCGGATGCTCCAGATGTGCCCGAGGTGCGCGACCCCCATCTAGCGGCCGCTGGAAAGGGAGGGACGGGAGCGCATCCCTGCCTGGCGTCCGGCAGCGCTGTAAGCTTTTAATAACAACGCGTGGATTTTTACTTGCCTGAATCCTCCCCCATTAAAAAGAAAAACAAGAAATTTAAAAAGGAAACTTTTGGGGTTTTGTTTTATATAAAGTGGCCCTCCTGTAGATTTTCTTTCTCAGCACCTTCACAGCAGTCACATGAAAACTGAGAAAATCCTAACGTGGTAAGCCAAGGTAGTCAATAAACATAAATTACACATGCAGAAAATGCTGGTGTTAATGCATAGCTGAACTTAGATTTCAGTTTTTGCATCTCACTTGGAACAGCTACACACAGCACAAAGAAATTAATTAATGAAAGACAACTTCTCAGCACTATACATTGTCTTCCTCAGATATGAGATTTTGAATCAAGAAACAGGAATACATCATTGAGTTAGGAGGAAAGGGTTCTGTTTCCAGACTCAGTGAATTTTCTATGTGACCCTTTAGCTCTGCTCCTTTAATTCTGCTGTTATAAAACTACAGTGTTATTCACTGTTATAAAACTACAGTGTTATTCAGTGCTCTCCGTTTCTCATGAAGTCCATTTGCAGAATGAGCTGTTTATAGAAAGAAATGATGTCATAGAGCATGGTGGTGTCAGAGTCACAGAAACAAGCAGAAAATCCTGTATATTTACAAACTGTGCATAAATATAAAGTACAGTACAATGAAGACCATACATGCATAGTAATACTATTTTTCTGTTAACTTTGAATCCCTTTCTTTTAAAAAATGCACACCCTCTATATTCCTTAGTTATTTAAATTATAGGGTTTTGACAGGATTGGTGATTTTACTCTCCTAAGAAAAATCATCACCTTTTTCCCTGGCTCTTCTAATTCTTTTTCTTTCCCTGGTAATCTATTCATCTGTAGAGCATGGAAGAGCCAGGTCACCTTGCTTCCTGATTAGACATGGATACCATTAGAATTTGCTTTTATTACAATTATTTCGGTGTTAAGGCAATTATTTTCTCCAAGCCTTTTCAGACTAATGTTTCCATCTTCTAGATCTGAAAGGCAAATAAGCCCCCTGGACTTTGCTGCTGAATCCCCACATACTAAACGTACAATATCAGTAAGGATGCAGTTTTTCTCTGATTGCTGTCTTTTCTTCTATACAGTAGGGAGCTAGAGAAAACGTCACATAAATTGGGCAAGATTCAATCTCCCAGTATTTCACTAAATATTTCATTTTATGAACTTTTTTAATTTTCTTTTTGATATTAACCATGCATAGCTGTAAAACATTTCCATAGGTAGAAGTGTTTCTTGCTTAGATGAAAGCAGTCATTTGAGATTGATACAAGTCATGATGTTGATTTGTTGAGTTTTAATCTCTACTAAGAAGTGTTTTCCTACTTTTTTTTTTTTTAACTATCATTGTGTTTAAAGGAATTGTTTTATCATAACATCAAAATGTGGAATTTATTAGATAAGTTCAAACAAAAATCAAAAACTCAAAGCACGTTACTTTATTTTACCTCTTTTGCCATCAGGAATTTCCTCCCAAATTAATATTGAATGCCATCAAGGTTTAACCATTTGCTGAAATAAATAGGAAAATTATCATAAATATTTTCTAGATATTTTTGTATCTCAAATTCAGCAAGTTGCCCATGCCAACATGCTTAAGCTGATGAGCAGTGTCATAACAACCATGTGTTTAAGTCTCTTCATGACTCAAAGCTTTTTCATGGCTGAAAAGTCTTGCTGATGCCTGCAGTTACACTGCATAAATTGTGATCCTAATCATGGTTCAGGACTTTGACAAGAGGTGACTTGTTCTGAAGGAGCAGGGCCTGTTGTGTATTGAGTAGCCAGGCCTGCAGGTTTTCAAGTCCTCGTTCCCTGTGACACCCATATTCCTGCTGCCAAGGCATCTATGATCTCGTGTGCCCTAACCACGAGGCTCTCACCACTATACTGTGATTGCTTAAGCCCTTTAAACTAGTAGGAAAAGGCACTATGTCACTGGTAGAATACAGATATCTGTGGAAAACAATAAATTTGCCATTTGATCTGAAGGGCATATGTTAGGTTTCATTTATGGCAGCATTCCCATGTCTGTTTTTTTGGGATGTATCCTACCATCACTTAAAATTTTGATTCTTTCTCACCCTCCATATGGCTTTGAACATGGTGAGAAAAACAGAGTATGTTGCTGTGAGAGGAGAGTCTTTTAATAATTTACTCATTGGCTTTAGGAAGATGTAGTCCAAAATTAGAGAAATAATCAGAAAAAAACAGAAGAGCAAAAACATTCAGTAGGTAGATGTTAACTAAGAATTACTCTTCTTTTTGAAGGCAAAACATTTCATGATGTTGCATCCCTTATTCTGTATGAAAGAAGATTTCCAGAGATAGTGAACAGCATGGTTCCTGGCATCAGTAATGAAAGTTTTATTGCTTTCTAGTCACATATGTTATGCAAAAATGTATATTCTTAAGAGGGATTGCTTTCTAATAGCCTTAAGAATACCTCTACCAGTTGTATGCTATAGAGACATTTTTACTTTAGAGTCACAGGCAAACTCATTTTAATTGGGTTAATTGTGCATTTTTGTCCATTCACAGTATTGCTTTACTGTGGCAGATGGCCCAGTGATGTGTTATAAATACTTTGCATGACATCTCCTCTATTTTACTAATCTTCACAGTGACTTTCCCATTGATAATGACTAATGACAGTTTCCTAGCCAGCAACTTTTAATAGATTCCTTTTTTTTCCTTAATCTCTGCCTGTCCTCAACAGCACTGTTTTGTTCAATAATTTAATCAGTTCAGCAACAGTATATTATTAGACAATTGAACCATTACTTTTTGAATTTTTGAAATGTAAAATACCCATGAAGTAATCACTGATGACTATTTCAGTATTGATAGAGACCACTTTTTCTTTTAAAGAAATAGAAAGGGTTTTGCTTTCTATGCTTGAATACTTTTCAATTTCTTTTATTTTCATTTCTTTCCCTTGGTCCTGAGAACCATATGCAGTACAAAGAAAGGAGTCCAGTGACTAAAACACTAACAGTTTTGCCTACCCACCATGCCCATCTTAACCATCTGACACCTACCTATCAAAAGTAGATGTTATACAGAAAAAATTCATTTTTTCCTCTCTCCTCTCATCAGTGAAGATTTATCTGCAGAAGGGACACTCAGACAAAACTGGTTCCTGGTTCATCCCATCTCTGTTAGCAGACAAAAGGATATAGATATTGCAATTTCAACAGGAAAATAACAGTGCAGAGCTTGTTATAGGCTGGTGTGATTTTCTGGGAAACTCCTGGACTCTGGAATTTCTGCCTAGAACCACTTCTTCCTCTGTGAAAAGGATCAGATAATCTGTCTTTATTTTGCTAGCAGCTGGTGTGTTTTGCTAAGGGCAGTGCTCCTCATGCTCCCTCTCTTTTATCGAAGACATTCCATGAAATGAAGCAGTAGTGGAGCAGAGCTAGCGGGTGGCTGTGGGACAATTCTGTGATTTCACAGCAGTTTGTGAGATTTCACAGTTTAATTTCACAGTTTAATTGTGTTTCTTCTTGGAACAAAAAAATTGCTTTAAACAAGAAGACTTACAAGCCATAACCAGTCTAAATTTTGAAGTTTTCATTGCAGAGATAAGGAGGAAGGCCAAGCTGGATAAAGCATAGTATCACTCAGACCTTAGGTTGAGTTTGGACTTCAAGTCTTAAACTAGTAGCTTTATAGCTGTTACTCAGAAGTGGTTTCTTCACAAAAAGGTCTCTCATAACTTTCCTTTCATCTTCTCTCCACCCTCCTGAGAGTAATATAGCAAGTTCAACTTAAAAATGCTTTTTCGAGGCAACATGTGTATGTTAATGCAGCCACTACCTGAATTTCTAAACAGTTCAGTGGCTTTCTGTAGATGCTTACCTGTGTTTGCTAGTGTCAGACACCTTCTTGGTGTATTGCTGCTTGCTCAGTGTTGCTGATATTAAAAGTGATTTCTTTAACCTACTGAGTGTTGATCCTTGTTAAATCTGCCTTTTCTCAGGGATGCTGCTGAATGCAAATGATGGGACAAATTCTGCGTTTGGAGGCATTTGCATACTGCCAGTGAACCCTTCTAAGGGATTATATGTGTCTGTCCAGGGAGGGAAGGGAGTCAGTGTGATCTGATATAAAACCAATTCATATTCAATTGCAAAAGGGAGAAATGTAGAAATACATCTGAAAAAGTTCTCTTTGAAGGAGGAGACGAGAGCTTTAGAAAAAATGAAAATAGGATAGATAAAAGTTTGTTGTTTGCTGATACTGAAAACTTTCAGGGAGGTTTAATGCCAAACATTTTCATTTTTTCCTCTGACAGGCACGAGCATATTCACCGTTTACGAAGCTGCCTCTCAGGAAGGCTGGGTGTTCCTTATGTACCGAGCAATCGACAGTTTTCCCCGATGGCGTTCATATTTCTATTTCATCACCTTAATTTTCTTTCTGGCCTGGCTTGTTAAGGTACTGAAAAATAAGTCTTTTTAAATTGGTCTGAAACATAGATCATATTAGAATTAATTTCTTTTCTGCTTGCTGAGCTTTGTGTCAGCCATTCTTTCTTTTTCTTTTTCCAGAATGTTTTTATTGCAGTCATCATTGAAACGTTTGCAGAAATTAGAGTGCAGTTCCAGCAGATGTGGGGGTCCAGGAGCAGTACTACTTCAACTGCCACCACCCAGGTGAAGCACTTGAGATGTTGAGATTCTTTGGGGATTTGATTTGGTTTAGTTTATGAATTAATAATGAGCAAGAATTCCTGTCATATATGATATATTTGACTTTGCATGTTGCTATATTCTAAACCTAATATATGAATTTTTGTACAAAATTTAATTCTTGGTTGCATTATCTAACTAGTGTTTCTTAGAAAGGAATAATAGAGAAGACCATATGAAAAAGAAGTTTGGGATTTAAATTCTCTCACTCATCATTTTAACAATCAGATTATGTGTCCCAAGTGAGCAGAAGACCAGGCTTTACCAGGCTAGTGCAGTTTACCATCTCTGAGAAGAACCAGTACCAACTGCCTGCAAATAGCTCTTAGAAAGACAGATAGGAGAAACATACTCACAAGGGAATTTTTCTAACCATGTAGCTGAAGATTATTTATTTTCCTAAGACAAAGGATTTAAGTTTTTGTAATTAATTGTTGAATATTTTTTTTATATTCTTTTTGATATTTCTGTAATCCATATGTAAATCTAGTCCTTTTGTGCTGGCTGCTACATTTTTTGCCTCAAATAGAGTTTGTGGCAATAATTTCTACTCTATATATGTCTTTGTCAAAGCAGACTTTGTGATATCAATTTAAAATCTAAAAAAAAGGACTTTTCTACATGACATGTGCTTAGCCTAAGGAACTTAATGTTCACAGGACAAATCCTGAGCCATATAGGCTTATCCAACAAACTCTATGCTAGAAGATGGAACAGAGAGGAATGTAAGGAAACACAAGGAACAGCCAATATAAAGAAATTTAAAATATCCAAAATAATGTAATGATGCCAAGGATCACAAACATGTGATTAAGAATAGCTTACTGGCTCCAGACAAAGCAAATGGTTTGAATGGCTGCTTCATTCCTCAAGTCAGTGTCATAATGGAATGTCAAGAGAGTCCACGTTACCAAACTGCAAAAATTATTTATCTTTTTCTGTATTAAGAAGGACAGAAAATATCTTGCAGGATTTCTTGTTCAAAGCGCTAGACAAAAGTTAAAACTCATGTTTGTTTTGTGCATGAAGTAGCCTATAGATAATATGCCTTTATTTTCCCACTTGATACATTACTGAGCTGTTCCCAGAACTTATTCCTGAAGAAAAGAAAGTGAGTGTCCAGGAATCGAAATCTAGGAAGGGGTCTCTAGAAAAAGATAAAAGGAGTTTCTTCTAATGCACTTTAGCACTGCACTTTAAAGCATGGTAAAAAGAGAAGTAACTGTGCTGATCTTAGTTGGCAACTCTTCCCAGTGCAGAAAAGCAAAATAAAGACTTGGAAGAATTACAACCATATTTGGGTGACACTGTCCCCAGTCTAATGAGCATTTCTCTCAGGATGACTTTTAAGCTTCAACCACGCTCCTGTGGCTGTGTTCTTGAGGTGACTCATTTGTGTACTGGGTGTCAAGGAAAAGGTGGGAATGAGGTGGGAACTTTGCCACACTTCATTACATAGTATATGCAGGTGGCAACTCAAAATGCTGAAACCATTCATTTTCTTTCAAGGACATTTTCAAGGACAGTATTAATCACTTTCAGGCGTGGTGTCTCACTGTTCCTTATGTCCAGCAGTCTGCATCGTTTTGTGTCCTAATTTCTGAGGAAGAAACCCAACTAAACCGAATGCCTATGTCGACTCATTCAGAGGCTATTGAAAAAATGTGAATACCACTGTGATCAAGAGAGCATTTTCCATTGCCATCATTAGAGCTTGGAAATATTCAGCTATTTACAGGAAACAATACATAAGGACACCATGAAGCTTATTTATGTGATCACAGTGTATTTGTATGTACTTAGGATAAGCTTGTCTTAGTAAGGAAATTATTCTGAACAGGTACCACCATCTAATGATGCTGGTCAGAGATTAATTTAATTGGTTTCTATTTTAGGACTAATAGAGACACATTCTGTTTGATGTTATCTGTGTAAAATTCAGACAATTAATGTTGGAAAAAGCATGTTACATTTTTTCTGTAGCAGAAAGAGTAGTTCCTCTGTTATTTTAAACTATCTATTGTGAAAATGTATGTTGTTCCTTAAGGGGAATGTATTAGATCTCACTTGTATTTATTGCCACATAAAACATTTCTGACAACAGTCTTCCCTTTCAAGATGTTTCATGAAGATGCTGCTGGAGGTTGGCAGCTTGTGGCTGTTGATGTGAATAAACCCCAAGGCAGAGCTCCTGCATGTCTACAGGTATGACATTGCTTTTTAATAAATCCGTGTGTGTAACCAGCATCACTCAAATGTTGCCAAAAAGAAATTATGCTGAGAAATAGCTACCATAGTTTTAGTCATACTTTTTTAAAATTCAGTGATTTCTGCAGTGTAGATTTTTTCTTGAAAATCACAGATCAACAATGATGTACCACACTCAAAGGGAAAAGATTAGAAAAATCCTTCCTGATAATGTTCTGTCTGCTTATGAAAGAAAGATTTAAGATTTTGAAATATAAAATAAAAAAGTTAATCATATTCTATCTCTCAGAATTTGTATACAAATATATTCCATTCCTAGGATATTTTCAACATAAATGCTTGTTTATTCAATGCAAAATACCATAGCATATGCCAAGAAACATGACTAATCATAATAAATACAGAAGTACCTAATTTCTCTTGTTCCCTTGTGAAAATAGGCTCAAAAAAGAGGGAGAAGAAGCATGTAGGGAGCAAGCCATAGAGTGTTTAAAACTTCTAGATTTGATATTCCTACTTGGATACAAGTTAATTTTTTAAACTCTATCCACATTATTTAAATAAGTCCAAACTAAGATAAATAATTTTTTTTATAAATCTATATCTAGAACAGAGCACAGCAGCTCAGATTTTTGTTTGCGAGTTCAATAATGTCATTTCTGGATAAAATAAACTAACTTCAGAATAGAAAGCCAAACCTACTATAGCATTTTCTGGCAAATTTGGCTATGTTTGCTTTAATGTGTAAGCTAAAATACACATTCTTTTTGGCAGCATTTACATTGCTGAACCTTAGCTGGCAAGCATGTTCAATCCCCTCCACAAGCTGTTCATTCTCAAATATCTCTGTTTTGCTAAACCACTGCCATATATTTGATTATAGCATATGTCTGAACAGATAATTCATCTTTCCAAATTTAATTCTTGATTTTGACAGCAACAGGAACATCACTTGTGGTAACAGTCTCAAGTATATGGATAAAGTGTAGCTGAGTGCACAGTGCAAACAACTTCAGATGAAAATTAAGATACTGTCTCAGTTACCTGGTCTGCCTTTGTGGTATTACATTTTTGCCCCTTTTTTCATGTGAACACAGTAAATTGTGTTCCAGTGAACGTAAACCTCATGCATTCAATTTCTTATATTTGCCACTCAACTAGAAGTTGTCTTCTTGTTCTTCATCCTTTTGTAAAATGGGAGAAGCTCTGAGACAGTGCTTTAGTGCCCCTTTAGAACATTAAACTGCATGAACCCCATTAGGACTCCATTAGTCCAGTAGTCCATTAACTATATGAAGTCCATGTCCTAATTTCAATTACAAAGTTTATCCTTCATGGCATTACTGTCTCTATCAGCAAATAAGCTGTGTTGATGGTGTTGTCATTGTGGAAGCAGCAAACAAGATTGCTATTCAGTGTTTTATGTATCTTATGCACACTCTAACTTTTAGATATCAGAAATAAGAGTTGAGCAGTAAGACTTGCTTTGTATAATTTGGAACTTCCATGCATTAGATACCTCTGCATTCATAAATACAGGTATCTGTGTGATGTAATATTTTTTGTGGTTTTTTAACTGCTGGTCTACATATTAGGGTGGTCTAATGATTTTAAAATGTTCTGAGAAATGGATTTTTTGTTCTGCATCAGATCATAATGTGAGAATTGCAGAAGAAGATAGTCTTACCCTTCTTCATTGCTATACTTCCCCTCACTGTGTGCCTGAGCTGGCACAGTATTTATGCACTTGTTCAGGGAATGGAATCAAAGTTGGCAGGGGAAAAGGAGTGAATTTGTTATTGATCAGACTCCCTGCAGCTGCATAAATGTTTTTTCTGACACAAGAAAGGGACCAGAAAGTGGGAGCAGTCTAGGAATGTGAGAACTGCTTCCTTCAGCAGCAGTGGGCTATAAAGCATGACTACAATAAATGTCAATCCAGTTTATTTAAAAAGTCAAATGGAAATCACTATGCAAATCAGTTATATAGGATTTTTTATGTTTCTTGTTTTATATTGTGCCAATATCAGACGTGGCTGGTCTGCTGACCTGTGAAGCCAGACCCCTAAAATACTCAGATCTGGTGGCTTCCAACCACCTAGTTTCCTATGTGCAGCTCTCAGATTTATAATAGGTACACTTTATTTATGTATATTTTTATATGTCTGCATGTCACATACATGTATACACACACATGTTTAAAGATGCATTCTATTTTTAAGATATATAAATATGTATATATATATGTTGTATATATAATGATGAGGTGCAAAGGTGTGGAATGTAGAAGTCAAAGGTGGTGTGGAGATGCATTTCTCCATGGCTGTGTGTAGGTTCAGCTACCTGCAGGAACCTGATGGAGTTCAGAGGTGCTGTATGGTGATTGTAGTATAACAATAACAGCTGATAATATTGTGCAGAAAAACAAAATAGGTGTAGCAACAATTAAAGCAGCAACTCAGCAAAGTTTTAAATAGAAGCAGCAGGCCTTATCTACTGCTCATTTTAAAGATTTGTGCTGCTGAGATTTGTGGGTTTGAAGGCTAAATTCTGGAATAAGCCCACTTCAGTTGGGATGGAAAAACACTGCCTGACCTCTGGTTGCTCTTTACTTCACATGTATCAAATGACAAGCCTCAAATCTATTTAAAATTTAAGAATCCTTCACAAATTTACACCTTTAAATGGTAGATTAATGTCCATGCGGGCACATGCAGCATGTTTGTCCATACCGCAAGGTTGGGAAGGAAACAGAGAAGGGCAGAGCTGCTATTCAGGGGGAATTAAGCAGGCCTGGGGGAAAGACCAGCACGGACATTAGTTTAAATTCACTGAGGACAGGCTGCACTTCAGGAGGAACCAGCTGTGGCAACATAAGCTGAGGCTGGGCTCTGCTGAAAAGGCCCTGGGAGTCTCAGAGACAGCATGCTGAACAGGAGCCAGTGGCCTTCCCTGGCAGCAGAGGAGGTCACCAGCATCCTGGGTCATTGTGTGGAAGGAATTGTCTCCTGTTGCTCAGCACCAGCAAGCCTGAATCCAGATACCGTGTCTGGTTTTGGGCCCCCAGTACAATATCAATACTGACAAACTGACTCAAGTTCAGCAGAGGGGCTCCAAGGTGTTTTGAGGAGCTTATTGTTTTTCTGGCCTCTTTCAATAAAAAATGGTGAATTACAGTATGCAAAAAAAAAATATATATGGGCAAAATATGTTTGGTTCTTTAGTGCTATGAGATTATCTTTTTAATTCACAACAGAAAGAATAGCGGTTCTTACCACTTACATTTTATTTGTCCTGTCCCCTCCTTCTTCCACTTGAACTGCAATAATTTCAGCTATCTGAATTCATAACTTCTTTTATTAACACAAACTGAAGCGGACACCAGTTTATATTATCCAACAAGACAGGAAACTGAGGTGTCCCAGGAGTAAACTTACTGTCCCTTCAGTTGCAGCTGCTACTCTGGTTAAGGCCTCTGAAAAAAAGGAGGCAAGCAAACAGCAGAGGATGGTAACAGCTTTACCTTCTTCATCTGAAATAGCATAAAGCTAAAACTGAGCACATATTTAACAACAGCTAATTTGTGAATACCCAGCCAGTTTCTGAGAGTTAGCCAGATACTGGAGTATCCATCCATTTACACTATTCCCCACACTTTCACAATTTCTTCCCATATTCTATGTATAAGTAGAAAATAATGGAAATCTCTCTGTTTTTTTCATAATGCCCAGTATTTACTATCTCCCCATATACAACTGAGGATAGCAAGATGGGATGGGGCTGGACTATATTGTGTGTATTCTTCTGTTGACAACATATTTAGTTTCTCTGCAGAACCTTCCATTCCTCCTATTTTTTTAGGTATTTTTACCTTACCAAAACTAAGTTTGTTTTTACATTACACTTGGCATACTCTGCTCCTGAGTCTCTTCAGTAAAACTAATACGGTTCATTTTCAGCACTGTTTCAATGTTAAGTGCATCACTGAAGTATCCAAGCCTCTGTTAACTGGTGCACTTTCTAGGCTTTTTAAATGAGAACAGAGCATAAAATAAAGATAGAGTTTTTTTAATTGCAGCCTTAGAAGTTTAGGATTTAGGATCAGCTAACTTCTTCTGAATAAACTCATATACTCAAATAATAAACTCATTCAAATCAAAACTTAATTTTAGTGAAATGAAAGAGAAAATTTTTCTTCCACTTGGAGAGAATCTCAGTTAATTGGAAGAATTATATATATAATTTAATGAAAGCCACCATAGGTAAGAAGGGAATAGAACAGAGTAGGCAGGCATACTTTCTGCTGTTGACTCCTAAGCTACACTAAAGGTCAAATTAGTATGTAAATAGACTACCAACTTTTCTTGTTCACCAATAATTACTTCCCATGAAAGAGAAGAAGAAGAGAAGAAAATCCCTAAGTACTGCTTTGTTTCATGACTCTTTCTCTCTCATATTCAATATATCCATCATGAAACTGCTAAAACACTCAATTTCTTCTTCTCTGGCCATGCCAACTCCACCCTCTATGTTTTTTAATTCTTTTGAGTATTGCTTTTCATCTTTCTCTCTCCTTCAAGTTTCTCTAGAATTCTTAAATTTTAAAGAATTCTTCAAAAAATTGAGATAACACATAGCATGAAGGACTGACCTTTTTTGATGCAAAAAGGTATGCTTAAATTTCTGACACTAATCATATGCTCAAAAGTGCTGTAATAATAATACTATCACTTGCTTGCTCAGATCATAGCTTAGTGACCTATTTCTTTCCTAGGTGAAGCACATATGATTAAAAGTGAATATAGTATCTTTAATCTGTTGAAGATTTTACTGTCAGAGTATGAGTGCACATAGAGTTTTGTAAGTGACCACTTCCATTCATGCTGATACATCAGACACAGTCACCTCTAGCTTTTTCTAAATATCATTCCATCTTGAGCTGTGCATTTCATTTTTGCCCAAACTATTAACATGAACAGTGAATTGCTGTCTGGCTCATTGTGATCCACAGGAGCCACATTGAGAAATTGTTCATAATTTTTCTGTTCATTGGAAAACTGTGTATTGAGAAAGCTGAAGATGTGGTGTTAGGAATACCAACCACATTTTCATGGAAGAAATGAGTTGAATCTCTCCAGTTCAGCTTTAATGAGTATGTGTACTTTACAAGTCTATGCAGACAGGAGGACAAAAAGAAAAAAGAGGTGACAAAATCATTTGTAACTTCTAAAATTATTAGGAAAAGAAAAAGAAGAGACACAATGTGCCTTTAAAGGGTAAATACATGTTCAGAGAACTTTTAAAAGGCTTTTTTTCTGAAAACCAGTCCTCAGTTTTTCTTTATTTGTGAACTGAGAGCTTCCTACTGAGCTTGTAGGAGTAACTCATGGTAGGCAGGAAGTTCTAACACACTACAATATGTTAAAGTAATATCAACAACGGCAAAATAATGTGGCAACGTGGGAGCCTCAGCATGCATTTGTGCCAAATGGTTCATGTTGAAATGGAAAACACAAAGATTATTTTTCAGTAAGAAAAGAAAATCAATATTTTAAATCAATGCCAGTCATAGGGAACAGTGAGAACAAGAAACAAAAGACCACAAAGCACCTTTGGGAATACTCAAAAGAAAAATGCAATAATATAAAACCATTATACCAAAATAAAAGCTTCTTTGGCTCGCATTAGGACGTGTCATAACCAGAAACCATACTAATTTTTCATGTTGTCACTTCCAGCCACTTTTGTAAAATTAAGGAAAACTTGGGTGACTGAGTTAATGTTCTTCAAAAACACCATAATAGTGCCCGTTTTTCTTGCCCTCTTGTCATGGTCTAATCTGATTTACTTTTAGCTACTGTGCTGCTGTATGCAAGAGTCCCTTGCAGGTCCCATATCTGTCCATGCATGTTAGTTTTGCTCTGCCCGTATGCCCTGAGCCCTGAGGATAGGCAGGTGGGCTCCCAGGAGACACAAGAGGGGGATCTTGGCAAGCCCAGTGTCACTCACCTAGCCAGCAGGCTGGACATGGCAAGGCACACTACTCTCCAGGTGGGAGTAGATCTTTGTAGATCAGCTACCAAAGAAGTAAAGACATGGTTAACTTCTTCATTTGTTTCACCTAATTGAGCAGTTTGGTGCCACCACCACACGTCCGTGTGACACAGAGCGAGTTACAAAGGCTCTGCACAGAGCCTATAGGATATCTCTGTCTGTATTTTTGTTTGCTCAGACATAGCACCAGACCTGCACTGCTCCACATAGCATTGCAGTGTTCTGCTTCTGCTAGCAAGGGCTGGCAGGGCAAAAACCTGCCCTGGTCTGTGGGAGTAAGCACCACGATACAGAGACCAGACTAGAAAAACCCAACAGATCTAGCTGGTCCATGGGAAGTGGTTGTAGCTGGAAGTAGTTGGACTTAGTGATCCTTATGGATCCCTTCCAGCTCAGTCCTATGATTCTAAGTGTTTTCCAAAGCATCTATTTTGTGAACACACCCTATGTAAATCAAGTTATTCTTTCCTCTATCACTCCCTGCTTTAGAGAGCTGGATATCTCTGTTTCCCAACTCAACAGTCCTATCATATTGAAGTGCCTCTTAAGTAGTTAGTTAGTATGTTTAAAAACCACAGTAGCCAAATCTCACAGGGATGTATTTTTCCACAATAATGAAGAAACAGCAAGAAACTTATTAGGTAATTTTCTTAAGGTCTACAGGAAATTTTGTCAATAAATTAAAACCAGATCTCCAGAGTCCCTTTCCATTCCTTTAGCCATTGGGATATTTCCTCACCCAAAGCACAATATAGTGTGTTGAGGAACTAAATTCTAAACAACTCAAAGCACTAAATAACTAGGATTTCACCGAAGGACAGGTCCAGGCTCATGCTACTGTTGAAACAGAACTTTTAATAATATTCCCTTTCATTTTTAGAGCTGTAATGTTTGCAAAGCCCAAAGAAGAATTAATAAAACCAAACTTACTGCAAATTTTAATTAAAGTTATACAGGACAGTAGAGGGTCTTGATTATCTTTTACTAAGAACTCCGTTCTTCACAGGATATTGAGAGACAATATACTTAGCTAAGAAAGGGTCAGAAGAATGCATATTAATTGAATGTTTCCTAAAGGCAGGATATATATGTCCCAATCTGATTAACTCTTTCATAGATTCAAATTTATGCACCAAATGCTTCTGAGCAACACAACTCACCCAAACCCTTTGAAAATAGTTAACATATCTCTCATTAGAGTCTTAATAAATTAAGAATGCCTTCAATATATTGTAAAACCTTTAAATGCATATTTTTTTTAGGGAGCCTACATTCATTTTAGTTTGGTTTGATAGAACTAAAACAATAATGCATGGTTAGATTAGTAAATATGTTTGAGTTTATCCTGATTTTAAGATTTTGCTTTCTTTTCATAGTATTTTGGTCAATAATGCATGTTTAATAACATTAAACCCTATTTGGGGTGCTATCTCAAAAAAAAAAAAATACTTTAACATGTTGCTTTTCATAGATTCCATTTTTTGGATGGATATCCAGGAATATAATAGATTACTGGAAACCCTGCAGTGCTCATAAAACTAGCAGATAAACAATGCATTTGCCATGTCTTAAAAAATGGCCAGACCCAGAAATAGGCATGTATAGATCATCCTTCCCTGAACTTCTGAGTACCCGTTTATGCCCTCATTCCCTGTCTTGCACTCCAGCAGTAAGTCATTTAGGGACTTTCTGAAGTGGATGTTAAATTAAGGCCATTATATTTAGTATCTATTGATGGATTTATCACCTATCTACTTGTCTAGACATTTTTTTTAACACATTTATCGTTTTGCCCTCCAGAACTTTTTCGTAGGAAGAAGTTACATAAAGTAAAAAGGCAGCATTTTAATTGATTACAGTTGCAGATTAATGAAATTATTTTCCTGAAATTAAGCAGAAATAACACAAAACAGTGCAAAGATTATTAGTTGCAATTTTGAGATGGATGCTCAGTTTCAATAAAACAAAGAATTGAAACAACAAAATTTGACAGTCAGGAACATAGGCTGTTGTAACATGCAATCACTGACAAGAGGAAGGCAGGCAGGAGTGCCTGGGGGCTATAAACACCAGCCATGGGGCCTGGTTGCTTTTTGTTTGTGCCTTTGTATACAAATAGAACTCCCAAAGCTGAGGAAACATCAGAAGGGAAATAGACTTTGAGTATCAGTTAGGAGTGTTATAAAAATCATTTATGTATTTGGTGATAGGGCTGTCATCTTTAAGACAACTTTTAAATCTTCCCATGGGTAAGATTCTGACATTAACAAAAATTAACTTAATAGTTATTAGATTCCTACTGTAATTTTTCTATATTTTTGTTTCTCTGCTATTGCATATATCCATCAAAAAGAAAAGTAATTTCTTAAAAAAGGGGATACAGAACTGCATGCATATTGCCAGTTTGCAAGGTATACAGCCTCCCTCTCCGTCTCCCTCGTTCCTCTCCTTGCCTGCCTGTCTTTTTCTTTGTAACTATTATACCAAACTATATCCATTAACAATGAGTTAGACACAGTTCTTTTATGCTTGTAGTTTCTTCTCCATAGCTTTCCATTTGCTTGCTAAACTGTCTGTTCTTGTCCCTTGCAACCAAAGTAAATTACTAGCCATGCTTGGTAGCAATTTACCTCCTGAAACTAAACGAAAAAAGAAAGAAAACATGTTATTGTTCTCACTGATTTGCATTTGAAAAAATAAAGCATGACTTACTCAGTTTGAACATGGAATTTTCCTGCAGACTTAAAAGACTGGAATCACATCAAAAAGACAAAATGGATAGGTGTTTAACTATGATTAAGCTTATAAAAGGGTAGTGGTTTTCCTTGGCAATAGTTCTTAGAGGAGAGCCTGCTGCAGCAGGAAGCTTCATCACATCAGGCCCTTGACATCTTCAAGGAGATTAGGATCAAGTATTTTGAATTTATCTTAGGCAGTGTGTTTTCAAATACCTTTGTATAACAGTTATGTCATATAATTGTTGAATTGCTAGGGTTGGAAAAGACCTCTAAGATCATTGAGTCCCACCATTAACCCAACACTGCCACATTCACCTCTAAAACATTTCCCTCAATCTTCGGGGTTTTTGGACAATTTCATGGATGGTGATTCCATCACTCCCTTGGGCAGCCTGTTCCAATGCCCGAGAACCCTTTCTGTGAAAAATTTTTTCCTAATATCGAATCTAAACCTCCCCTGGTGAAACTTGAGGCCATTTCTTCTCAACTTGTCACTTGTCACTTTGGAGGAGAGTCTGATCCCCACCTCACTACAACATTGTTTCAGATAGACTAAACAATCCCAGCTCACTCAGCCATTCCTCACAAGACCCTTCCCCAGTTCTATCGCCCTTCTCTGGACACTCTTCAGCACCTCAATGTCTTTTTTGTAGTGAGGGACACAAAACTGAGCCCAGGACTTGAGGTATAGTCTCACCAGTGCTGAGCACAGGGGGACAATCCTTGCCCTGGTCCTGTTGGCCACACTATTGCAGATCCAGGCCAGGATGCCATTGGCCTTCTTGGCNAGACCCTTCCCCAGTTCTATCGCCCTTCTCTGGACACTCTTCAGCACCTCAATGTCTTTTTTGTAGTGAGGGACACAAAACTGAGCCCAGGACTTGAGGTATAGTCTCACCAGTGCTGAGCACAGGGGGACAATCCTTGCGCTGGTCCTGTTGGCCACACTATTGCAGCTCCAGGCCAGGATGCCATTGGCCTTCTTGGCCACCTGGGCTCGCTGCCAGCTCATGTTCAACAGCTCTGGACCAGCACCCTCATGTCCTTTTCTGCTGGGCAGTTTTCCAGTCACTTGCTCCCAGCCCTGTAGTGCTACACGGGTTTGTTGTGACCCAAGTGCAGGACTCAGCACTCGGCCTCATTGAACCTCATACAATTGGCCTTGGACCATTGATCCATCCTGTTCAGATCCCTCTGCAGAGCNCTGCCAGCTCATGTTCAACAGCTCTGGACCAGCACCCTCATGTCCTTTTCTGCTGGGCAGTTTTCCAGTCACTTGCTCCCAGCCCTGTAGTGCTACACGGGTTTGTTGTGACCCAAGTGCAGGACTCAGCACTCGGCCTCATTGAACCTCATACAATTGGCCTTGGACCATTGATCCATCCTGTTCAGATCCCTCTGCAGAGCCTTCCTGCCCTCCTGCAGATTAGCACTTCTGTCCTTGTTGGCATCTGTGAGCTGACTGTGGGTGCACTCAATCCCCTTGTCTAGTTCATTAGTAAAGATATTGCACAGGACTGGCCCCAACACTGAGCCCTGGAGAGCCCCACTGGTGACCAGCTGCCAGCTGGATGTAACTCCATTCACCCCCACTTTCTGGGCACAGCCATCCAGCCACAAGGGTTGGCTGATACAGTTGGTCAAAGACTCTGAACTTCTTGGTTTAAAGCCTAAAGGAGGACCTTTTGTATAGCCTCTGATTTTCAAATGGATCCACAGAAAACGTGCTTCAGAAGAAATAAATTTTACATAATTATTTTTATAAATCCTGACCTTCTTTTGCACAGGTTTGTACAGACATGTTGGGTCTGGCTGAGATGGAGGTAGTTTTCCCCACAGAGGCTCTCTTAGTGCTGTGCTTTGTTAGAAAGGTGTTTTGGCTGCTGCTGAGCAGTGCTTGCACAGCATAAAGGCTCTCTCCAACATTCCCCGCCTTGCCAGTAGGCTGGGGCTGGGCAAGATCTGGAGAGAGTACAGAGCCAGGACATCTGACCCTGGATGACCAAAGGGATGTTCTATACCATAGGGTGTCTGCTCAGCTGTAAAAGCTAAGAGAAAGGAGAGGACACACAGGTTTGTTATTACAAAATGTGTCTTCTAGAGAAGCTCTTAGATATTCTGAAGCCCTGCTTCCCAGGAAATGTCTGGACTTCACCTGCTGATGGGAATTAGAGAATAAATCTTTTGTTTTCCTTTGCCTTCACATGCAGCCTTTGCTTGTACTTTATTAAGTATTGACTTTATTTGCTTTATTATTTGCTTGTACTTTCTTAAATTGCCTTTATCTTGACCAACAAGCTTTTTCTCCTCCCACTCTTTTCAGCTGAGGAGGGGAGTGATAGAGTGGTTCAGTGGTTCAGTAGGAACCTGGGTTCCAGGCAGGGTCAATCCACCACAAGAGTTCACCCTTTAGGCAGTGACATTTAGTTTTTACATCACGGTCAAATTAATAAGCCAAAAATCTTCTACAAAAAAAATATGCAAATTGTTTTAATAGTTTTTAAAGACTGCTTCAATTAAGTGTTTTCCTTGTTTGGTTTTTTTTACTTCAGTCTTTTTGCTTTGATCTAAACAAGCAGAGAATACCATTTTTCTAGCATTCTTTTTTGCATTTTACTCATAATTTGTACTTAGAAATTTTAGGGCACCTGAGCATCAGTGGATTATAGGAACTATTCAGTAATGCCACTAAAGTTGAAGTTCATCTGAGTTTCCTTTAGAAAATTTTATTTCTGGGGTTAAATATGTCCAGTGTTTCATGTCCTATCAAGTTGAAAACAGGTATTTAAATTGTCATGTGGTTTTTCTGTGCTTAGCACAATCAGAGAAATCAAAATGTTAGGAGCAGCAGCAGGAGCAGCATGACTTCTTTTGGAGCTGTAACTTGGACAAAAAATCTGAGCAAAGTGAAATACTGCAGAGTCTTAGAATAAGACTTGCAGGGTTTTGATTTTGGTTTGTTTGCTTTATGCGGCTTGTTTTACCCTGCAGTATTTTCTGTATTTCTAATATTTCACAAAGAAAGGTCTCTTTTCACTAGGACTGCAAAGAATGTTCTGTTCTACAGCTCTGTAGGTTATTAGTTTGTTCTTTTCAGAGTAATATTTAGATTTTTGAATCCTTTTAAAGCAAATCACTTTGTAATATCTTTTTGTTACTCTTGGGGTCTCTTAGGTGACTCTTGAGAATCAATGTGGTCCTGACTTATCTCACATGTGATTAAGCCCCAAGCAGGTGCCAGTGGTAGGACCATAGTGACACAGAGCGACTGGAAAGCAATGAGCACAGCCAGAGGACAGTGGAGAACCTGAATCCAGTGGTGTCCGTCACTTACAGACTACATTGGACTGCGGGTGTTTACCTTCCTATTGTAGGTGTGCCAGGATTTTTGGTGTGAATCACTTAAGCCAAAGCCTTTACCTCCTTAGTCTCCAGTAGGCCTTAATAATATATCTCTGATGTGAAGATTTAAAGAAAAATTAAGTCCTCCTTCAGCAAACATGCATACTGGATTTTCATAAGTATTTTGCATTTATTTAATCCTACTGAAATCAGTAGAAAGTACCTAGAGTTTTCAGAATCTTATATTCCTATGAGTGATTTCATTCACATTAATGCAGCTGTTTTGCAGAGAGTATTTGCACTATCATGTCAGAGTCTACATCCTTTATCCTTTGCAAATTTTTAAAGTAATAGCTAAAGAGAAACATCTTTACCTGCCCTGTGCATTTTAAGATGCTGAAGGCTTCACTGCAATGCAGTAGATTCAGGTCTTCAAGTTGATTAAGAGAAAGGTGGTACTACTGTTCAAGTGCTATCTGAGACCTTGGGGGATGTAAACAAATCTGGGGTAGAAGATTGCATCTCTCATAAAGGATAAATACATAAAGGATGCTGCCACAAAGAAAGCCAACCCAGCAACTGTGCTGAAATCAGCTCTGACTGGGTAAAGAGTAATTCAAGAAGGGGGAGATCACGATGACAAACTCATGGCCCATCTACCCCAGAAACTCGCTGACCCAAAAGACAAGAAACACTGAGAATGCAGACTGATTACCACTACAGGCAAGGGAATAATTTAGCCAATGAACATTAATTCCTTTGCTTGGTAAAATGTATAGTGACAAGTTTTGAATGACCTCTGGACCCCCTACCACCAGGAAGCCCAGTGTGAAAAAGGATCAGTGAGATGCTGCTGGATCCACAAGTGGTGATTGTCTTCTTAATCTCTTTCTCTTTCTCCTCTCTCCACCCTCCTTTCCCCTCTGTTTCTTTCTATCTCTCTACCGCAAATTTTATTTTTAAATAAAATCAGTACTTTGACTTTGAAAATTGGTCTTGTTTACACCTTAATTCAGGCAGAGGCATCTCTTAATTATCACACAGTCTTAACAGTTGTGACAGATTTTTCCATTTTCATAGGCCTAGACTCACAACATATTTAAATTGTGATGTTTCAAGAGTTTTCATAATTAATTTCCATAATCAGTCATTTTCATTGACTCTTCACCTCATCTTTGAACAGTAGCCTGAAACATCGTACTTTAAATGCCATATATTATTTTGCCATTAATGCCACCTGGTGCATCTATTATATGTGGTGACATTTTATTAATTTCCCATTACCAAGAATGTATATAAATAATTTCTTTTTCTCTGTCATAAACTTTTCAGAAGGTTTGGCTGAGGAAAGCAGATATATTCGCTAGTGGGCTTAATTTCAGAAGATGTTTTACTACAGACACTGCTAATATAGCAGAGTTGGCAGTACATGTGCTGTGCTTCTTTATTTCTGGCCTTTGCTTCTCTGATCCTACATAACTGAGAGGAGGAACTGAAACACTAATTAGTGAAAGCAGACTGTGCATCTAATTCCCTCCCTCCTCCTCTCTTTAGCTGCATAAACCTTTGCTATCCAGTCTGTTATTCTATTGGCTCCAAAATATCATCCTGAATATTTCAGTTTTCTTCAGTAAGCCATTTCTCTTTTACTTAGAAACTCCCTCCCACTGACTATTCATGGTTGTTTGCAAAGAGGTCTCTCTCTTTTTACACTTAGTAGGTCCATTTCATCCTCTGCCCAAAGTAAAATTTCCTAATGCTTCATAGCATAGAAGCCACTACCAGTAGATCTATTCACAGACCCTTAAATTCCGATTTCTTTCTTTAGCAAGGATACAGCAACCTTTGGTCTTTGCTGTCTGCTGTCTCTCCTCAGCCAAGGTTGATAACTTCCACTGCTTAGAACTATTCTCCCTCATTCCTTTAGCAGATGCCTCTTAATCAGAACTTGTAAACATGCTTCTCCACTCACATGTGTGTGCATTTGTACAGCTTTATGCATATCAGCCACTGAAACAGGACAAAAGCAATGCAAACTGGAAGATCTCTCTGAGCAAGTTTGTTTTGGGTGAACAATCTCATGTTCTGTCTCTGGAAGATAATCTGAACCATTTCTTCTGGTGAGGGTCTTGCTTTTCTGCTGAATTCACACCTGTTGTTTGCTTTGTGGAACCACGATGGCTCCTCTGCTACTACCAGTCCAGAAGGATTTCTGTGGGAAGAGATAGTGCTGTTTCTTTTTCAAGGATACTACTGAACATTCTTCACATGAAGATTGCAAAGGACATGGATGAAGTCAGGCAAGGTTTAGCTATGTTACAGCACTGACATCTTTCAGTTTATGTGAGGAAACTTAGAGGTGGCAGTGAGTAGCATCCTTCAAGAAGTGATAGGAATAACTTCTTAGGGGATAAAGCAAATTGATAGTGGAGTTTGTTTTAGCTGAGACTGCCATTGAGTAAACTATAACCAAACCTGCAGTAAAGATCTGCCTGCAATGATACTTGGGCAAAGAGTAGTGTATGGTACAGAAATACCAACTTTGGCTTGTCAGTCTTACAGGTGAGTATTCTGAGGCAGATTGTTATTCACTAATTGAGCTGCAAAAGGGATAATTCAGTGCTCTTTTACTGGGTTTCTGAGAGGAAATCTGTGGGGAATTCTCAGTGTACCGGAGAGCTGAGTCAAACACTAATGCTTGATCTTCTTCTACCTGTTCCTCAAAGAGGTGAGGAGGGAAGGGCATGAGATAAGAATGGCACAGGTTTTTTCCCACTCTTCCTCCAAATTCTTTCCCTTTCTGTTAGGAGAAAATACAGAATAGAAGAAATAGAACCCTTGCACCATCAAACTCAGTGAGAGTTTTGTCACTGACTACTCTGCAGAAGGATTTAATTTCAGTTGTTTTAAACGTAAAGCAATGACTTTGTAGTCATTAAAAATTGTTAACAAAAAATGGAAGATTTAAACAAAGTTACATATCCTAAAGCCAATAAAAATACCAAAAAACCCATGATGTGAAAGGATCATGTACTTGTCAAGCATTCTGCCTTAAAAACATAAAGATTTAGGGATGTATGGGAGAAAGTAACTATTTATCCTAGCTATAAATATAATGAAAAAAGAGAGTTCCTTGAATTTATTTTACTGCCTATTTCTAACATTGAACACATTTCTAGAATACAGCCTAGTTCTCAGGATTAATGATGTACTATGCTTCAGCAATTCCAAGAATTGCTTTTTGATTATTTTGTTACTTAACTGGAACTTGCATGTCTAAATTTGCTTAAACGCTTTAAAACTCTTGACCTCTAAGAAAACTCTTCAGCACATGAGTGTGCTGTGTTTTCATAAACCAGTAAGGAGTTTATATTGAGACAGGTAAGTGTATGTATGACTCATGTTGTATACCATGAACTTATTTATTTTTGTGGATTGTGATTATGCAAGTGTATTCGATATTCAGCATTATGGACTTGCATCTCCATTGAAATGACAGGATGGTAAACCAGATCACTTGGAAAACTGCCTGTAGTAATGCTGGCACTGAAGTTCCTTTTTGACATAAAACCCTCACTACACATTGTAAATTAATGTACAGTTTAATCTGTACACACTGTTTCAGTTCAGCTTTAATCATTATATATACAACCAGTAAGGTTAATCTTGCTGGCTGTTTAAAAGAATAATAAGGTACAGTATGCAGAGGGTGAATAATGGAATAAAACTGCAGCTTAGAAGGGGATGTATGGCAGTGATATATACCATTTTAATTTTAATGATTTTATTCTTTGCAATGGTGGGATAGCAGTATTAGCTAGAAATTAATTTTAAAAATACTTAAAAGCCTTAGGGGTGGGAATGAGGGCAAGAATAGATATCTGTGCATAGGAATGGTTGTACAGGCAGAGGCATAGAAAGAATGGAATTTATTTGGCAGTCTTACGAGTCTGGCAATTAAATGTACTGATAGGAGTTGATCACCTTGGGCACTTTATAATCAAAAGAAAAATACATCAACAAGAGGTGATTGATGGAATTTTAAGACAGTCATTGAGGATAACTCAAAATCTTGGTCGTTTAAATGTTAAGATTCCAGCAGTATTCACAGCTGGAATAATGAATAACATTTTGTGGTAATGCATTTGCAGTAAGCCTTACTCTTCCCATAAGTCTAAACCGCCGTCATGGTCATAATGAGAAGCATTCAGTGTTGGATGTATTTCAGTTCCATAATTAAAGATACGGTTTTCAATAAGGACAAATTTCTTCATGCTTGGTATAGGTAAAATGATATCAATCTATCACTTAAAAAATTTCTGTATTTTTCCAGTTTTCAGGAATGGCTATAAATAAAAATGTTATTCAGCAATATATATTAATGTGACATTTTTTTAAAAGTTCTATAGATCTTCTTTGGAAAAATAAAGTAATCTGAATGATTTTTAGATAAGAAAGCATCTAAATTTGCAGAACTTGCACCAATATTGTCAGACATGTTATTAGTTTGTTTTATCGTTTAATTACAGTATACTTCTACTTTTCTAAAGTCTTAAGAGATACCTTAGAATTCCACTGAGAATTATCAAATAAGAATTATATATTGCAAATATAGGACAACAGCATTTTCTCTATCAAAGGATATTCCTTTGTTGTTCAAAAAAATGTTTGATGCTCATATTTTTAAAGAAATCCTTTGAAGTTCACTTCAATAGAAACTCTTGCTATACAGACCAGACAAGATTTAGTTTACTAATTAGCTGCTTCATTTTGATTTAGCATATAACAAAATCAAATCACAGATTTTTTATTAATTAAACTTTTAAAAACAGCTGTGTATGTGCTGATGGCAAACTTCTAACCTGCCTTCCTCTTTTATTTAATTTTCTTTCTTATTAATTCCCAGCCTGATTTAATGTTCTGTGTTTTCAGGCAGACAATGCACTCACCAGCTGAAGAGAAGGAGCTGGAAGTGAGGTTCATACAAATCCTTTTTGTAGAATGAGTTTCATGGCCCATGAACAGCAATTCCCCTACAAGATCCCCCCACAATTCTGTCAAAAACTCTTACAAAGTTCACCACGATACTAAACCCATTTTTCCTCCATTGCTTTTATTCTGTTTTTCTGATGTGAACATTCCTTAAATCCCTCCCCATATGCTTTCACATCAAGAAAGTATTTCTGAAGGCAAAATTCATTAAAGAACGTAAGGGAAAATTTTTTTAAAAGATGGGTTATAGGGAGAAGAAGTTTTGGGTTTTTTAAGAGTTCAGGAATTTGTAGGCAAGAGAAAATTATGTATTTTCTTTACTCTCCCTTATTTAATCAACTTTTCTACCCGTATCTCTTTTCAGTATTGAGAACATGCCCCAGATTTTGTATTTTTCATCCAAAATTACACATTACCTTATGTGTCTCTCTGTTTTTACTGCTTGATCAATCCTATTTATTTTGTGTAATCCCATCCATCTCTAGTAGCATTCCGTGAAGCAGCTCTTGTTTAGGTAGAGGTAAAGCTGTCAGTGTTACAAATCAGCTCTACATGCAACTGAACTGCTCTTTTAGTTTGCTGGGTATAGCTGAGCAGAAGTTAACACAGCTCTGCGAAGCTGAAATGGTGAAAGGAGTCCAAAAATTGCCTTGTACCTCTCTATATACAATCTCCCAGCCTTTGAAAGAGGACTTAATAATACCTACATATGATGTATCTGTTGATTTGTCTTTCATAGGACCTGCTTGGTTTTATGCTCTAAATGTGACTATACTTGTAGACACTGCACATTATACTTATTTCTTTTTGCATGACATCTAAATTTTAAACTCTTCTTTGTCTTACTTGGAAAAACATTCAAAAAAACGCTGGAAATTGTTTGGATGTTTCTAAAATATAACCAGAAGACTTCAGTCTTCTTTGCCCTATGACTCCAGCACCTCCAGGAGATGTATGAGACATGATTCCAATGAGGTCCAGTCCAAATCCAACCTTAACATCATGACTTTTTTAGAAAGTGGGGAAATAATTTCTTCTGCTACTACCTTTGAGATGGAAGCAATTAAAAACAATCAATGTATTTTCATTCTGGGATGCTACTGTGTTTCATCCAAGCCACATTAAACTGAGAAATCTTTCCATATCCTTTTGGTTAACCACTGGTTTTACCTTACTAAAGGAAAAAGAGATATCACAGCTTGACTGCAGTAAAGGTAATCTGGCAGATGAAGCTGGAGATTAGATGTTTTAGTAGAAAAAGGATGGTATAAAGCCAATCACTGCCCCTTGCCCTCTGAATTAATGGCAAAGTATCTGATTAGTTGTGCAATCCCCCTGCCCAAGGCAATAGAGCCTAAATTGTCAGCAGTTTCCAGTGCTATTTCAGGTAGGGAGAAATACTTCTGTGGTTCTTCTCTGTGTGTTACATTTTGTTAAATTGGAAGCCACTTTACTAGAAAGTAGGTTTTGAGCCTAAGTGCAAAAAATATTTTTTTGCTTCTAATTTTTCATCTGATCACTTCTTTAATGGAGCATTAGATTTATTTCAAAGTAATCTCTGCTTTTTATATGTAAATCAGGAGTTTGAGAGTATGCTAATTAAATTATGCAAGAAAAATGCAAGGAAAAACTGTTCTAATCAAAAGGTGGAAATTCCATTAAAATGTTTGATATTTATTTATATAGGCTTCCAAAGGAGGTAGCAATTGACAGTCTGAACTACACTGTACACCATGTTCCCAAGACAAATGCAGTACATACAGTAACTAAGAAGTTTAATGTACTCTGTTAAGCAAGGCATTGCAATCAGAAACCAATAATTGATATATATGACCAATGTGATCCAGGAAATGATTTTCATTAATTCCAGGTTAATTGGAGTTGCCTTAATTTCAGAAACCAACAGTAGACACAAATGACCAGTCTGACCCAGGAAAATATTTTCATTAATTCTGGGCAGAGTTGTCTTAATTGTCTAAAGAACACATTTAGACAATTAATTGGCAGTTTTTAGTTTAGAAGGGAAGTTAACTAAGATCTGAAATATTTTAGTTTTTCTAATGCTGATCAGGTACTTCTTGAAGTTTTAAACAGCTCAACAATACCAAAGCTGTGAAAAAGCACTGAAATTTAGCTCAGCCATATAAAGAATTTCAAAGCACACGTTATAATAATCATTGTGCTAAGATAAAAAGCTGCAGAAAGTACGAAGAGAATATAAGCTCTATAGAGTACCAAGACAATATAAGGAGCTCTAGCTGCATATAAAACTTTTCCATGAAGGAGGGTTTTATCTTGATTTATTTTCCAGGAAATAAAATGATAGTAAGAAGAAAACACACTAAAAAAAGTTTCCTTCCATTAAGAATTTATTTTTTAGAATCTCCTTTTCCATGTTCTCATGCTGTTAGTTTGGAAATACTAACAGCAAGTTTTCCAAAGACAGAACTGGATGCCTCCATATGTATATTTTGATGTTAGAAAATAAATTTAGATTGTCATATTTTTTGCTGTTTCCATATCAGACAAGCAAAAACTTCCTTGAATCATTTGGATTTGATTTTTTTTCACCATTACTTCTTAAAAATGAAGGAAAGTGTTCCCTATCTGTCTTTTTTGGTTTTTTCTTGTTCTTCTTTTCAGTTAAACTGTTGGATTGTAAGTGCTTTCTCAGTAGTTGGGAATTTAAAATAGTGCTTCATCGTTGTACAAGAAGTTGCAGGAAAATAGAAAGCCAATCTCTGCTTACCATGAATTGCTCTCTATGTTGTTTTTTCATGAGCTCAAAGGAAAAGATTTGCCCTAAAGTCTTCCCAACAGCAGGATTTACATTTTCAGTCCTCCAACTCATACTGAGCACTGTAAAGCTGTCTCCTGCCTCCTGTCACTTTATGCTATCAGCAGAGTACCCACGTAAGTCATTCATGAGACAGAACACTGCTGTGAGGAGAGCTGGGTTACAGCACGGGTGGCCAGCCTGAGCCTTGTCCCCTATAGAGTGTCTGCAGAGTCAGCAGATGCCAGCTTCCATAGGAGCAACTCTCTGGCTGGAGTTGGCACAGCCACGAGGCCACGCCGAAACAGGAGCTGCACTGAATTCCTGAGCGAGGGGTTTAAACTGTGAGAGGGCAGAAAAGGGAAGGGCAGGCAGTGTATTTCACTGCTCTTCTAGTATGGGTGCACCTGTGTTGGTACATGGGTAATTTCCTAAAAATAATGTAAATAATTCTGAAGGATTTCATGATGATTCATGATGATTCATGATTTTCATGAACAAGTGCTAATTGCAGAAGGGAGTGCAATGCTTACATTACAGTCTACTGCTCTTTCAGCTCATGAGTTAATCATTATAATAACAGCAACCTTTTCCTTCATGTTTATAAAACAGCTAGTAAATCTACAGTACTGCAATCACATAAAAATAAAAATTATTCTAATTAACTGAGAAATAAAAGACCAAAGAAAACAGAGGCAGTGAAAATGGCTGATTCACATCTGGTTAATGACATTTCAGAGACATGATTCTTGAATTGAAATGTAAGTGAAAGTAAGTAGTTTATTGAAGCAATTTCAGGGAGGCCTTCCAGGTGAGAAATCTTCAAAGGCATATAATTCAAGGAACAGGTATTAATTGAAAGTTGTTGGAAGTGAAGTTCCTAGAATTCTAAAATGCAAAAGTTACAAAAATTTTGAAGGCATTGAAAAAAATTATAGCACAGGTAGGGTCCAGATTCTTTCCATCGTCACTCACTTTCCCTGAAATCTGGGGGAAAGTTGAAGCCAGCCCCTGTAATAATCAATTACTTGTCAAAATTTTGTTTGGTGCATATCTGAAGGAGCGAGGAATATATTATGTATCATAGCTCATAAATGGCACAGCTTCTAAATAATAGCAAATAGATTTAGTATTAGAGATGGAGCTATCTTGCTGCAGAGTAAGTCCAACATTATTACTTTTTCTTTTGTCACCAACATATTTTCAAAATATAAATATGAAAATATAGAAAATGTCAACATTTATATTGACATACCTGAAATAGAAGACTATATCTTGAGGATTTAGCAACAATATGTAAACACAAATAATGCTATAATGAAGATAGCGAATCAGCTGGAGTTTCCAGAGGAAAAAATTAGAAAATACAGATGAAAAAATACTAAGTGCATCCATTATAAGATGATTGACTGAGGACAGCATCCCCACCTGGCTATAAATTTGGCCTGTCCTGTAAGTGTCTATTTATATAAAGGTATATTTGTGCATACCTATATTATTTATATAATTATGTATTTATGTGGTGTTTATCCATAGTGTGAGCAGGTGGAAGTGTGTCTATACCTCTTCCTGTACCTGAGGTACCAGACTGGCCAGGGCTGGAAAGCACCACAATGGGACTTCTGGTCCAACCTCCCTGCTCAAGCAGGATCACACTTGGGCACGTTGCACAGGATTATGTCCAGAGAGTTCTTTAATATCTCCAGTGAGGGAGACTCCACAACCTCTCTGAGCAACCTGTTTTTCAATGTGTAACTCACACAGGTTAAATATTTCAAGGTTAACATAGATAAAATGTATTAAGGTTACATACCTTTAAATAAAGTTAAATGCATTTAGCATTGTGAATTTTAAGCTAGTTCAGTATTTTTTATTGTGATAGGATAAGAACTTTTACACTTCCTCCTTGCAAATACTCTGGAACTAGGGAGGGAATTAATCTCCATAGGATAGGTAGGTGATTAATCACACCTTAGTAAAGTACAGGGTGAATGTCCACCCTATAGCTTTGATGAAGCCACTAGATATAAAAGAAAAATTAATTTGGCCTATTTAATGTCACATTTTAGTCATTAATTATTTTGACTCATATTTTCTGATTTGATGTGTATTGCTATATTTATGAAAAAAATAAAACTTCATATTATTTGGGTTCTGTTTTGCATTTCATACAATATAGCTTTAGAGAAAATTACTGCTGAGGTGGTGATACACTTATTAACAGTTCTAAAAATCTGACAGGTAGGTAACAATTTCTATGCATTGTTGTTATCGTGAACAATTTAAGTAGTATTTTTAGATTTCTTTTATGTTGCAGCAGCTGCTCTCAATTTCTCTAAGTCAAGATTGCAGTTGCTGAAAGGCTGCTTACTTCCTCTCCTCTTGCAAAGAAAATGACATACTGTGTTAGATGATTGGGAGGAGCTGGTGGGGAGGAGGGTTGTTTAGTTTCAAAGAAGCCATTATTTCATGTATTTTTAGGGCAGAAGAGTCACCATTTTCTTTTTGACTGTTCTGTAAGAAGTTTGTGGGAGGAGAAAAGTGGCTGCTATTAGTAAGAGGCGTACAGAAGTGTATCTATGCTACTGCTTTATTCTGTTGTTGCAGAATGTGAATTAACAGGATGCAGCTAGTCTGAAAGAGGCATATGCAACACATTCTTTAGCCCTGTAGCAGAAATAGAAATTTGACTTTCAAATCTAAGACGTAAGGGGAAAAAATGTATCTAATTTCTGACAGAAACTTCAGCATTAAGGGCTTGGTTACTCAGAAAACTCTAAGAATTTTTTATTTCTCTTTATTATTATCATTAATATCTCTATCATTATTTCCATTTGTTTACTTCCTAAGTGTGTATTTTCTCATTCTTGCTGTTAATGACTTTATTCCTTCGATCAGAATCCAGTTTGCCTTTTTTTAAAGTAGCTTTTAATTTTCAAATCAAAATTAGCTATGCTAAAAGGCAGGAAAGTCCGTGTAAATAAGACAGAAGAATGACTTGCCTGTATCTTCAAATATTAGAGAGACATTTAGACTATTGGAAGATCTTAACTACTTCTGATTTCTTTATGATTTTAGCTGTACTGTGTCATCTGAAAATTACATTTGTTACCTTAAAACCATATTGTGGTAGCACAGAGTCCTGTGCTTACCAATTGGAGAACATATTTGCATGTCCTGAAATGTTACTGTTATTCAGTGATAGTCCCATTTCCGGCTTGTTTTGAGGCTGCATGATAGGACACCCTGTGAAAACACAGATACAGTGGCTATCTTGAGTTTTGCATTCTAAACAGATGCAGTAGAAGGTGGAAAGAGAAGCACAGAAAAGTGAAGCTTGTAGAATATTTTATTAGCCAGGACAGTTTACTGTCTATAGTGCTCTTTCTGCTAGGCCAGAGTCACCTCTGCTGCAGACAAAAAACATTTATAGAAAGGTTTCCAAATGCATATTCTAAAACTTCCAAGAGTTACGATATTTGTGTTTTGGGGATCATTTTCTTCCCTTGACTATCACCATACCATCTAAATTGTCTCCTGCAGCTGATAACAAAAGCTGTCTGGGCTAAGGTGATCTGGAAGTAACGTAGAGTTTCTAAGGGGATTTTTCACTGGACTGTAGATCTTACATTCATCTCTGCTACATCATTAAGAACTTCCTCTCTACCACCATAAAAATGTTAAAGCAAGTGTCTGTAGACAAAATTGCTGAGGAGCCACCCTGCTCTCACTGCACTGGGACAATTGGCCTGTACTGTAAAGCCAAGACTGCCTCCTTGACATTACCAAACATCTGAGTTGTGGCTTCTGATTTATTTTCTTTGCAGTATCTAAAAGCCACCTCTTCTGGCATCTTTAAAACTCATCCTTCACCTTGTTTATCAATGAAGTTCCATTATTTGAATTCATCGAGCATTGAAGTTCCTCTCAAATACAGTAGATGGTATCTTAGATTTACAGTGTTTTTTAATGTCCCACACTGATATACAACTGCATCAATATAAGGTTTTAAAAAGCTTGTTCACATAAAATTTCTGGTTAATGCTTAATAATTTTCAGAAATGTTCAGATGGCAGAGCACGGGAGTAACTGCTAAATTCTCCTCACAAGCATATCTTTGTCAGGCAGTCATAAAGTAAGTTGAAAGCAAACTGGTTTATAGAAAATTAGTTACATAGCTTGTAAAATGCTCTACAATGTCCGGCAAACAAAAGGGAAAATTTTCTGCAATTTCACAATTTTGTACTTGCTCAGATGGCCATTAACCAACAAGATGAAAATCAAATTTATCCTATTCACGCTATGAATTATCTGTGATTAGCAGTGTATAGAATGTGATTTTCTAAAGCTTCTTTCATATTCAAGGTATCTTCAAACACTTTGCAGAAGAAAAAGAAATTGAATAAACACTATAAGTATACTAAACATGTATAGGATAAAAATGCTTGCCCTTTTCTTTAGGCCAGGATTGAATCTTTGCTTAGTGACTTAGAAATCTTGTGTTATAGAATCCTAATGTCAAGGGGATTTTGCTATTTCTAGTGTTGTACATTATAATAGTTTCTGAGGCATTTGATGTGTCCTGCTTTCAACATTGAATCAAGAATGACTGGCAATCATGTTCCTTTCTTCGTGATATAAATTCTATGCATGCACTTTAAACTGACCCTCCTCTATAAAGCCCATAATCCCTTTATATGTATTTAGGAGTCATGGGCCAACCTCTGAAATGTCCAGAAAGAATGAGAATTTACTTGCAATACTTTCATTTTTATTATTATTTGACCTAGTGTTTTCCAAGCT
The DNA here is from genome assembly GCA_013397245.1 of Thryothorus ludovicianus. Classification (NCBI taxonomy): domain Eukaryota; kingdom Metazoa; phylum Chordata; class Aves; order Passeriformes; family Certhiidae; genus Thryothorus; species Thryothorus ludovicianus. The sequence continues at coordinate 182,968 of VZTB01006371.1, forward strand.
ACTGTAATGAACTTGGGTCATACTTTGTTAGTTCTTCTCAACAAGTTTTCTGTATTTTATGATGCCCACAAAACTCCTTAGAATTGGGGTTTATGAAGTGAGTGGGTACCATAAGATTTGCAGTTCTGTTCCAGAATGCATCTCCACACATCATGGTGATTCTGTGCACGAAATAAGCTGGGACTTGTGCTTGCCTTCATGTCACTGCAGTGGCAGGATCTAGCTCCAACAGGCCCATAAGTAAAAAAGGCTGGATTAGCAAAAATGTAAGCTTTTCAGTTGCTGTTGAGTAATATCACCCAACTCTTTTGTCTGCACTAAATGACTGTAGCAAATCAAAATCTATTCTAACTACCAGAAAGGATGCTCTTCCAGTAGTCATGTATAGGCAGGAGTACAAATAACATACAGCATTATTATAATGATAGGTGAAACTTAACCACAATGATCATGTAGCCAGTATAAGGTCTTTAAACAGGTGTAGCTGGAAGCTTGACTGGAATCTTTCAGCAGGATCTAGCTTCCTTATGCAAATAACAAAAGCCAATGAAGACCAAAACGGAGTAAGAAGCTTGCCAGAGCCATTCCATTATAAAACAGAGGAGGAGATACTATTGGTTTATGAAGAATTAAAGTATATCTAAAATATAAAGAAATACAGATACAGCTGGTTTTTTACCATCGATGAATGTACAATTCAAGAGAAAGCTGTTTACCCATATAGTGATTATCAAAGTCTTTTAGTTAAATGGTGTTTACACTGTTCATTAAATGATTTGGTATTTTCAAGAGCTACCCTGCCAGTTTGGCAATTAAGCACTCCGAGCTTTTCACACATTAAATAGCCAGAATAAGCAAAGCTTTTCTACATATCAGATCCTCACCAAGTCTTGCTCTGTACTAATAAATTTGATGGCTTTGGAGGCAATTTTTTTATTCTCCAAAACTATTTTTTCTTTTTTTTTTGTTTTGTTTTGTTTTGTTTTCTTAGATCATCACCAAGATTGTTAGTATTATCAAATGCAATCATGCAATCCAAATATCTGTAGGTCTAAACTGAAACCATTGAGCCCTTTGATGACACCTCTTTCAGGGTTTCACATGTTAATATTAAATATTGTCAACTGGGTCAGTTTTGAGCTAGTAATATCAGGGTAATACAGGCCCATGGGTTCTTTCATTATTGAGTCTGCCAGACCCTACAAGTTTGCAACATTTACCATCTTCCTTAGTAAGTAAGACCTATTATGGACTTGAAACAAAAGCCCTATATGAAGTATGGTGATACAAAGAGTGAGCTGATGTACATATCAAGCCCCCAAAAGGAATCTAGCTTTAGGAAAAGGTAGTTTCATACTCAGTAATTCCAGCTTGCTTAGTGACTGCATTTCACATGGACGACTGCTTTCCTGAGCCAGTGTCTGTGGCTCTGGCTGTGCAAAGTGGCAGCTGCTGTGGATGTTCTCCAGGGCAGTGAGCTGGCAAAGGCAAATTTATGTCGCTCATCCTCTGCCGTGCAGGGACGTGGGAGGAGTATTAAAGCAGTGTACCCCATTCTGATACTACTGGAGTGACAAAAGACTGCTTTAGGCCATGCATTGTAATGCTCTATAAGGCTATGTGAGCCAGGTAGTCTCCACCTGTCAGCAATTGCAGTGTCATAACTTGAGTTTTCCTGGATAAATCCAGGATATTTAATGACAGTTTTTCATTCAGAGTTCCTCAGCTGCATCAAGCATGTCCCTAGTGTTAAATAAATGAGTAGTAGTTTAGAATTCTTTTTTGCTTTCATGAAATTCCCATCTGAACACAAAACAAATCCTTGGCTCCTTTGTGTATTTCCAAACAATGAAATAATTTGGATGATTAACAGTTTGTCATGTACTGTTTTTTATGGCCACTGCATCTCTAATGCACTGTGCCATACAGGTTCTTCAGTGTCCTGGACACTGAGAATTAGAATCCTGCATGAAGTCAGATGCCAGAATTATAGGTAATTCATAGTAAATGTAAGAAATTCATCACTTGTAGTTGATTGATGGCAGCAGCAGGGCATTTCACTTGAGACTTCTTCAACACAGCTAATCTTAAATCCAGTTTAATGTTAGATACAATTTACCGTGGATCTGGCTGACAGCAACATCAGAACATTTCTTTCATCTCATTCCTACACAGCTTAAGAAAAACACATCCAAGGGCTGAAAAAAAGGTCAGTAAATTAAACAAGAAGAAAAATTGGTATTATATCTCCTCTTTCAAGTTTGCATGGAGAATTTTCCATGCCTATGTGCTCTGAAAAAGGCTGTAATCCAAATGATATACTGCTGATCCGATGATCCAAAATGACTTTCAAGGCTTGGGCAAGAGCTGTGGACTAAAATAAGCTTTCATTTAGACTTTTTTACAAATATAGAAATACGTTAAGAGACAGTGGATTCTCATGGTCGAACATAGCACCAAAGGTGTGTCTGAACTGTTTTAAGGGTGCAAATACAAATTAAAATTCTGTGATGCAGAAACAAACTAAGGCAGATTAGAGTAGGGGGAAAGCTGGGCACAGTAGGTGTGTGGGTTAGAGTACTGTGATTGATCTCCACAAGATACAGCAGTCTGTCTGAGAGGCCAACAGGAAAGCTGCTTATCATACACAGCATTCGTGACAAGTGAGCAGCTAGATTCTGACATGACGTAGAAAAAAATCAAGAAACACAGATACCAATCTGGCCCTCATGTACTGGCCAATCCTGGGATTTAAAAATAATGATTTTTTTCTTTTTAATCTCCTCAGCATACCATTTTTACTGTGTGTGTGTTGGAGGTATTTGCATATTTGTGGATACCTTGCTGGCCCTGTGTGCTCTGTCTCTCTGCCAGCACCTAGGTGCTTTTATTGTTCCTCGCCACAGCTATCTCTTAATTTGTTGCCTCAGCCAGCTGTTCCTGCCTTTACACTGCCTGTGCCTGGCTTGCATCCTGTCTGAGCCTCCTTCCTTATTATTTTAATGTTGAATCATGTTATGCCAGTGTAGTACTTTCTATTAGCTAAATTGTCTCCTTTCAGTTTAATTGGGAAGGCAACCTTGACAACAAGCTTTATTGAATCCTACTGAAAAATCTCTTGCTGCAGAGAGTATAGAGAAGGGCAAGGATCCTGGTGAATGGGCTGAAGCACAGGTGGCTGAGGGAGCTGAGGATGTTTTTCCTGGAGAGCAGGAGGCTCAGGGAGGACCTTACATATAACTACATGTTAGGAGGTTTTAGTAAGGTGGGGGTCAGTCTCTTTGGATTACAAGTGACAGGAGGGCTTCAAGTTGCACCATGGAAGATTTAAATTAGATATTAGAAGAAATTTCTTAATGGAAAGTGTTCTCAAACATTGGAATAGACTGCCCAGGGAAGTGGTGGAGTCCCTGGAATTTTTAGAAACACGTGTGGCAATGTCACTTGAGGACTCGATTTAATGGTGAACATGGTGATGGTGCTAGGTTAAAAGTCTTTTCCAACTTTAAGCATTCTGTGATTTTATGAACCAAGCTATGATTAGAATATTATTTCTGTTATTGCTATTTATTTTCCAGAATTAAATATGCCACTGCAAAATCTTTTTATAACTGTCTGTTCTGGTTCTGGCCAGAACAAGATTAGTCTTTGCAATGGCCAGAAGGGGACATGGCTAGAACCTGGAGGTTATTCTATACCACCCCATATCATTGCTGGGGTCAGGGGAAAAGGATTCTCTTGCAATGAGAAGTCTTTCTTTCTGGAGGGAATGGCAGAGGGAGTGCTTGGGTAATGCTGGTTCTGGCCATTTTGTGTGTGATTCACTCACCTCTCTCTTGCATGTTTGTTATTAATGTTGTTGCTGTAACTATTCATTTTCTTACCTCATTGCCATCTCCAGTAAATTGTTCTTAGCCCACAATCTTTACCTTTTGGGCCTCCAGTTCTCCTCTCCAGCCACCAGCAGAGGAGGGGGACAGGGGGGAGTGAGCAAGTGGCAGTGTGGTTTGGAGCATATCAGTGGCAGCAGTAAATAGAGGAGTAGCAATCCTAAATCACCCCAGTGTCCAACGGTACAGATTAGATGACAAAGTGTGCATGTATGTACATGTGTATCAAGACAGTTTATGCATTTTTATTCTTCCCGTATTACCATTTTGCTTCCCTGCAAAAGGAGATAAAAGTGCCTTTTGCAACCTCACTTAGTAGTTTCTTTTAGCAAGTATTTTCACAATTGAGGCAGAATACTTCATTATTATGATGGAAATTTTGACACCATTAAAATACAGTGTAATATATGCAGAGAGACTATCTGGTTAGAATTTGTGTGAAATAGAAATGGAAAGAATGACACCTGTTTTGAATCACACCACTGGGAAAAATGCATGACTGATGCCAGTAGCCCTACCTTTAATTATTGTATTCTTATAGCTTGCTTGTGGATTAAAAATAAAAGCAAGACATTTAGCCACTATTTTGGTGACTTACCTGTGCTTTAGGTATTATTAACCACTGCTTATTCTGTAAATTTCTGAATGTAAGGCTTATCTCCTGAATCTCCCTTTCTAGAATAGAATATACAACCATTTTATGTCACTAGGGTCAAAAGGAAGCCAGCTTGCACGAGAAGGGTTTGAGTTGTCTTCTGTCTGCAATGCTACCTGTAATTCACACAAAAAATCCAGATATTAAGAGACAAGAGGGAATTCTATCAGCTTGTGTGCTTGTAAATATGTACTTAGTCTCCATTAAGCTTCAAGTTTAAACAAGCTATCTGAAACTCCAGTGGAATTCAAGAGAGGATGAATTCTTCAACAGGCAGGCACAAGGCTTTGCTAAAAGCTGAACAAGTACTAGTCCTTGCAACCTCCCATACATGCCATATTATGTTCTAATTTCATTGAAAAAGAAACATGCAACAACCCTGTATGAAGAGTAGCTTGATTAAGACTCTAAGCTTCAGGCAGAGTTAAACATAAAATGTTAATGCTGACAATTTTTCATGAATATAACAATCTCAGCTCATTAAAGACTGAGACAGTATTTTACAACTATATATATGAATTTTCTAACATATTAATATATCTCACAAATGTAAAAATGTGTGTTTCTTAAATTTTGCATAATTCTGAAGTAGTTGATCTCTGAGATTCCTTTCAAGCTAAACCATTCCATGATTCTATGAGTTTCGCATTCACAAGCCTCAGTTCACCTGAGGCAGTGTAACTACTCTGCTAGAAGGACAATACAGCAGAAAACAGTCTAGGTTTCTGCATTGCAGTGGTGGTAACTTCCTAAGACATATACTGATGAGGTCAGGTGTTCTGGAGGGACTTCATACTTGCCAGGAAGGAGAAATTGGTCAGGTGGTGAGATTCAGGAGCAGTCTTTTGTGCAATGACCATGAGAATGTGGAGTTCAGGAACCTTCATTGAAAGAACAAAGCCAAAAGATAGGACCACAGCCCTGGTGTTTAGACTTTTTCATGTTCAGGTGTCTGCTTGGAAGAATAGTATACAGTCCTAGAGATTAGAGGTTCCAGAGGAATTGGTTGATTTTCAAGGATCTTCCTCCTCCAAGTTAAAAAATAGTCTCCTTCCAAGTGCAGGAAATCAAACAAATGTGGCAGGAGGTCCACATAATTCAATCAACAGCTCTGCACAAAACTTGGAATTGAAAAGGAAGCACAAAAGAGATGGTATCAGGGCCAAGTGGCCCAGGAGGAATACAAATACCTTACCTGAGAGTGGAGATAGAGGACTGAAACTGCCATGACATTGAAGGTAGCAAGAAGAGCTTCTTCATATGTAAGAAAAGCAAAAGAAAGACTAGAAAAACGTGGGCCTGGTGTTGAAAGGATTAGAAGACCTTGCAAGGCAAGGCAATGGCATAGAAATAGTTGAGGCCTTTATCACCCATCTTGATAGGTAAGACTGACCTTCAGGAATCTCAAGTCCTTGAGTTTTGGGAGAAAATCTGGAGCCGTGATGAACAGCTGAACAAAACAAAAGACTCATGCACTATGAAGGTTGTCAAACAGTGGAACAGGTTACACAGACAGGTTACAGAGCCTTCATCTGTCAAGATACTCAAACTCTGACTGAACAAAGTTCTGGAATACCTGCACTAGCTGACTCTGCTTCAGTAGGCAGCACCAGACTAGATCATCTCAAGAAGTCCCTTCCAACATAAATAATTATGTGATTATGTAAACATAAACCAGTACAGGTATATAACTTATGTTATGTACAGGTACATAACTTACTCATATTAAAGACCTGACCTGTATTACTTTTGGAAATTTCTAAAATAATATCAATATTAGTGACTGTTTATTCAAAGATTTTTTAATGTAAAATAGCAGTATGCTCTGTGTGTTTGACTCTAGCTTCTACTGTGGCTGACCCAGTGAGGGAAATGGTTAAGTTTTCAGGGTAGAGCATAAGTCCATGGTCTTTGTGGTGGAGGCTTAGAAGTTACTTCTTTGAACTTCTGCATACATCTTATGTATCTTAGCAGTTATGTTTTGGCATCTCACAGATGTAAACTCCTGGACACTCCTCTGTGCCTGTTTCACTCCTCTCCTGTGTGGCTGCAGCAACAGTGACACAAAGCATTAAGTACACAAATATGTGAATTATCTGAGTACTTCATAGCTCTTTGGCCCAGATATGTATATCTACTATATGTACACGTTTTACTCATGTAGGCAATAATTTGACATCAGGTGAATCCCATAAAACATGCGTTTCTTGTGCAAAAGCAGTGCACAAGATAGAATTGATGTAACTTTTTCCTCAACAGTAAGTCATCATTATTTGCATAAAATAAATCATAAGGCAGGAGTATTAAACAAGGCCAAATGATTAGATAGATGTGCTCTTTATGCTTTAAAACATATTAAAGTAATGAATATCCTATTAAATTATAAACCTTCAATAAGAAGTCAATTGGCAAATAAAAACTAAAAATTACCAAAAAAAAATCTCAAAACCTGCACGTGTAAACCAGGTGAAACAATATATTAAAACATATTTCAAAGAGTAATAAATTAGAATCATACAAAGAAGCTTTAAAATAACATATTATTATAGACGATTATGTTTTGACAATGTAATAGAACTTTAAATTGCATGTGGTTTGACTCCTTTTGATGATAAAATTTACTTTTTCTTTTGTAGAAAATGATGAGGTCATCTGTGTTTCATATGTTCATACTGAGCATGGTTGCTGTTGATGTGATTGTTGCTGCTAGCAACTACTATAAAGGAGAAAATTTCAAGAGACAATATGATGAATTTTACCTTGCTGAGGTGAGTATGCTGAAATGACTATCTGGGTATTTTTCAAGATAAGCTAAAGTAAAAAATGTGACTGTCAAGAACATTTTAATGTGTAATTTTTATTCCCTTAAGCATTCCAAGAATACTTTTCTAACTTGTTCAACTTCCTCTGTCTGACAATGGCTGACAGCCCTATCTTACAACCTTTTGAAAGGTAATTTCCTCAAACAAAATGTTAGTGGTAGTGAGCTGAGGCTTAAGAATAACATCTTCGGGCAATGCATGGCTGCTGAGTTGCTATCTTTCTCTAGCAGGAGTGTAACATTCAGAAGGATTTAACTTTAAAAGGATGACAAAACACTGTATTTAAAAAATAGAACTTCTTCCTAAATAATCTTTATTTGATATATATACTTAGCTGCCAGAAGGTCCTTAAGCATAACCAAAACAGTATTACAAATAGTCTGGCTTCAGTGATCACAAGAGCACACCACAAAAAAAAAAAAAATTTATGCAGTCATGAATTTTGTAAAGGAGAAGTCTGTACTCCTGAACCAGTTAGGTGGAGGTACAGGAAGCCTGCTTGAGTCATTAGCTGGTCAAGGATATCACTGAAAAGCATGCACTAGACATCCTAGAACATTGCCTGGATTGGGCCAATTTCTACCTTATGCTTACTGCAGTTTCTCTGCAGTAAGCATAAGGTAGACAGAGGGGTCATTCTTAGACTAGAGTGAATTATAGCAGAATGTTCCTGGTTATTTCTCTGGTTTTGGTTGTTGTGTGGTTTTCTATGTCTAAATATATTTGATATTCAGACTCACATGACCAACTTTAAACTCTTTAGTCCGTAACAGTACAATACTTTATGAATCTCCTTTTTTTAAGGAAGGTTAAGTTGATAAATGTTTTTTATCTTAGTTTTAGAATTTGTATCTGATCTCTTAAAATTGTATGAAGCTGAGAGTTCACCAGTTTCAGGACAGAAAGGAGAGCAAAAAAGTTCTGTTAAAAACAGCATCAGAGTCCAAACCTTTAAACAAGTGCAGATTATAAAGACAACAGTGCTGCATCATTCTTCATCGTCACTCATGCTGCTGGAGATTGCTGTATTTTGTATGAATATTGAGTCAATGCTGTCATAGATAATTACAAGAATAATTGTGAAATGTGTTGTCTTTATTTTATCTTAAGTTTTAAGGCTATTTGAAAAACAACATGAACATGAAAATTATTATCCTGAAAATAAGACATTGGAATAAAACCACCAAATGCTGGGTTGTCTTATAAAATGGTCCACAGATCTCAGAGTCGAATTGAGGACAGGGAAACTGATTTTAATCTGCATCATGGTTTAACCCCAGTCAGCTTCTCAGCTCCATGCATCCTCTTGTTCACTCTCCCTCAGTGGGATGGAGCAGGGAATGGTCAGAGTAAAAGTGAGACAGCTCATGGGTTGAGACAAAACAGTTTAATAGGTAAAGCAAAAGTCATGCACACAAGCAAAGCAAAGTAAGGGATTCATTCACCACTTCCCATGGGCAGAGAAACCATGTCCAGGAAAGCCAGCCATATCAGTAACTTGGGAAGACAAACAGCATCACTTCAAATTTTCCCCCCATACACACTTTATTCTGATTCCTTTAGCCTTAAATGCTGGGCACAATGCTCTATGGCATAGGATATCCTTGTGTTCACTTGGGATCAGCTGTCCTGGCTGTTTCCCCTCCCCACTCCTTGTGCCCCCCCAGTCTGATCACTGGTGGACTGAGAGGCAGAAAAGGCCTTGACTGTGCAAGCACTGCTCAGCAACAGCTGAAACATCCCTGTGTTACCAACACTGTTTGCAGCACAAATCCAAAATAGCACCATACGAACTATGATGGGGAAAATTAACTCTGTCACAGGCAAATCCAGTACAATATCCTTGGCTGGAAGCAAATAATTAAGTCAGCATTAAAGCCTGAGGCTATGAACTCTTCACAGCAGGCATTTTTGCTTTGTGCCCAAATACAGCAAGTAGAGCCTGGATTCTTAACAAAATAACATTGATTCTATTTATATTCAAAATAGGGAACATTGCATGTCCTATTTCTATTTTGGCTCTGAATATATAGTATAATTATGCTTTTATTAATCAGTGCTAGAAACAATCTCTTCAACATTTATTTCAAGTATAAAGTTTGCAGGGTATTTTTTTCCAGTAGAAATACTTGCCAGGGTTTATTCAAGGTGAGTATATAATGTAGATTAGTGTATTATAATTTTGTCCTATAAGCAGTATCCAGTTTTCTTTAAAAATACATTTTTCTCTTCCTGCATAGCTTAGATAATTGATTTCTGAGTAGAGAGGTTTTCAGAAAACTCATTTGTTTACCTTTTTACTTTTCCAAGTACATGAGGTATAGTATTCTGGGATAGAGAAAGGTGGGATTTTTTATTTGTAAAGCGTTTATGTCCATTTCTTGGGATTTCCTGGGTTTGTTTTTAGTTTTTCTTTTTTTTAATCCTGTGATGCTTTTACTAGAGGCACTATAAAAATCAAACTAACAAAACCCTAGTCTGTTATAGTAGGAGGAACAAAGTACCAGAAGAGCAGAAGAATAAAAAATTCCTGAGAAACAGGAAAAATCGATAAGCTGGTGCCATTTCCTATTTGTAGTGAAACTTGTTCTTTGTAGCACAAAGAGGGTACAAAGAAAATATTTTTAAGAGCCTTGGAGAAGCTGAATACTCAAACAATGCAGGTTATTCCACAATGTTTGTTTGCTTAGTGAAGAAGACTAGTTGGAGCAGTTTGCACTGCTGTTGCTCTGTCTTTTCCATTAGAGCAGGCTACAGAAAGCTTTCCTTTCAGTGAGAGCTGACTTGAGCAGACAACAGCAGTGAGGATTGACTTTGCTATAGGAAATGGCCAGATAGACTACACCAAGCATATCTGTCTTTCTGATATGTTTTCCAGACATTATCTTGGAAGCTGCAGGCTTTAGGAGAAGACATGTCAAATAAAATATCTAATTTGATCCATTCTATGTATCACACATTGTAGGGCCCTAGAATTTATAAATACATCTACTTAAACTCAGTGAGCAAATCTAAATGAATTTGTTGAAATGGCCCATACCAAGAGAAGAAATCTGTTTTCATTGTTGGAGAGAAAAGGCAAACTCAAGAAGGCAAAAGTTAAACAGGAAGATAAAAGAAATTAATCTATACCCAGATCCCATTGTTTGCATAATTTTGTATACCCAGTAGTAAATAAGAGATTCTCGCAGGCATTTCAACTAGTACGCATCAGCCCTGCAGATTAAGCAAAACCAGAATTTTAACAGGATGACTCAAAACCCCAGTGCAGTATCCTGGAAAGAGTAGAAGTTAAACACACTTCGGTAATTTTTAATGAGGATGCTGACTTGAAGTGCTCAATACCTAGACAATAGTGATGGATGTTTGTTTTTATGTGGGTCTTCCATTATATCATGTTGCAGACTAGCTGTCTTACTAGGGTCATATGATTCCTACAAATACTGTCTGAATACCAGAGTTCAAAACCAGGTGTTTCAATATAGTTTCTTCCAAATTCCTTTTGTAACCTGTCCCCTTGCACTGCTGCCTTTGGATAGCCTTTACCCTGTCCTGGATGAAGGAAGGTTTGAATGCTGTGTCAAATCTGGTAATGAGGGCAGTGCTAGGGGTCTGTGCCCATAATCCCAGTGATCCTCCTTGGGAGAGTTCTTATCTTTCCTGACAGCTTGATGACCTTTCAAGTAAAACACAGTTATGAAGGAATAAAAAAGAGTCTGTCACTGTTGGGTGCTGACTGATCGTGAGCTCTACCTCTGTCATAAGAAAGTGTTGAGTAGCTAATAGCAAAAGGCAATGTGGATGAAGGTGGGATTAATACCAAAAAGCTTCCAGGTGACCAAAAGGGACATGACTATCAGGGAAATAGCCTATTCTATTCCTGTTAGCTCCTCTTTGGCCTCCTCAAAGCAGAATTGGCAACATAGTGGAGGGTGGCTGCTTGGCAACTGCTTATGTATTACACCTGCTTTTTCTGCTCTGGCTTCTTATGTGAGTTCGTTTTTACCTTGTCTCTACAGCAATGAAAGGAATTATTCCAGTTTCAGAAAAACCACACAAAACTATAAAATTGTATTGCATTTCACACCTAACAAAAAGTTCCAGTCAGATATTCTGAATCTTCTCCTGTAATTAATTACAAGGAAGGAAAAAAATACAAGCTCTGTCAGCAGGAAGACAGGTGTATAAATGTAATCAGATGTTATGCAAACCATTTGATACATTTTTAAGTGCCAGTGGTTTGAATTCATTTGACAAGTATGTGAAATGCAAATGATCCTGCCCACACATTTTTAGAATAAATTAAAATACACTTAACATCATATTTGTTAGTCTTGTTCTAATAGGAAGCCTATGTGCTCTGAAGTGTGCATGTGTGTATTTAAATGGAATTGTTATTCCACCTGCTCTGAGTTGAATCCCAGCTGCTTTCTAACCACTGTTCCATTTTGCCTAATTCAACGCCCTTCTTCTTCTAGGACTCAGTTAGATATTGTGTCATTAAAAGTGAGCTTTACTTTTAAGATTTTTTGCTGAAACATTTTCCATGTGTCTTAGAGATTTTCATGTAAGGGAATAGTTTCTTCAAACCTGGCTCATTGTTCTCCTAGAGCTCTCTAAGATTCCAGAACACAGGTTAAAAAAACGGCCAGACCCATTTGAAGATAAGGCCATAAGTCTGTGCCTGAAAGCACATAAATGTTTCTTAGTAGTATTTCTTTCCTAAGAGAAGGAGAATCTCCTGAAGAGATTTTTGGAGTGCTATGAAGCATTTTGCCTTAATTTAATCATTGTGTGGACATTTGAAGCCTGAGGAATCCATATAGTATAGCTAGTAGCACTGCTTGTAAGCAGCTGTGTGGACTAGAGGAATAAAATGGCATAAACGTCAGTGTTTAATTTCCATCTCTGCTTCTGCTTGTGACAGTCCTGTACACATAAAAATAGAAAATTTTATTTAGCTATCTCACAACCTCCCTTTTTTCATGTTATATATATAAATATATTTTTGATGGACTGTAGAGTTGAAATTTTAAAGAACCTTAATACCTAAGGGAGCAACCCAGAGATTTTCATTGTCAGGGTCAGGATTAAAATCTTGGTCTCTAACTTTTGTATTCCCTGCCAAATTCAGTAGACTTCATGACCCACAGTCAATTCATCTCTCCATCTTAACAGACTCATAATATTTGTCCTCGGAGGAGATTTAAGCTGCATTTTCTTTATTTGTACAGCATTTTGAAAGTATTAGTTGTATTTAAATGTGACCTAGTGTTGTTTTAGGGTCTCTTTTAAGCCTCAGTGTGTGTAAAGGGTCAGAGAGGAGCGTTCCTGAGTCACAGAAAACCATTTCCATTGCATATCCTGGCTGTTGGAAAGTGTAGAAGAGAGCATCTTGGAGCATGTACAGTGGTAAAATAAGAAGGCACATGAGGAAGTGTGCCTAGCTGGAGGGATTTTTGGTAGTGAGAGAAGTAAGAGGAAATAAATATTGAAGACATACACCTGTGCTTTCGTTCAAACTGAGCACAGCATTTTGTTGTGCAAGTATTTCAAGAAAGGCCTCTGGAAGAATCCCAAAGTCATTCCCTACAAGTAGATTTCTTCCCTTCTAACTTCCCACCATATTCAGGTTCTTTAACATTATTGTGAAAATTAACTAATTCTGGACTGACTTTGAATTTCCTCTCCTTTTTATATTTGTTTTAGGTGCTTAAAAACCATTAGCTCTTTTCTACCTGTTTTGGTTGTCATATTACTATGGATGTTTTAGGAAATTGAAGTAGCAATTTTAAAACTTTGGTGTCTTTCTTAGATCTCTTAAAATTCTTCAGGAATCTCATATGTGTTGCTTCATACTTTGAAAAATCACAAGTCATCATATTTTCTTTTTTATGTATGTGTTTAAAGTGAAAGATCATCTGGATGGATATATTACTTGTATATATAAGTATATACTTATATAAAATATATTTCCAAATCATGAAATCTACCTGTCTTTGTTGAGTCTAGAAAATTTTAAGAAGTGAAATCTATTACTATTTTTTCTGTTTAGAATATGATTGTTTTTGTTAAATATTATGAAGATTTATTTTTACAAAGCCCTGATAGATATCATGACATAGAAACTTCTAATTTAACTCAGAGTAAGTTTTGAATGCATCTTTCTTATTTTATATATCTGTCTAGGTTGCTTTTACAGTTCTCTTTGATTTAGAAGCTCTTCTGAAGATCTGGTGTTTGGGTTTCACAGGATACATCAGCTCATCTCTTCACAAGTTTGAGTTGCTGCTTGTAATTGGAACTACTCTCCATATTTATCCAGACCTCTATCACTCTCAATTTACTTATTTTCAGGTATGATCAGCTACTTTTACTTTTTACCCTATATACCAAATTAAAATGTTACCTATCCACATTTCACACAAATTTCAATTTTTTCACAGTATTGACTCATTTTGAGAATAATTTTAAAGAAAAAATCTCTGGTTTTAACTATGTTCATTGGGTGGATTTGCAAAAATAGAATTCTTTCTAACTTTGCTGTCAAGTTCTTTCTGTTATCAGTAACTCCCATTTATTATCTGAGCTGCACTGTTCTGTAAGTTCTGGTTTGTTTACTGGGCCTTGACCTCTTACACAGATGTTCACACTTCTTTCCCATAGTGTCCACCACTACTTTCCTGGATGTTCTCCCTGAGGACTCAATGCACTTGCTGTTGCTTCTCCAAATATTCATCTCTCTAGCTGTCACATGCTGAGCTAAGTTACTGTGTGTCTTCTGAGGTAATTTCTCCAGAATCATCCTAGACTTGAGTTTTATACCTCTCCAGCTATTCCTTATCTAGAGGGAAAGTGTGTTTATTGAGGCTCTTCTTGCATTTTCACTTGGGGGAAGAGCAGGAAAGAGAGAAAAATAAAGACTGATTAATTCTGTCTTATGACTCTTCTTGTCATCCAGCCCAACCAATTCCCCATTCATCCTCCTTCAAGTACTTAGGATTGATCCAGTTTTCGGTGAAAGCACTGGGATTCATTATGTGTTATGGTCCACAGTGCTAAAGAAAGAGTTTTTTTAAGAATATATGTATTAAGGGATTCATATCTGCCCATTATTCAGCAATGGATTGGCATAGTGAATATTTAGTACTGAATAAGGAAAAATAATAAAGCACCAGATATGTCAATAAATGTGATTAGTTATAGTGACACATATTGTAAACATGAATACAGCGTGGGGGAAGCAGTCTCCCTAATTGTGGGTTGAAACATAAAGGCCTTTTCAGATTTCTGAATATGTCATCCTGTATTTTTTTTCTAAATAGTTCTGCAACCCTCCTCAAGAAAGCTTCCAGGATGAAAAAATCTCTTTTGTTTTCACCTGCTATCATTTCAACACTTTTAAGTCCTTATAGCTTTGATTTTGCTGTCCAAATATGTAGAATGTTGTTACTCAGTGCAGCATGATACATCTGAGGTGCAAGGAGGGATAATCTGTCAGGAGTATGCAATTGCACTCCTATATCAAAAGCACTCAGGGAGTGTAGTTGGGAGCTCTCAGTTAAAGCAGTCAGCAACTTACTTCATAATTGGTTTGTATTTATTAGGACATAGTACACTTATGGCTGGTGGTTTCTTTGTAACAATTTTAAACATAAATTATGAATGTTGGATTAAACAAATGACATCATCCTTAACTCAGGATTGAAAGTATAATTAAAATGTAGGCAGATGCTGGTAATAAAATAATAAGTTTTTTCTTTTTAATGGATTTAATTAGTTTAGTGGAGCAGTGGTGGTGGTATTTTTTTTTAATTACACGGTGCTGGCTTTTATGACAGAAAATTTCAATATGTGATTTTTCTTTTCCAAAAATATATGTAAGATATACATTTTACAAGCAGAAGCACCTGCTATACTGAAAGATTTGGGTTGTATTTTGCAATCCAAATCCCTTAGGAGACGGATGATTGGAAGGTTGCAGAGTACCTTTGATGTCAGCATGTAAGGTACACACCATATTCCTCCACAGTGAAGCTCTGGGCAAGCTAGATAACACATTTTCAAATCAACCAAGGTCAAAAAGTCTTTTACACATGAATACATCTTAATGTTAGGCAGATTTCCAGACGTTTAGGTGTTCATGATGACAGGGTGAATGTGTTTCTTGTCAGCCAACAAAACAGATTACTGAAAACAGAAGTCCCTCTTGACACATTCCAGGATAGCAGGCAAGAATTACTGTTTGGCTTGTCTAGTCTTCGTTGTATACATTTCAGTTTGCATTATTCATTGGTCTATATCATTACCTTTTGCCAGCATAACACTCAGTCTTTACTACATTGGCTACTGTCCACCCTCCCACCTATCTTCCTTGCATTCACTGTGCATTCTTTCAAGACACTGCAAAGCCCTCTGTGAAAGACTACAGCAAAGGACTGTTACATAGCTATATCTGTAGGACATAAAATTAGTGGAGAAATTATAGATTTTGCATATTATTGCAGAGATCTATAATGAACCAGCATAAAAGGTAGAGATTTAAACAGAATTTAACCTTTACTGGACTGAAGAGATAGTATTGTGTTTGTGCCTGAGGAAAATACTGCTGAGTCATTTTCTGAGTAACTATCATCTCTTGCAGGAGATGCAGCCATTATTTGTAACAAAGCTGTGGTTCCTTTTTTTGTATTATTCATTTTGATTTGTTTTTAATATATTTTTATATTTAATCCAAATAGTGCATCTTCTAAAATTCCTAAATTTAATACAGTTTGCAATCCAATTACACAAAAAGCATAAATTCATTAGAATGTACTTTTGTTAGATTCAATTTGTTACCTAATGAAAATAAATGAAGAAACTAAATAGTATCAATAAGATTAGTGTGTTGCATAAAGGTCAATTAAAGTTCCCCAAAGAAAGGGGGTAAAAGTAAGGCAGATAATTGAGTTTGTCTAAAACACCACTCAGAATACCAACTAGCATGAAATCTCCCCGCTGGGGTCTGTGTTGAAACTAGTGTTGATGGGAACAGAGCTAACATTTGCACCATGAGTAAATCTTGTAAGGAAGAAGGCACCGTGTTTACACTGGAAGTCTCACTCATCTCACTGTCTGCCTTGGTAGCCAGTTTCATATACTCAGATTATATGTAATGTAGTCACAATACCAATATGAAAGAAAGGACTTTATCTCACCTTGTGCTAATGTTGTGAAAGTTAAGCTGTCTAGTGTAACCTCTGAATAAGGACCCTTGTTTCCCACTGAAGACAGGGTATGCTTATCCCATCTCACATAAGGGCTTTGTTATGTTTGGAGTAAGTTGCTCTCTTTAGTTGACTCTCTCTCCCCTTTGGTAGTTAAATCTAGATGTCAAACATATTCTGCACACCTTCCAAATGGGTAGGGAGATGAGCTCAATGTGAAATCCAAAGGTGTACGATATTAGCGAGCTACAGGGCACAGTGAACTCCTTGTATGAACTTCTGTCATATTTATTTTCTTTCCAAAAACAGCATAGTAATGTATTTGACTTGTACATAAGGTTAGACAATAATTGCACTGTAATTTCTACCTTTTAGTTTCAATGTGATTCTTGTGGAAATCCAAGTGATACCTTGGAATAGAGAGCCTTTTTCTTCCTAAGAACTGCAGAATCTCAATTGCCCAGTTGTCTTCAGCAACTACTGTTGCTTCCACTGCCTCTTGTTGATGCTGATATTTGTGTCGCTGTGTCAACATCAATGGCAGAAATAGAAGAATCAGAGCTGTCAGCAGCTCTTTCAAAGTAGACTCAGCAGTGAATGGGTCAGGAGTTCCACAAAAGATCAAAGTTTTGTTGCCAGTACTGAGAGGTGTCAAATATATCAGGGGCAAACAATGCTGTTGTGAGGTACTGAGTTTCTCTCATACTGAGAAACAGGACCCAAAATTTCTCATGTTATATATAATATGAAATAGCAACATATGTTCATTACCAATCTTGCTAGGTTATGCAGTGCATAACCCCAAACAATTTTGCTTCAGGTCACTGAAATGGAAAGATGATCTATGGAAGAAGACTTGGCAGTTCTTTGTGTGAATATGTAACCTGGTATAACAAACATCATAAAATCAGATAAATCTAAGTTGGAAGTGGCCTTGAAAGCCATCTCATCAAGCCTGCTGCTCAAAGCAGACCTTTCATCAAAGACTGTTCAGGACCCTGCCCATTTAGTATAAGAATGAAATTTTAACAGTGATGATAGTCAAATTGGAGCCATTGACCTAGCACTTCAGTAGATTCTCAGTTGCTAAATCTAGACTGATGCACTTTGACTCCTGCCTGGAGGCATTCTTATGTTTGGTAACACACTATAAACCTCCTTTGATCTCTAATTCCACATTACAGTCATATTTAATATCTGTGGTTTGTTTTGTCTATGTCTTTGTTACCCCAAAACCAGCTTTACCCAATTGCATTTCTGCAATGACTCTTCATGATTGATGAGTTTGACTGCAGCCTTCAAGACCTTGGGTCCTTCCATGCCTCTATGTCTCAATGCTGCTTATGTTCCTGATTTTGTGATTTTAACCTAACACACAACTTGTTGTCTATTAAAAGTGGTGGCAACTTGATATTTATTGGTCTGCAAGGCTGCCAGTCCTGTTTTGGCCATGAATGTCTGATATTTTGAAACTTTTTTATTAATGTGATAATCAAATAATTGATACAGTTGCATTTTTCTCTTTCTTTGCAGGTTCTTAGAGTAGTTCGGCTTATAAAGATTTCTCCTGCTTTGGAGGATTTTGTGTATAAGATATTTGGACCAGGAAAAAAACTTGGGAGTTTGGTAGTATTTACTGCCAGCCTTTTGATCGTAATGTCAGCAATCAGTTTACAGATGTTTTGCTTTGTGGAAGAACTGGATAGATTTACAACCTTTCCAAGGGCAAGTATAAAAAGCACTGATTACTCATTGCTTGTCACTCTTTTCTTACCATGGATATTTTCTTACCATTGATGGTGGACTTGGCAGTGTTTGGTAAATGATTGGACTCAATGATCTTAAAGGTTCTTTCCATCCTAGTGGTTCTGTGATTCTGTTGGTGTTTAAGCTGGCCAGTAGAGCTAAACATTACATAGCCACTTGTTCACTCCTCCCCCTGCAGTGGGATATAGGAGAGAATTGGGGGAAAAAAGTAATATTGGTGGGCTGAGATAAAGAAATTTTAGTAGAACAGAAATGTAAGGGGAGACAATAATGATAAAAGAATTAGAATATACAAAATCAGTGGCTCACAATGCCATTGCTCAGTATATGTTGACTGATGCTCAGCCAGCTTCCAATCTGCAGCCCATAACCAGCTTTCCCCTAGTTTATATGGTGACCATGATGCCATATGGGATGGGATATCCCTTTGGTCATTTGGGGTCACCTGTCCTGGCTGTTTCCCCTCACAACCTCTTGTTCACCCCCAGTCTGGTCTCTGGTGGGGTGAGAGGCAGGAAAGGCCCTGACTCTGTGCAAGCAGTGCTCAGCACCAACTAAAACATCAGGGTATTATCAACATCATTCTCATCTTAAATCCAAAATATACCACTGTGCCAGCTACTGTGAAGAAAATTAGTTCTATCCCAGCCCAAACCAGGACAGGTTCTATCATATTTGTTATTACATTAGCAGTCTTCCTTTCCTTCTGAGAAACATGAAGCAGTTATCTCCATGTATAGATTAAAAAAATTGTATTTTCTGTGTGTAATAGTCTTCCTGTAATCCTTCTATGGTGAAAACCATCTTTTCTTGTGTTAGGTATTCTATTCCTGCTTTCAAGGGAACACAGAAATTTTGCCCGTGAACTGTGATGATGACACAACACAGCATATGGCTTAACAGTACTCTTATCATGTTACAGGAATAAGATTCATATCCACAGGCATGAATACTAGCCCAAGAATTTATATAAAACATGTCTACACATGATTTATATCTTCATATTATGAAAGTGGTTGTTCTTGATTTGTACAGGAATGCTTTTTTTACGCAGGGTTATAAAACCTGTCTGCATTGACAAAATAAGTGTTTGCCTTTTGGGTATAAATAATGGATATTTATGGGCATTATGTTAATTCAGAACAGAACATTGAAAATCAGTGGAAATTGGAGCTAATGTATTTATTGAAGCACACTGTTCTGAATGAAAATAATACAATTTCTTTAATAGTGGATTAGACTGAGTGTGCATGGATTGGTTCCAGTGACAATTTATTTGTTTCTGTCATTCCAGTTTGGTTATCCAACGTATCTATTTCAGTGAAAGTGCATTGGTTGGAACAATTAAATAACAATGAATAAGGCATCTTCAAGGGTCATGTATTTAGCGAACAAAATGGCTAAACAACAATTTGTAATTATCAAGATGAACTTGATTTATGGGAAGCTGGCCATCCAATGTGAGACAAAAAATGCATACCCACCAGGAATAATGTAACACCATGCTTTCTATTTTGGAAAACATGCTTAGAAAAGCAGCCACTAGAATTAGATATTTAGTATCAATCATTAAATGCTGAAGAAAAAAACCCAAAAACTTAAGCTTTCCTAATTAAGTCAGATCTCTAAATCAGATGATATTACCACCATGTTCTATTCTACATTCCCATGTATGTCTTCTGACAAAAGCTGCAGGTTTCAAATCACTATGGAATTTTAGTTTAGAAATATTTTATATTTTATGCAAAATGTCAATGAAAGTCCTTAAAGAATAATTATAGTATGATCAAAATAAGACAGGATTGGAATCACCTTCACATTTTAACTAGATAAATTGATATAAATACCTGAGAAAGATCCACTTACAATGAAAAAAAGGACATTTATATGAATACATTAATAAAGTTTTGGATTATTTTGAGCATTTTAATTTGCTGCTATTTAAACTTCAATAAGAGCTTATAGCATATTGAAATTTAACACGTATACATAAATAGTAAATATATGTTTGAAGAGCGAGAAAATATTTTCTCCAACAAATTATACAGTATTTTTACAAACAGAAGATATCTTTACTGATCTTCTATTTTATGACTTAAGTACTGGAAAAAGAGAAGAGCTGTTAACAACAATAGAAGAGTGTTCCAGCAATACTGAATTGAAATGTTTTTAATATTTTTCATGTGGTAGCCAGAAGCATGAGTCCCTCATTATTTTTTAATGTATTCATATTCAACATGTTCTATTTTTTCAGAAGTGTAAAATTTACTGTATGTGGTTTCTTTTTGTATATTTATAGTGAAGCATCTCTTATCAGGTTAAAAGTCTGTGAAAATTTTGTACTGAAAATTGTAGTTGATGGTGTGAAATGTGACATACCTCTGAAGCACTGTGTCTTCCTTGTGAAGTCTGGGAGTTCTCGAATTTTATTCCCTGAAGATAGATCACTGAATCAGTTTGCAATAAGACAATTGTAATTCTTTTCAAAACATCACTGAAGACATGCTGTATAACATACAAGATGATATGAAGTCTGCAATACCAGAATTTGCTAAGATAAATGATTGGGAGCTTACCCTCAAAGAAGAGCAAACCTCAAATAGCCAGGACTGTTGCTGTGAGGTTTTTCAGTTACAAATACAGAGAGGATAAGCATGATAACAAAAATGGTGACACTAGAGGCTAAATTTTGAGTCTCTATGTTAAAGTGCTTTCTACTCTGAAAAAGACAAAACCTAAAATCATTTTGAAACTAAGTGCTTTATAAGAAGGCACAGTATGGGTTTTGGAACAAATAGACCTCATCCTTTTGCTAATGCCTCTAAATTGCATGTTTTCACATGGTTTCCTGATGAAAATCAATAGGCACAAGCTCACTGTTGCCATAGCTACTAATTTTACCCTTCTTTTGGCCATTACAACTTGCCAAATGGACTGGCTTTCTCTCTAATACTAAGTACAAAAATATAGATGTTTGCTTTACTGTTTTTAACCATCTGCTATCTCTTATTTTTGCACGTCTTCTTGGGCTGCACATATTGAGCCACGAGGAAGGACAGGGGTGGCTGGGCCCCCTGAAGAAGGCATGGGTGTAAGGTGGCTGCTAAGAAAATTCTGAGAACAAAACACATTGTGTCTCTGACTTCCATGCCCTGCTTTCTTTTGGAGTTTGAGGCCATGTGCTGTCTGCTCTGTCTCAATTTACAAAGCTGGGAATGCTGCCCTTCTTTTAAATGGGTCAACACAAGATGAAAGCCATGCTCAACTGATCACAACAACAGTTCGCCAGTTTTCACAAAACCAAGTGTCTGCCCCTAGCCTTGACCTTGGAAAAAGTTTGTGATGTGAATTATTAGTTCAATGTAAGCAACACCCATTAAAAAATAATGAACAATGCAGTCTTAATTCTCTGATGCAGTAAAAATCTCAGTATCAGTACCCCATTCTTAAAGGATGGCTGCTCTTCTTTCAGGGCGTTACTGAGCACTTGTGACTGTGTCAGGAGGAAAACACGCATTTCTGCTGGTAGAACAGTTTGCAAGGATGTTACAGCAAAGTCCTAAATCCCATTAACTTAATTTGCAGAAGCAAACCCTATGATTGTAGAACTGCTTCTATGAATTAGGCCAGTGGAACTTGGTCCCTAAAATTTTGTGGACAAGCACCAGTTACAGGACAAGCACATTATAACTGAAAGTAGTAATTTGTGTGGCACCACCCCTGTAACAGTTGGACAAGGTGTCAGAACTGGCACTTTGGCTCATATATTCTACCAAACCTTTCCCAATCTTACACTATAAATAAAAAGGTAGTTTGACTTCCATCATCAAAACAGCTCATTAAGTAATAGGGCATAAATACTCAAAGAATTTGACAGTCTTTTCTATAACACAAATTAATTCAGAAAATCACCATTTGCATAAATTTCTAAGTCTCGTCTTCACAGATGTTGATTCTGTCAGCTAGTTGCATTTCAAATTAATTTTAAAATAAACAGTGGGAGGTACACCTTTCAGCTAAAAATAACTTGCTCCAAAGAAGATTGCTTGGTGCAAAGCACATATTCATTGTGCACTGCCTTGTTTACTTAAAACTAATGTTTTACATTATGGAATTTAATTTTGCATACTGGAATTTAATGTCATAATAAAATTCTTAAATTATATTGAAAGGCCTTTTTATAAAACTGTACACTTTGTGGGCAACGGGTTTGTATGGAAGATTAGACTTTTTTATATTAAAAGAATATCTTCATATTAATCTGTTATTAATTGTTTTAATGAAGAGTCTGCAATATAGTACTGAAGGTATATATTTTTTAAAAGCAGTGAGCAGTAAGCTGTGGTAATGAAGTGTGATTCAGGAGAAAGGATACTGCACTAGTTCAGTAACCCAGTCCCTCAGGTGTTGTTAAAGGCAGCAGTGGGGTGTCTTAGTGTAGTGCCCACCTTATGCTTCAGCAAGTAGTGCCACACCAATCAGGTATGATGACCTCTGGCTCTGACGGCAGGCAGACAACAGCTCCCTGGTTTAGCTTCAGCTCCCCTTTACAAAGGGAACCTGAGACCCCAGAAACAGTGCTGAGTACTGATGGCATCTTTGTCTTCTTCACCCTAAAGCACCCTTGGCAAATCTAAAGGAGGCTGAATTTTCTGCTTGTTTCATTTATGCGCTACTGGCTACAAAAGGCCTTTCCTAGATAAAGGAAATGTTTCTTTCTCTGCATGTCTTGCATGGGAAGCAAATAATTTTTTTATAAGGAAAAGAATTAATATCAAGGGTTTGTGGTTTTGTGCAGTGTAGAGTCCGAGCACATGGCTGGGATGTGGCTGCAGGTTGGCAATGTGCAGGTTAAGGCCAAGATTACTGGCAGAAACATAAAGCAGAGGGCATTGCGCAAATTTCAGCCTTCATGCTTGGCCTCTTCAAATATATGACATACCAAAGACTTTAACCACCCTAAAGAATTTGTAGAAAAGTAGATGCCAGTATATTTTTCTGCTGTTTCTAGTTCATTCAGCCTTTGTCCTCTGTGGGATCTACACAACCAAAAGAAAGCCTAGGACTTTACATTTGGTCAGGATATTTCTGGTATAGAAATTAAAGTCTGATATTTAACTTCTCTCTGAACGTGTGTGATTCTTCATTTAGATGCCTTCATCTGCTCCACATTCATCTCAACTTCTAGTAATTTGGACTTGTAGGTTTAAGCATCTCTGAAAATTTGATTAATGTGAATAAATTCTGAAAAGCAGCTGTAAAAATAACTCTCAAGCTTCTTGGTCTTAACCTAGCAGGGTGTTTGTGCTTCTGTCTGCTTCATAGTGCCACAGAACACAGCAGCAGCAAGAAACCAAGTTGGACTTTGATGAGGGGCTTTTTTGTGTGAGTCAGCGGGCAAATTACTTATAAAACCCTAAGCAGCTAAATGTTTGTGAACTCTTTAACAGTAAAAATTCATCATTTTTCCTCCAAATATGACCTAGAGAAACATGATTCAGTTTTGGCACTTTAAAATATGTATTATTTAAATCAACAGAGGAGAAAAAGCTTTAGTGCTAGGATCCTTATCTACAGTCAGTGAAAGAATGGACAGGCAGTATCGTTGGTCTGATCCTGCTTAGTTGTCAACTTCTTTTCTGCTTCCAGTGAACTTTCTCCCTGGGTACAGCCATGAAAATTGTCCTCTCACACAGGGCACTCTAAAAAGGCAGAGCCCTTTATGCAGTGCCTGCATAACAAGATGCACTGGGTTAGATTGTCCCTGCCTTACCCAGCCCTGTTACACCATGTCAGCGTGCACTGTAACTGCAGGTCCTCTTTTCAAATTTTAAGCAGATAGCCCTTGATATACTCTTGATTTCATGATACAGAAACAGCATGTAGCAAGTCACATCCTCCTTTTTATTTCAGATAGTTTGAACCAGATTCTTGTCACCAAATATTAATGATTGTTAGCCATAGGGATCTCACATAGGACCAAAACCAAGAGCTGGGTGCATGCACATGGACAGTCTTCTCTAGAGGAAATTTGCTTTTACTTCAGGTGAGAAATCACAATCTGGAGTGGACTTATCTAAGGGTGGAAATACAGCCTTAGCGGTTCTGTTTAAATTGGAAGAAATGTCTTAGAGAAATCATTGTTTTGTTTGAAAAACTCTAGAAACTTGATAAAGAGCCCAAGCAAACTATTTTACTGTGGTTTCTGGTAATAATATAAACTTGAAATCTCCCACGCAGTTATTTTTGCCAGCAGCTTTAAAAATTAATTAGAACCATTTCAGTGTTTCCCAAGCACATAAATTTGTATAGCTGCAGGTTTTCAGCTTTTCCAGCACAGGTTTTAGCATAGGGTAAGTTGATGTGAAGGGCTATCTGGATACTGTTTTCTTACAAGTTTGATAAGAGGAATCCTTTTCTCTTTGTGCCATTGCATTAATGTGTTAATTTGCAGCTGCTAGGCACACTGAGCATGATCTAATACATCCTTGAACCTGTTTTAAAATTTTGAATTCTAGGAATCCTATTAGCTGTAAGCTGCATTGTTGTTTTCAGTTTCTAACACTTTTTTATTATGCATAAACTTCAGTAACATACCAGCTTTGATCCTTGCTGTCTGGAAAGAGAATACTTTCAATGTCAGGCAAAAGCAAAAGAAACTGGTGAAATAGTTTGGTCTCATTGAGGCAGTTGAGGCTGTCAAGATATTTCACTTCGATACCATACTCAAACATCTATTTCCTAGGCAGTGTGCATTCCTCAATGTCTGTGTAGGATGTACATCTCACAGTTACACACTGCTCATGTTGAGTTCAATTCTGGTTGGTGCTGTAGGCTCCAGCTGGGGTTTCAAAGGTGTCTGGGTTTTAGACTTTTACAATTTCTTATGTTCCTATCAATAAATAAATAAATGAATTGTTTGAAACATTCCCATTTCATCTATTTTTGGCATGTATACCTAATCTCAAGGAATTTGAAAATGTTACAGGAGTAGTTCCACAAAAAATGCTATTTACAAAATATAGAGAAAAATTCTGGCTGGCTGAATCAAGTACAGGTGCAGAGACCTTGCCATGTGTTGGTTAGTCTCATCTGTGGAGTGCCTCAAACACTTCTGCTATTACGATAACATAATTCACGGTCATATTTAATTATTACACTTTATTATAGGTCTATTTAGAGAGAGGAACGAAAGACGAAAAAGCATAATCAAAAAATCCCAATACAGGATAATATTCAAAACAGCAATCTCTGATTTTCAGGATATTTATCTTATTAGAATGGCCATGAAGGAAACCAAAAGGTTCTTTGTATGTGCTAATGAAGCTATGACTGTGTTACAAATTGAAGATTACAGTTCTGTCAAAGATCAAGCTACTTATTTCTCTTTTAGCTCATGAGTAGCCTTTTACTTGGCTTTAAAAGTTAGATGCATATGTTAAGGTTTAAAAAAGCAAACCGAAACAGATGTGCATCTCTGTTAAATCAGTTTTAGGAACGCATCAATAAAACTATATTACTATAATTTTTTAATATGTTTGCACTGTATTTCTTGCAGGCATTCATGTCAATGTTTCAGATTCTCACACAGGAAGGATGGGTGGATGTCATGGATCAGACACTGAATGCTGTAGGACATATGTGGGCGCCAGTAGTTGCTATTTATTTTATACTGTATCATCTTTTTGCTACTCTGGTAAGTTTTCACTTGCATATGTGCTGTGCTTCATTTAATTTTGAACTCCTCTCATAGCTCTGGTATTACCTGTTATTCTCAGCTAGTTAAAACTAATTGTGATGCTTATTTTTAGCATAGGCAGCTTTTAGTTCATGAATGTGGCAGAATAAATTTACCCTTCAGCCGTGTGACATGAGGTGGTGGCCTTTGTTCTGGTGTGAGGTGTTCTTAGATCCAAGTCACAATGCCAGACTAACAATATAATTGTTTTCTGTCTTGTACCTTCACAGTTCTAATGATTTCAGAGTTAAGCAATTTTATTTTTCAGGTAGAACTGATCTCCTCAGCTTTCATTGCATTCATTCTCTTTGCAACAGCAATTGAAGTGAGAAGTGCAAAACCTTAAGATATAAACTCTTAGCTAGTCATCCCTACTGTCCTGTTGCCTGATACAAAATCAATGCATGGAAAATATATAAAACATAGTATATCAAACAATAAATAATGAGAACTAATACAGAAGTTCCTGCATATAAACAGAAATGTGGATTATATAAAAAAGCCAAAAACCAATGGCTTTTTTCTGTATGCATTTCAAATGGGGTTATTACATTCTTTTATAGAGAAAATGGGAAGGAAAATATCTCTTTGGTTATCCTGTATCAACAAGGGCTTGTTACTTTATTTGAATACCAACACAGAGAAAATACCACAATCAAGAAAATAGTCATTTTATATACCCTGAGTTCACTCCTACTATTGCTCATTTTGTATTTTCCTTTCACTGCAGGCTTTGATGCACTTAGTCTTATTTTCATGTTTTTTATTCCATTTTCTTTCTTTGCTCAGATGTCTACTGACATAAGGTACTAACTGTATTAATACAATCTCCACCAGCTTCTACTTCTTTTGCTTTACAGTATATCCCCTTTCATTTCTAACGACTGAATAATTGGACTACATTGTGGGTGCAATGGATTCCTTTATATGGCTTGAAAACTTGACCACTTTATAAATGGCAATAAAGTGCATTTCATGCTCTTCGAGCTGCCTAATCACATCAAAGTACAAGCATAACAAATGTATGTATCAGAAAATGTATAGGACATGTAATTTGCTCACAAAGGACAGAAAATACAACTTTTCATGCTGGAGTAATCTTTTAAACTCCTTGGGAATTGAGGTTGTAAAGCAAAAGGGAAATGAGTTTTTGGTCATAGATTTGAAAGCAGTTACTGGTAAGAGAATAATATTGATTTTTTTTTATTTTTAATTCTTCATCAAGAACATTTTCTAATCAGGAATCCATTTTTACTTATTAAATGAGTATTAAGTAAATCTGTAAAGTAAAATAGTGTCAAGTGACCTCTCTACTGAAAATCCACATCTTAATTGAGTAATAATTCAGCTGTAAGAGCAATTTTATATTCTGGTTTATGTTTCCTATTTTGAAAGAGTCATCTGGGGCTTCTCTATTTTTTTTACTGAAAGCACTGATTTTGCTAGGAGCAAAGTCACTTTTCAGTACACCCTTCTCAGTCCTTTTGCAGGGAACTTGCATTTAATTACACAGTCCTTGCTTTGTTCCATAGGGTACATTTTTCTTCTCATTCACCTGTGCAAATCCTACATAAACAGAGAAACCCTGCAAAGACAACTTTACAGAATTATCTGGCTTATGAAATTTTGGTTTCAATCTTAAGATCTTCCTCAGACCTTGGAAGGGAAAACTGTGTAGGACAAAATGTCCTACATGTCTGTAGGCAAAAGAAATTTAAAAGAAAGTAACATGGAACTGGTTAGGGAGCATGAAAATTGTTGGGCTGCTACTAAAACTAAAAAGAAGCATTCTAAAAATAAACAGCCATCAGTGAATAACAACAGTAAAGTAAAATGAAGAAATTATTTTCACCAAACCGAAAAGGGGGGACAAATAGAAATGAGAATGATAATTGCAGGCATTTGGCGTAGCAGACTGTGGAGACTTGGAAAGAAATTAATAGGTTTCACATAAGAAGGCAAAGAAAAACTGAAGCTCAAAAAAGACTCACTCTCTTGGAAACAAGGACTGTTATTAGTTGAGATGCTGGCAGGGGAAGTTAAACAAATAACAAGTTTGCATTTAAGTTTTCTTTTGTGGTATATTATCTTTGGTTCTTGTAGGAAAAAAGCAAAATCACGAATTAATGAAAGTCTTGCCTGGATATGTAGCAGTTCATGAATCAGCAAGACTGTAAGGGATGATATATTTAATGAGTACTGTACTTCTTTTTAGCATGGGACTGAACTTCCGTAACTGGTATGCTTTGAGCAGCATGTACTGGGTATCATAGAATGAACAGGATATCTGAAGAAGCAAAACACCAACTGTAAAATCTTAACAATTACAGCAAAATTCTTCATTAGCAACTAGGGATCAATGTAGTTTTCATAAATGTTTGTTGGTCAAAAGGAATTACAAAAGTCAGAGGGTCCACAAACAATCAGAAAGTTCCACTTGGCATGGAAATTAGTATGTTAGTCCCTGACCTACTATATGAGCACACGGCAGTGGGTTTTGAATAATGGAGGAAGGTGAAAGGGAAGAGAGACTTTAAAGGGGTATAGATGAATTAAAGAGGGAAAAAGAGACAGAAAAAGAGAGAGCAAGAAAGATCACTAGTTCTGCTTCCAGTGTTCATCCAGCTGGGGAGATGCTGAGCCTGCTTTCAGCATCTATCCAGCTGCATCAGTCTAGCTCATGAGATGTCCAGGATCCTGGGAGTGATTATCCAGCTGATAAGTGTTGATCCATCTATGTCAGTATGGCTAGTGGAATGTTCAGGGTACTGGAGGGTGCTGCCTGGGTTTGAGGAGGAGCTTTTTTATGGACAGGTTTCTCTCTTTCTATGCTAATTAATTATTATGCACAGTCTTTTCTGGAAATGAATTAGAGTGCTTTGAGGGTCTTTGGTGGTGTCATCCCACTCTATAGTCCATGCCTATGCCATGCCCATGTCCATGTTAAGTAATTCTTGCACTTGCACTGTGCTGTGTTTTGTTTTAGATGCTGGAAAAGTGCTGCCCTATCTCTGCCTCACACCCACTCTCCATCAAAACCTTGTTCTTTCTCATGGCATTTTAATACATATAGATCTTGATTATTATCAACAATTTTTGCCTGCCATTACTAATAGTCCTTGGCTGGCTCCACAGACATCCAGTTACTGGTATGCAAGACATACATATTCATCCCTTTTTTTGGGAACTGAGAGCTCAAACAGATCTCACTTTGGACAGCTGTTTATAGGCTCATTAGAGAGTGGGCTTTAGTCATAGTTTTCCATCCAGTCCACAATTTGAGTCAGTAACTTTTTCTGAAGGTCCAACAACAGAAATATTATTCCTCTTGGCTATTTTGCAGGCAAGAAAAATTAGTTTCCGAGGCTTTTCACTTAAGATCAGGTGCTTGTTAGACACCTATTAACTCCTGGGAACAGACACAGTGTTTCTGATAAGCTCAAGAGGAGCTTAGTCCGGGTGCAGTTCATCAAGGCCAAGGTCTAATGAGCATTTCTCAGATCATAATGTGGCCTAAGTGGGATGAGGGGGTGTACCACCACAGGCTATCCTGAAACCCAAGTCAACTTCTCTGGGCCTCTATGTTGTGCTAGGTATTATGTATTTTATCAGAATTCTGTCTTGCATTGCTGTTCTGAATGTCATCTTTACTTCCACTGTTCATAGTAGTTGAGTCACTGAAAATTATATGATGTATTGTTTATGTGGAACATACAATATGTCACTTTGAATAGCTGCAGGAAATTCTGTGTGTTGCTAAAGCCAGCTTCTTGTTAAAAGAGGGTTGTTTTTGTCTGAGCACTAACATTTTTTTAATTTATGGGACAGAATCCTTCCTATGTCTTCTGTACCTTTATAATTCATGGAGCAAAAGAAAATCCTACCTCAGAATAAGGTCCACACACGCAAGTCAGAGGCAGTTTGTGTTCCAAACTCCTTGTTTGTCATCTTCTATACAGGCGGGGAATTAAATTTCCAATGTGACAGGCCAACTTACAAGTAGTGGTGGAAGAATACTTTTGCTCTGGTTATCACTGAATGGTTCAAGACCACAGAAAAATGCTAGGCCTGTAATTCTTTTTTGAAAAAGAGTTAGGATACGTTCTGGTACTTCTCTGCTATATCAGAAATGGGTGCTTGCCTGTAGAAGCTCGGTGTGTTTGAGGATGTTTGCATCGAACTTCAGAGATTAAAACCTTGGCAGTTACTGGCACCTGTTGACTTATGTATGTCATATTTACTGCCTTAGATAGAAGTTGTGTGATAATATATGCTGAACAGTGGTATCCTCCCTCACCTACCATACTCCTAGTTCTGTCTGCTTCTCAGCTACATCAGTCTCATTTTCAGCTTCTTTGGCCTCTAGTCACCAAGGGAATGTAATAATCTGATACTGGTACGCACTTCTTTTTTTATCCATGGGATCCCTCCTCCTAGAAAGATATCTAAGCAGTATTTAATGTAGAGTAAATGGAGGCACTGGATTTTCTTCTTCTGTGACATGAGTTTCCTATACATGTGATGCATGCAAATAATGAAGCAGCTTACTTTTCTTCCAAAGTGGAGTTAGCTGCTTTTCACAAAGGCACTCTGAGCATTAAGGAAGTCCATAAAGTAAGTGACTGTCAGGTGACTGAAAAGTCACACCTTAATTGAAAACCAACTTTTTTGAAAGGTGGTTTAATTGAAAACAGCTTTACAAGATGTTTTAGAATTTTACTTTGCATTTCTTTTATTATTATTATTGTTGTTGGGTTTGTTATTATTTCTGATTAATTTCATTTTCTCTTCCTGAAAAGCGCATATTTTAATGAGTATATTGTTAAACATGTATAATGCATTGGTCATAAAACCTAGAATTCAGCATTTTTAAATTCATACTAATTGTATGGTAAGATAAAAAACAATTTAGTACTTGCATAATAGCTAGCAGATATATAGTAGCAGATAGCATTAGTTCAACAGATGTCCAAGGCAAGAATCCCATATACTTCGGCTAGGCTGTCACTTTTCCATGTTATTTAATAATACTTCTTAAGAAAAACATAATTAACAAATCACTTACAATTGTTTTGTAGATTCTACTCAGCTTGTTTGTTGCTGTTATTTTGGACAACTTGGAACTTGATGAAGATCTAAAGAAACTTAAACAAGTAAGAACATGTTTTTATTGTGCTTGAAAGTAGTTTCAATAAGACATTTTACTTGATTGGTATTTTGTGTGGCAAAAGATGGGAAATATCTTCATCACAATGAACAAAAGAGTACACGTGGAAGTGAATAGCAGTATTTTGTTAGATAGTTTGCTATCACACAACCTTAAGGAAAAATTAAGATATCGTAAAAGAGATGTAGAAATTTGGTTTAGTATTCAATCAAATTCAATTTAGATACTCTTGGAATTAAAAAAAAAAATCACAGCTAGGCCATCTTTTTGCTTATAAACTAGTGAAAGATATCCCTGCCCATGCTTTATGAGCACAGCACAGCTCCACTGCAGAGGAGGGTAATGGGAGAGGGTCCACAGTTAGGAAGCAGCAGAGCACACTCTGGTCAGTGTGTTAGGGGAGGGCTAAAGATGCTTGGAAGAGTTTACTTGCTTGATTGATTCTCCTCATTCAGGGACCAAAAAGTCATTCTCTCATGCCTGAAACCCCAAATGTCAGTCACATAAAACAAATGTAAATAGAGAATTGATGTTGGCTTTTCTGACCTTGTGCACGTACCATCAGAGAGGAAGGTATCCATAGATTTTAAATAAATACGTAGCTGTGCTTTAATCTGTACAAAGAGAAGCAAAGTCATCAACATTTCCCTATTTCATGCATGAAATAGCATGAGCTAACACATGGGAACTTCTGTAATATTTGGCTTATAGCCATCATTTGCTACTTTTGTTAATCTTTCATGTACATCAGCAATTGACATAGAATTACACTAATTTAATTCTTGAAAAATAATCTCCCAGAAAATTGAAATATTTTACATTTAATTTCTACATGACAATATTATATTCTTCTAATTTTTCTAATTCCAATTAATGCAGAAATCAATGCTGCTTTTGCTGTTGCAGTATTAAATATCTATATGTATGGCATACTTGAAATAAGTTAAAAGGACAAGTATTTTCTGTGACAATGAAACACAAATACTGGATTTCAGTTGTTCAGTTTACATAAGTAAGAGATGTTACGGATGATTTTGGGATGGCGGGACAGTCTTGAGAATGCAAACTGAGTAGGCCGAATCAAAGGCATTCATTTTTCTCTTTACCAGTCTCAAGAGGTAAAATGATCTGAAATGAAAATGGCTTAGATGTATGGTAAGCAATATCATATCATACTGATAATCTTAACAGGAAATTTTTCATAGTATCTGCATGAGTTAGGACCACAAATCAATTTTCCAAAGTGAAGAGCTTGAGATGTGAAATGCAGTGGCTTTTGTGTGAAACGTATTATCTTTGATTCATAAAGCTCTTTAAAATCCACACCTTTGCTTATTAAATGGCAGCAGCATGGCTTTGTGCTTTAGCCGCCTGCTTTGGAAGTGGTGAACAAAAAGCAATAATGAGAGCCCACCACTAGCAATGCTTGCCACATTTCAGTCTGAAATTTTATTAGCCTGGTAGGAATTCTGTCTCTGTGACAGCAGTAGAGAACACTTAAATGAAAGACATAAATATATTGTTAAAAAAAACCTCTCAGCTTCATAGCTTTGAGACTGCAGCAGCATAACTACATGAGAGTGGTGCTGGGCCAGAGCAAAACTGCTGTCCCAGCCACCAGACCTACCATGCCACTGACAAACTATTTCCATGACACAAGAGGACATTTAACCAGAGCACAGCATTTTGCCATTGGACATATCAGCTGGGTTGCCTGGCATAACAGTAGATGGATTCTACATGCATTACAATGCACATTATTCACCATCCTGGTGCGTAAAAATGTCCAAGGTGGCTGACACTCGTACTTATATTCATTTGTACTTATGTTTTTGAAATGTTTTCTAGAACAGTAGTGTCTCCTCATAGAGTATTACTCCATTGAGTGCATTCTCTTCTGGTATTTTATGCAGATGAATGTTGTACAAAGTGTTGCATATTTTAAAAATGCCTAAGGTGAAAGGGGGCAGGGGGTCAGTTCCTGGAGCTCAATGATATGAGATTATTGGAATGAATGTAAAACTGCCTAAGTGTCTAAAACAGAAGATTTCCTGAGGGGTAAATATGATGGTATCACAGGTTCAGTGCTGATGGTGACTGTTCTCTACTCTGCTGAAATATTGGTTGTCTTATCTCAGAAGATAAAGCAAAAAAGTGTTTTTTTAATTGAATGATATTTTGAATTTTCAATTAAAAAATAGACTTTAAGAAGAAACAAGATTGTAAAATAACTGTTGTGTTTTAATCAAGGCCAGTTCCATAAAAAATAAATCTGTATTGCTGCACAGAAAAATTTTTGACATCTACAATTAAAAGACAAACAGCGTTCCAAGAGAAGAGTCAAATAATTGAAGCTATTAATGTAAAAGACATTGATTAGTTGAAAATTATGAAACTGTAATGCTCTCCATCCTTGAGGATGTATATTTTTCCCTGCCTGTATAGGTTGTAAAGCTCAAGTCCCAGGGCATTTTCAGATGATGAAATACTGAATGATTTTCTAGGAAGGAAGGAGAATATATTTGTGCCAGAAATCATACTTACCTAATAATCTCTTTTGAGCTGTGTTCTTCTTAATTATGACTTAATTCTTTTCTGGAACTTGATAAGAAAAATTTTATTTCAGATTTAATTTACTTTCAGATTATTGGGAAAGGACTAATTAGTTATTATTTGTAATGTACTCTAGAATGTGAATAGATATGTAAACACTTGGTATTCATGTTGCTTCAGTAAATGTATTTAAATATTATTAAATAAAAGCAAAAGTGTATTAAATGACTAGGAGATTCTAAGTAGGATTATAATATAATTTATTTAAAAGAAAGTAAACCTTTAGAATTAAATATGCCTGTGCAAATTTAGTTAAGAATATACATCATATCCCTTACATAATACTAATTCCAAAAGTCTGGCCTCAGTGCAAAGAAAAGATAGAACTCATTTTAATAAGCCACTAGTCCATTTATTGTACAATATGTGATCCTATGCATTATTTATTGCACAGTATTCAGGCTTTGCTACAAAGACAAAACTATTAATCTGCTTTCTGTCTTTTTTATGGTACCCCTCGCAAGTACATAGAACAAACATAAAACTTGTGAAAGATTAATTTAAGTGATATACTTAGCAGCACAGGTGCACATCAGAGTAGAATCTGCTTTTCCAAGACACCATTCAGCTAATTTAAGAACAGAATCATTCTCCATAGCCTTACAGCTCTATTTGCAATGCATCTCCCAGCCTCTGCCACCTCTCATCCTCTTGCCTGTGTCTGCCATCATAGCTCAAGTGAAAAGGGTTTGTGCTATAGCTCAGAGTCACCATCTATCTGTGCAATAAACTTGACCCTCTGCAGTGGTCCAGACTGACCCTAACACACTACTGAGTCTCCAGGTATGGCATTGATCCTGCTCATCTTCCCATGAGGCCCTTTTCTCTGGCATTCAGTACAGCAGTTATACAGATGATATCGAACTTAGGCACAAGAAATCTATCAGCTGCAATCCTGACTTCCTTCTCATTTATGCCTGTCTTCTCCACACACTCCCTAAACTATTGTCCCAAAGTTAAAAAGAAACAAAGAGGATTTCTTTGACATCTTTTGCCTTTTGTGAAAAAGCATTGATTTTCTTTTTAGAAAGTCATCACCCTTAACAGATTTTGAAGCATAACTTTCTCTTGCAGCAGCTGTTTTAACTTTTCCCATTATATTTTTCACATATTTACTTATTCCATTGTTATGTATTTCTATCAATTTGCCTAGATTTGTCAGACTGATTTGGTTCTCACTTCTCATGCTCTACCCTGAATCCCTCTTTTAAAGTTAGTCACATTTGCCACTTTCCTTTCCTCTCACTCCAGAGTTTATTTAGGTGACAAATTATCCACCACTGCTGTATGTCAACCTTGCTATATCTGAGATCCTTTAGAAGTCTTGAGAGAGTGCTATCAGGTGTTAGGGAGTAACAAATTGACCTTGTGTCAGTTATCTTCCAAAAGCTTTTCTCCTGACATTTTTGTAAATCAGTCTTTAGCACAGTTTAGGGCCTTCTTTGACCCTGTCTGTGGCCAGCACTGTTTAATTTCTTGCTTTGGTTGTATTTTTCAGAACACGTTCAATTAATAGTCTTGCTTTTTTAGACTTCCTGCTTTCCTTCTGTTCTTAAAAGCTCTCTAATTAGGATTAATTTTTTAGAAACTAGTCCCTCAAAGTCTTTCATGATCTGCCATTATTTTTACACAAAAAAAGCACTAAAATTTATGTTGGTTTTTTTTTCTGTTTTTTGCTTAATATATGGCTTTCTTTTCTGAAACATATCCATTTACTTTTAAGTCTTCTTTGCACTCCTTTTGACGTTGCTGGTCTTGTTGACCTTCTTGGAGATCTTCTGTAGGTGGTAGATGTATTCTGCTAATAAAAGAGGATATTTAAAGTTACTCCATAGACCCCCCTTCCCAGTTTCTGTCATTTGTCCATTTCTTTAAATTTCTTTTCAAAAGCTTTATGATTTTAAGTGATTAATTTTTAAATTTAAATTCAGTGTAATAGATAGATTTGACCTTCTACTTGTAAAGTAAAATCTGAATTAAGACCATTTTTATCACTGTTACAGAAGAACTTTTTGATATTTATGCCATGAAATCGATCTTGCTCAGTATTAAACTATGAGAAACTTCTTCACTTTGGTGTTCTGTGCCTGTGTAAGTCAGAAAGGAATCACTTATGGGTAGAGTTAATATCTTTCCTTTGCCCTTTCCTAAACATACATGAGAGTAAACAAAGACTTCCCCGTGATATTACTGCTTGTCTTTCAGCTTTAAATACTATTTTGCATTTTGAAATTACTTTATAATCCTCATTTACACACCTGCGTAATATTTCTTCCAGTTTCAATGCCCATGGATCCTGTGCTGTTTTTATGTGCATTTACCTTATTCACTGCATTGATTGAAGCATTTCTGTAACATATAGCCCCAGTCTTTCACTGGTGCCAGGTACTCTGTCTGATAAGAGATTGCCTGTTCTGTGTAGTCTGATTCTTTAGGATTTT
>VZTB01006371.1:221710-292193 GCA_013397245.1 Thryothorus ludovicianus
GCTAGGAGATAATGATAAATTCTTTGCTGGTTTTGTCTGTTGAGATAGATTCTTGTTTTCAACAATGTTTAATGTCCGAACACTTCTGTTTGATGCCAGTGGTTCAGGGTCACGTTTTGAAATGCTTAGAAGCTTTGAAAAAAAAAGAGGCAGTTAAACAAACTTTAGAGGTCTTTGCAGAGCTTTTACAGCAAAAGCATAGAAGAAATAAAAGGAATCCATTAGACAATCTGTCTTATAAGAAGGAGCAATTGCAGTAGAATAAACTGGGACTTGAGTGTCATCCAAAATGGCAGACCTATGATGGAATCTCATTCTCTAATGCTAGGGTTAAATTAGGGGTTTTTGGTGGTGGTAGTGGTGGTAGTGATGGTGGTGGAGGCAATGTGGAAGTCTGTACTGGAATCTAAAGCCACCTAATTGT
Organism: Thryothorus ludovicianus; assembly: GCA_013397245.1. NCBI lineage: Eukaryota > Metazoa > Chordata > Aves > Passeriformes > Certhiidae > Thryothorus > Thryothorus ludovicianus. The sequence continues at coordinate 222,135 of VZTB01006371.1, forward strand.
CCAGAATATGGTGGCAGAAGATAGACATCTTTGAAAAGAATTTAAAAAAACTAATAAATATTTATGTATTAATCACTCATCTTAAAATCTACTCTATTTTTTCTGTTCTTGTTGTCAGGGAAACCTAGCAATTAATCCTTTTTTGTTATCACTACACAGTTACTTTTCCTTCTTTGCTACTCAAATTAGAAAATCTGTGATTTATAATTAGACTTTTGGTGGCCTATTATCTGATTTCTGAACATTGGTAGAGATAATTCTGGTACATATATTCTAAATATGAATTTGACACTGCTTCCCTTTTGTGCAAAAATACATAAGTGGAGTTTTTGTTAATTTTAGTCAAGACAAAGAAAGTCCGTCTCTAAAGAGGTAGTGCTGAGTCCTACATTTTTCTTTAAAGTGCATTTGAATAAAAATTTCTAATCAAATATTTGTATTAAGTAGAAAGAAATATTTTTATTGTTGCATGACTGATCACTACAGTATCCTGTTGATTTTAGAAAATTCAGATACTTGGTTGCTTTTAGAGTTGGAATTTTCATTAACTAAAGAAGTTTCTATAAGCTGAACAATTCAAACTTACATCCCCAGAACAAACAAAAAATTTTCTTACTGTGATTCCTATAGTATTCAGCTTTTTTTGTGTCTAAGCTCGAAAGAAGGAGCACAATTTTTCCTTTTTATCCTAAATTCACGTGCAATCATTTGTTGATTTTGCAATTATTACTTTGATTCCAGGGTCTGTGCTTTTCATTGCTAATTGAGAGCAATTGGATTCATATTTTTAATCCAGGTAAAAAAAACCTCCCAAGAATAAAAAACTTAATGCTCTTAAATGCAATTCTTTTTAAGAAAGAAGATTATCTTCTGACATACAGTGAAAAAAATAAATCAAGATAATATTGTATGCTTATGCACAAAGCAGCATAACAAAAGTTTTCATGTTTTTATATTTAATCCAGCTCTCAGGAGTTTAGAAGTAACTATCTTCAAGTTTTTGAACACTTACATTCAAGGAAAAAATTCTCAGTCATTTAGATAAGGGTTCGAATTTTCTAAAGTGTCAAGGGACAAGATTCATGTCACTTTGTTAGCCGTGCAAAAAGTTGGGCATGTAGTCTAAGCTAGTCATCTGCACTTGCCTGTAGTCATAGTTACCCTCCAGGGAATGATTCATCCCATCCAAGTAGGGTGCTCTCTTTTTTCTGTTACAGGGGAAGTCTAGACAGTTAATTAGGCAATATGCCTGATTTTCAATGGATAACGTTAAATGACATAAATATCCAAGTTTAATGAATTAGGAACCTGTATTTCATTGACATTTAATCATATGGGTGCTTTCACATTAATGAAGCCAAAAATCATAGTGTGTAACAGCAGGTACCTTACTGAAGTGCCTAGGCTGGGATCCTAATTTAGGTTAGAGACTTAGATGAAAATGGCAACAAAGAAGGATAAAAGTCAACATTCAAAGCTGATTACCTCTCTTCTTTCCCAGCAGAAAACAAAGACTGCATTTGTGAATTTAGGTTCATAAAAATAGCAGGTCCCTGGCATTGGCATTTCAGGTAGTTTTCTAAGGGTATGTGGCACAAATTTGACAGGATCTTTGTAGAGGTTCCTGACCTCCACCTGGGTTGGTTCAGAAGGCAGTGCTGGCCCTGTCTCACTTGTGGAGCAAAAGGTTTGCTGAGAGGCAAAAGCAGTGTGGTCTGTGTGAAACCAGACAGTCACCATTTGCTGTGGGAATATGTCAGAAATGTGGCTGTCACACATTTTAATGTATCCTACTAAGACTTTGTAGTTATGTTTGGTCTTTAAAGACAAAGATACAAATAATTGCTTCCCCAGAGAATGAGGCTCTCACTGCACTGCCAATGATGTTGAGGATATCCATCTTTTATTCTCTGCAATGATGTTAACAAGTGTTGTTGCTTCAATACCAAGACACTGGAACTCCTTTTTTAGAGTTTACTGTGGTGTTCCAGTTTCATTCTTGCCAGTGTGCTTATCACCTTTCTCCACTCATCACCACCATTATGGTTCCCATTTTCTCAGCTACTGCTCTTTTTCTTTCACATCCAGAAACAGTGCCATCTTTTATTTACATTCGACCGTACATTTCTTAGTGCCAATGATCACATCTCCATGATTATTGTCAAAGGAGTTAACTCATCCATCCACTGTTGAAACTTCACAAAACAATCATTTTATTAGGGGAGCTTTCAGATGCAGCACTGCTTTCCTTGAATCTCTAATTTTTAAGGATATCTCCTGTTTTTCAAGTTGGCTCTTGCTCTGGGAATGTTCATTACTCTCTTTTTTTGACTAAAACATCCTTCTAATAATCTTTTATAATTGTTTCTATGTCCCAGGCATATACCTATTGCTGAAATTTGTGATGTGAAAGAAAGCTTTCACACAAGCCAGGTTTCCAACATGGAAGTCACGCTGAAAAAGGGATAAAAATGTTTTAATAATGTTTTCCCGAATGAAATACAGAAGTCAAGTTTGCAATCTTATCTTCCATTAGCTATTTTGTCTCTCGCACACATAGCATCTTTCTGCTTTCATTGCTTGGGATGTTTGCAGATTTTAACTAGTTTTTAAGTTTGGGGGGGATTTTGTTGTTGTTCTCTTGAAATCACATACCAGGAAGAAGTGGCCAAGGTGTTACTGCTGACCTTTTGAGCATACATTCATGATGATTGGTGAAGCAGTCAATCTCTATGTTTATGCATTTTCATTTTTTGTTTGCTTTTTTCACTGTTTCTAGATACTAAGCTGTGAAATTTGGTTTCTATAAACTCTTGCCCTTCACATATTTCTTAACGTCTTCATGTAAAGCAGCTCTAACAACTGAAACAGCTCGCTTCTTTAGTGAAAATCCATGCTATTTTTATAGCTTCTGCTACATGCTCCTGCTGCTGCCTTTTTACATTATTGTCTGTAGAATAAATAAAGGAAGCAACCTGAACTAAGTGCACTGCTTATTTTTCTTTAACTTCTAACTGTGAGCTTCTCAGAATAAATATTTCGGCATTCATCCATTAGTTTTTTTCAAGAAGTCTTCATAATTAAGATCCTGTGAGAGCCTTGCAGAGGTGAGGGCTAATAGAAATGCATATCCAGCAGAACTGGTATAGAAAAAAGATGAGTTAAAATCTGTCAGCCAAACTGAAGTCCATGTTCTCCAGTACCATGAGTGAGACCAAGTTCTACCTAACCTTGGTTCTGGTAAAAGAACACTTGTCTGATATAAACGATAATTGAATTGAATAAATCCACAAATATCATGGGATGCCAGAAGCAGTACAAAAATAAAAGCTTTTTTTAATGTGGATTTAGGAGTTGAGAAAATATAATCAAGCTGCTTGCAATAACTCTAGGAACTGAAACTGTTAATGCTGTCTGTTATTTCAATCCTTGAATTGGGATATCAACAGATCTTCATCAAGCTTCTCTAAAAAGCCTCCCTGATGTCAGAAGAAAATTATTTTCTGGTTCAGTCCTAGATCAAACTTTCCCAGCTCATTTGCTGAAGCTGCAGCTTGTATAGGAGTTCAGGAGGTGTAACAGATTTTCTCCACGAGAGCCATAATGTGATCTACATTTATATTTGGCACCATTCATATTTTCCTTTTGTTTCAAATGTGTTTGCCTTGAAAAACTGAGTTGCCAGCCTGTAATGCATTAAGGATTAGTGAAAATAAGTGGAAAAAAATATTTGTGGAAACTTGTTGAAAGTTACAATTTTTAAGAGATGGTAAGGGTTTCAATAGATACCTTTTTAAGATGTGACGAGTTTCAATAGATACCTTTTTAAGATGTGTCTGAGAATGCACATTTTTATGCATATGTGCAGGAATTTCCCTGGGTCTCCCTAGGCTCACAATAACATGACAATTTGGACTAAGCATGAGCAGGGGCAGGAGAAAGTCATTAACAACGAAAATAGAGAATCTTTAGGATTGGAAGATCTTCTGGTCCAACCTCCTTGCCAGGGTAAAAAAGTAATGAGTCTTAATATTTCTCTTCTAAAACATACAAAAAAACTCTGAATCAGATACATTTTGGTTATATAGTTAGTGCCTTAGGGTAGTTAAAAAGTTTGCAATGTGCTACATTCCATTCTGCACTAAAAATAACATGAATTCAGGGAGGACAAGGTACCCTCTAGGCAGTAGTATAAGCAATTATGTACAGGGCAATAAAGCACCGATCAAAATGTCAGGACAAGCTCTTCTTTCTGCAGTTGTTTCCATGTTCTTTGAAAAGAGTATAAGAAATTTTAGACCTCTTGAGTGCACTTGCAGATGCTTGTTTTTCCATTCTATGCATGTGATTATCATATCCTAAGTGTATATTTTGGGTCTGCTTACCATAAAAACATAGTAGATATTTTTGCTCTCTAATACAAGCAGCCTGTGATTTTGGAACTACACAGACATACACATATGTGCCAACCATGTCTGAATCATTAAAGTTTTTCTCCATTTCAGGTCCTGCAAATACCTTTGGTACACATGCATATGTCAATGCAGGTATGCACACACACACCCACACACAACAAACTTGTCAAATATACAGGTTTTCAAAGTGATCAATTTTTACAGTTTGCAGAAAAACAACAGATCTCTTTTAAAATCATGCCAATTTTATATGGCTGAATATATTCCCAAATTTTTAAAATGTATGTGTATGCCTTATATTCTTCTTTAAAACAAAATTCTTAAATCCTTAACATCTCCAACAGTGCCTCTAATGAGCTTCCTTCTTTTTAGCACTTTTTCCCTCCATTGAGCATGTCTTAGTTCCACAATATTATTTTTTCCATTTTCAGTAATGATACAGAGTAACCACATATCTTGTAATGGTAGTGGATTGTCCTACTAAAGACTTTGATTTTGGTAACCCAGGTGTACTGTGTTTAAATGTAAATCCTGTCAGACCTCTACCCTAAAATTACTTCTCCTTAAGTAGGGTGTTGCTTGGTACTCAATATGATGGTCACTGACATCAGAGCCTCTCACAACCTAGTAACCTATAGATTCATGCCTCTCTAATAGTTCTAATTCTATCACTAAAGCACAGACTATTCTGAGCTGGAAGGAACTCACAAAGATCTTTGAGTCCAACACTTTCAGCAAATAGCCCACACTGGGATTGAGCCTTGGCATTATTGTGCTCTATCACCCTCAAGTGATAGTGCTCTATCTGAAATAGAATCAAGACTTTTGCAATTGCTCGGCCCTTGGGACCAGTGATTTGTAGAATTTCACCATACACATTTCTGGTTTGAAAAAAAAACAGTGCCAAAGACCAGTAAAAAAATTCAGTATGAATTCTTAGGAAGAATCTCTAAGCTTGGAATAAACCAACGGGTCTGCTGGACAAAAGCGAATGTTTTCCTGGATCAATGTCTAAGTCCTGACAGTGGCCAGAAAAATGAGTTTAGGATCTAACACAAGAGGAGGGAAATCACAAAGTAGTATTTCTTTCTCTGGTAATATTTCATACTTCAATGACAGCCACTTTCCAGGGACACAGGAACTTCCAGTGTCCAACATGGTTTATCTTTGTCTAGCAGTACTTGATGCATTTTTTCCTTGCCTGTCTGTTAAATCTATTTTCAAAACTGTGTATATTTAGCATTTACTGCCTGCAGTAGCAAATGTAAATTTAAAAATGCATCTTGTGAAAAGGTATTTCATTTTCATCTAATGAGCCTTCCATCTGATTTTTTCATTTGAGGCCCTCTAGCCTGTGATGTTCAGTCATTCCAGTCAAATGCTTCCTCAGTGCTCTGTCTTTCCTACAGTGCCTGTTATTACTTCCCGTGTTTTCTGTCTTTGTGCACCTGTATATTTAGCTTTAGAATCAGTCCAAAGTTTCTTTTCACTGAGTAATTCTATTTTATTTTATCTCCTTTTGCAAGAAAATTTGGCAGTTATACTAAAATACCTTGGGAAAAGACGTTCCGTATTTCTTACAAACTCCTTCTTTTATTGTTGTTTTTTTCAAAGTAACTAAGTCAGCATGTGAAATTACTAAGGATAGAATTTCTGTGACATCTTTTCTTTAAGGTTTTCTTGTTATTTATAACAAGAATTCAAAATACCTAGTGCATAATAGAAGAAATATTAGGAAGTCCTGTCTCACTTCATGCAGCTAGCTTGCTGACGCTTTACTTGTCTTGTTTTTCATGCATTTAATTTTTTCCTTCACCTTTGCCTTCACTTGCTCTCCTCAGATCTCTTTTCTGGTGAGGCAGCTTAATATTTGAAAGCAAGGTGTTTATAGGGGAAGTCCAGGCCATCCACATACAGTCCTTATTCATTCAGAAGACAGTGCTGATGTTACTCCTGTTAATACCTGATAATGAGTCTCACTATCCTGGTAATGAAGATATTTTTGACAGACCTATTAACAATTCCTTTATTCAGTGAGGAGCAAAACTGTACTCACACCTTATGACCCAGTTTTACTTTTCAGTGTGGAGGAGCTTTTCTTCCCCTCTGTTCCTTTCTCCCCCGACTCTCATTAAGCAGAACCAGAGCACAGAGTTCACTACTGCTTTTAATTGATACCACAAACAGTGACAGGTCAAACACTAGCAATTGGCTTTTCAAGTACATGACTCCAAAAGCTATGTTGAGTGATAAGTCAGAAGTGACATTTTGTCTGTCAGTAGAGGAGGGGTTGGAAAAGACAGGATTTGGGAGGCTAAGCCCATTTGGTCAGAATACATTGCTGGAGCCCTGTGCCTTTCACCCAGCACCTTCCAGCATTCAGAAGATCCAGGAAGATGCCAATGACAATTTCAGCAGTTGCATCACTTCCAGATTTTGTGTGCCGAGGCTTCGGCCTTAAAGTGGGAGTTTCAACATAGGGATTTTTCATGAACATATTGTGTGAACAAGGTGTTATAATTGGTATATCTAATTTAAACACATTTGGCATAAAATTTTATATATGTGAATTTGTGTGTGAAAATCAAGGAGCTTTTTTAAGCCTAGCTAGAGTTACTTGCCTCCAGAGTATTTTTATTCTGAGAACAGTGCTTGAGGTAATTCTAAATGGGAAATAACTATAAAATAGAATAAAAATGAAAAATTACCTTTTCATTATATCTGATTCCATGTGAATGGATTTTTAACAAGTGGCAGGGAAGATAAGTGTCAAGCACATTTCATTAACCAATGAAAAGTACAGTAATGGTTTCACACTGAATTTTATGTACTACATAAAATGCATAAAATCCTTCTTTTCATCATAGAGAGAAGATGGAATTTTCACAAAATTCAAGTTTTTCCCCAGTTCCTGGGACATATGCAGGACATTTAAATATGCATTCTTTGAAAAGTAGTAAGCTTTACACAGACTGTGTCCATTTCTAGAAGACAAGGCAACCTTTCATGACTGGAAAATAAGGTCATCTGGAAAACTACTCATGCTAGGCATTTCTTTTTTAATAACTAAGAAAGTTTTGAAAGTCCCTTGATAGCTGTAACTTCAAGACTCAGTGTTGTTTGCATTTTTTTCCTGCCTCTTACCTCATCTGTCACCTTTTTTAAAAACAACAGAAATGGATCACAAATTCTGGGTGGTACATTTTATTCGTAATGGTGAAATAAACACCTAAATGTTAATTCAAAATTTGCCAATTCCTGGTATATACAATCTGCCAAAAAAACTCAAAAAAGAGTTTCTCCTGGCGCAAGGTTTTATGGTATAAAATAGAGACCTCTGAATATTTTAGCCAAGGATCATATTCAAAGCACATATTTTTCAAGGAGGAGGGATGTGAGTTGTATTTGCTATGAATATGAGAATAGCAGTAACAAAAATGTAATGTAAGCTTCTGCTGCTTCATGTATATCACCAGGGAATAAAATGCTTACCTAGTTTTTATATCACCAGGAGCTCATTTGATCTTTATTTTTTGTTTCACCTAGTTGATAGCAAAGGAAAATGCAAGTGCTTGTCAGGGCACATAGATAATTCTAGATGTTCCATCCTCTGAATTAAGGGACAGTCCTGCAGCAGTTTGGAATGAAGGGCTTATGTAGCATTGCTAGTTATTTTGGTAGCAGTTGGATTCTTGAAAATCCGTGCTGAGTTTGCCTTTGTGCCCTTCTGTTCCGCAGAGGCCTGCATTGCCTCTTCTGAACTGTATTTTAGGCACACAGGAGCCTGTGAATGTGTGTACACGTTGTAATTAACTTCTGCATTCTTGAAAAAAAAGTAGAGGCCTGGCCTCTGCATAAGATTTTATTCCTGCTTCATTAAAAAGAGTGAGCAGCTTAGCAGGACTGATTAATTATACTGCATTTTTTTGGAACCTGAATCTAAGACAGACATCTCCACTTAAAATTCAGAAGACTTCTCCTTTTATAGCTCCCCGAGAATGGACCGGGCACTCTTTTAAAAATGTGACAGGAGATGAGGAAGCCTGCAGGGTTTTCCTGCATAATATCCAATGAGTGGGAGCACTATTTTGGAATGAAGGGAGAATTCTTACACATAACTTTCTCTTTAAAGAAGCAGTCCATAACCACAAGTACACAAAGAAAACAATCTCCATCTCTTGTGAAAGGGAATTACAGCACTCAGGAAACCTGGCTAAAATTTTATCAGCAAACTTGTGTGGGAGAAAGGGCAGCCAGTAACATCAAATTATTTGTTTTCATCTAGCCTAGCCAAGAAGGTTTCTGAAATAGTTTAGATTAGCCTTTGTGACCTCCCAATTACCACTTTTATAGGTTTGTCTCTGTGTGTCTTTTAGTAAAATAAATCTTCTATCTGAATTTCTGTACTGGAAAAAGTACTGTGTAACTGTAATGAATCTAAAACTCAGGCCACTTATGTCAAATTAAATATTCTTCCTCTAGTTCAAAATGAACAAACCAACCATCCACAAAAAGGCAAGGGGCAGCTAATTCGTGCAAAGACAAAGTCTCTCCTGTTTAAAGAAATGTCCTGGATTTTGGCCTCAGCTACATCTGTGAATTTTTTCTCAACTTCATTTATATTTTCTAAGAGTATTTGATTGTAAAAATTATTTTTATTATGTGGATGGCAAATACTCAAATCTAAGTTGTATTCATTATCTTCTTGGAGAATCTCATAGAGCCTAGTAATGATATAAAAAAATGTAGAAGTTATTAAGAGATTATGTATGCCTATGCACAACAGTAAAACTGAAGAGCATAATTATCTGTTGTCCTGCAGTTCATAGCTATCAGCAAATCATAGAGTCATAGAAAAGCCTGTGCTGGAAGGGACTTCTGAAGAACACCTGGCCCTACTTGTATTGAAAGCAGGCCATTAGATGAGGTTACCCTAAGTCCTGTCAGGTCAGCTCCTGGACATCTCCAGTGATAAAATTTCCTTGGCTTGTCTAGGCAACTTATTCCAGTGGTTGTCTTCATAATGAAGAATTGCTTTGTTCTATCTAGAGAGACTTTATCATTAAGGAAATTATTCTTTGCTTAATGTCTTGTGACTCGGTCCCTTTGTGAAAGTGTTTCTTTATATTCTCTAGAACTACCTTAACAAAAAAATTTCTGCAGCCCCTCCACAGACCCTCTCCAATGTGGCAGTCCCAAATAAATCCAATTACATGGAGATCAGATCAAGTGTACAGCCACATGTGTATTTAGCTGAATATATTTAAGGAAAAAAATGCACATGATAACAGTGTTAATAATAAATGCACTTGGAAAAAAAAATCAAAAAAAGTACTGTGCACTGTGATTGATGTTTGCTTACTCCTGTGAATAAGAGCAAGAATAATGAACTCATTATCACATTTGGTACTTATGTAAGTGGGTTTTTAGGAATATTTATTTGGTTTCTTATCTGAATTGTGTTCCATGTTTCAACATTTAACTACAGTAACTGCAGTAGGTAGATGACCTACTACAGTAAGTCATCTTTTTGATCTTTGTAGAGATCATTTCTGTGTTCCAAGATGTTGTAATATTTGCCTGTGCCAGCAAAGTATCCATTTACAAGAGTGTCCAACCACACTGTAGCACACCTAAAAAGAAGGAAACACAGGTTTGCATTGCCACAGCCAAGAGAAACAAAATGCCATCTGCTGCACAAACACCTACATCACAATCTGTGACAAATATTTTTAAGCATCTACACAAAACTGCTTCCACTTCAGGCGCAGCACTCACAAATTCATATGGATCACATAGGTTGGATTTGAAAATTGGAATTAGATTCACATTGCAAAAGTATGTGTCAAGGTTTAACCCCAGCCACACAGTTGCTCCTTCACTCTAAGAATCAGAAGAGTAAAAGTGAGAAAACTCATGGATTGAGATACAGACAGTTTAACAGGTTAAGCAAAAGCCATACATGCAAGCAAAGCAAAATAAGGATTCATTCACTGTTTCCCATGGGCAGGGAAGTGTACAGCCATTCCTAGGGAAGCCATCTTCCATCACATGTAACAGTGACTTGGGAAGAGAGACTCCATCACTCCAAACATCCCTCCATCCTTCTTCTTTCCCCACCTTTATATACTGAGCATGATGCCATATGGTCAGGAATATCACTTTGGTCAGCTGGGGTCAGCTCCCAACCTTGTGTGCATCCCCCCCTCTGGTGGGGTGGGCTGAGAGGCAGGAGAGGCCTGGATTCTGTTGGAGCGCTGCACGGGGGCAATGAAAACATCCCTTTGTCATCAGCACTGCTTGCAGCGAGAATGCAAAACACAGCCCCATGTCACACACTATCAAGGAAATTAACTCTACCCCAGCCAAAACCAGCACAAAACCAGTGTGCTTCCTACCATGCAGATGAAACTGAGTAGTGAGTCAGTTTGGATATGCCTTCTGTCCCTTCCAGTTTAGTGGTGATTTATCTCTTGTAATACCCCATGCAGTGCATAGAACAGCCTATACAAATGACATGGAATAAAAGTTTTGCATGTATGGGAAAAATTTCAGGCTTTCTATACTTAGGTAATAAGAGGACCTAGGTAAAAGTTATCTTCCTTTGTTAAACTCTGGGCAGGGACATACACATGCTCTGCAGATTGAGTCATTTATCCCTATGACCTCTCTGCTCTTCAGCATTTTAAATATCTCTCACTGTCTATATCCTGATAGAAAGTCAAGGTGATGACTTCCTCAGTCAATCACAGCCTGGTTCACTGAGTGTCTTCAGCTCTTTTTTACATAAATGGGAGCTGCTTGTGGTAAGAAACCTTGAAAGTCTGCCCACAATTACAATTTCCCAGATTGGCTCTGTTTTCCTGTGAACCTGGCAGGGCAGATGAAGATCTGTGCCTCAGCTACATTTAGGTAAGGACCATTTGCAAAGCTTCCTCCAGGAATCTTCCTTTGTGTAGAAACTAGAATAGGAAAACAAATATAAAGAGTCTCTGAATTGTCTTGCAATGATAATTTGTTTGCTTCCCATGCAGAAGCATCCTTTCACATTGTAATGAATTTTACCCTTCATCTTGAAGATGAACACATTGTACAAAGTCCATATTGAACGTTTACATTTGTACAAGAGCAGAATTCATACATCTTGTGCTTTTGTTCACTTGAAAATATTTTAGTTGCTTGTTGTTTATCACATATATAGTTCATAACAAGTAATGATACCTAGTTTACATGAAGTCTCAAGAAGTTCCCCCTGGTGAAATGGAGCTTGTAATGCATTTTCTGTTATAATGGATTTTTTTTGTAGCTCACTAACCTTTGTATGGAAACTAAAATGTATCTTCTACTTATCTCAAGAGAAAAATAATGAATATGAAAATGGTATTTTTCATATTTATTATGGCATTTATATATGAAATAGTTATTAAAAGAAGAGTAAGGCATGTTAGCATTAAATTTATGTTTCATTTTCATTGTCTATTTTAAAGTATCCATCAAAATATGTACCTATCCCTGAACTGTTTTAAAATATGGTTTAAGATATGGTTTATCTTATCTAAGATAAGATAAATAAGATAAAATAAATATTGACAGTGTTGGGTCAATGGTTTGATTCTATATTCTTAGAGGGCTTTTCTAAACTAAATAATTCTATGAATCTATAAACTATTTTATCTTCCTTACACTAGAGCATCTGCTCAAAGACAGTAATTTAGTCAATCTGTACCAAGAGAGAAAGCTGTCCAGGATGTGCTCTCTGTCCTTAAGGCTGACCAGCCAGCACAGCCTGGCTTGTACATACAGCAAAGGTATTTTCTTCTCTCAAAACTACCTACCATTTAAAAGGAAGCACCCATATTGCCTACAGGGAACATGACCAGTTGGGATAAGTGCCAAACTGTGCTCAGGCATTATCAGGGAGAGCGCTAGCTGGCCAAGGCAAAAAGCACGCAGTGGATCTTGCTAACAGCATAACACAATGACAGTCTTATTCCAGTTCCTCCCTACTGCTGGTTCAGGGGTAGCCTTACCCTTAAATCCTCCCTGCACGCAGTGGAGGACAGTGACAGTCCATCTTGCTTGTCTCACTTATGGACTAGTTTGGGATGAGGCAATACCTGGACATACCTTTTCCAGCTGGGTACAAGAAGTGCCTAGATGATTGTACAGTTTACTTCCCATTTGGAGGACTGTCATTAGCTGAGGTGAATGCCATCATAGATGCTGTGGCCAGGATTCATCCTGCCTAACCCTGGGACTCAGGCATCTGATTTAAAGAACCTACCGAATTCAAGTTCCCTCTTTAATCAGTGGGAAAAAGTAAACGTGTGAAATAAATAGCCAAACCAAGATCTGAACTGACTTCTACAAGTGTTTCTTCATCACCTTTTGGCTATAAGACATAACTAAATTAATTTAGGTGGCTATTTCAGTCTAAAGGCGAGAAGGTTTAATCTAGTCTGGTAAGCATATGCCTGGGGCCTGATTACAAACTCTGACTGCACAGAATCTTGGATTGCTCATTTTCTTTTAACTGTATAATACTTGCCCCTGCAGAGGCAAAAATATTTGGAAGTAAGACTAACATGTAAGCCATGTAGCAAGGTTTGCCAGTCTGTAGTCAGTATGAAGTAATATCTCTGAAAAATTCATCTTATTTATCTCAGTTGATCACAGAGAAACTATGAAAATTTGGATTCCTGTCTTCTTTTAGATAAACAGACTATATCTTTGCCAAATTTTGCTAGATAGTTTTCCAGTATTTGAATTGGAATCATATCTTGTCAGCAGCATTTGAAGAACTGGTAGGAGATACAATTATTGGAAAGAAGTTATTAAAAATCCCACATTTGTGAAAACTTACTCAATGTCTGTTAAAATTGGAAGACTTAATGCAAAACTGAAGAAAAAGTTATCTAAATGAACAACTAGAATATAGCAGCCACAGCATCAAACCATACTACACACAGCATATAAACCCTATTACAGAGAGAAGTTACTTATTAAAAAAACAGATCTTATGCCTATGAGAAATGCATGTAGTCTGGTTCCTCCATCTGTCAGGAACTTTTTCAGTTTATTTTACTCTTAAATTATCAACCATGCATTCTCTACTCTGAATGCCAGCACCACTCATGGCAGTGCTGAACATGGTTAAAATCAATTTAGGTCCTGTTTAACCATACCTACATGGGAGAATTTTTTATTGCTTGCAACGTCTTCTTTGTTTAGGTGAGCACAAGGGGAAATTCACTACTGGTACATCTAAGCAGTAAAAGAGGACAAGAGAGCGTGCCTAAATATTGAACCCTTGTCTGTGCGCACTGCAAAACTCTTCCCTTGCTTGTGACTCTCTCCTGTAGCTCCTGGTACTTTATTCCAGACAATACTTTGATATAGTTCAAGTCATCTTTTAATTGAGAGACTGCTTTCAAAGAAAGAGGAGACCAGGCTCCACCACGTTGGACACTAAGACACAGAGTTTTGTGGTGCTCTCCCACCTGCCACCAAACTGCCTCTCAATTTAGCAATGCACAACCCAAATGTCATCCTACACAAGTTCTGTGAAGGAGAATTGCACACAAAGGCTCACATGTTTTTCTAGATGTCTTGAAGAATTGGAAAGCCTGGAGAAAAATAACTGGTGTAATTATGCCTCATGGCCACTACACAGGGCCAAGAAGAACCAAGACGAAAATATTATGGCTTGAAGTCCCCATGTGCCATGTGACTTTAGGCAAGGGGTTAGGCTTTTGTCAGTCTTTCATGTAGCACTGTAGACTTACTAATAAGATCTACACTTTATAAATACTTATATTTAACACTGTGAGTATTAGTTTTACCCAAATTTTGTTTATTCAATTTTTACACTAATTTCCAGGTTAATTTTACCTTCCTTTTATTTCATGGTGCAGGTTGTTCAAACAAAAACACCATTTTATCTTCATTGTAAATGAAATTGCAGGTGTAAATAATAGTAACTGAACATCTGATTTGTGTTGAATTTTAAATCAAATGTAGGAACAAAAATTTTGTTACAATTTGATGCCAAATCTGAATGTGTGGAGTGACAGCTTTCCCACATGTATATCTTCTTTTATATAGCTCATTCATGTCCAAAAATCTGCCAGGTCCATACGATTTCAGTATAACAGAAAGGAAAAAAGAAGCTCATTTAATCTGCCTTTCTGATATTTAGTTTTTTAGTTAATGTCATTTAATGCTACTTGAGTTTCATTCAAAGCTCCTTTTGACAAGCCAAAGGTGATGTCAAATCTGACGACTTGGATAAATAAAAAGTTCTGCTAAGATGTTGTTTGAGTGCTAGTATCAGTTTGTAATGTCTTGCATCCATGTCCACTCTTGTGCTCAAAGTGTTTGGTGTTGGAGCACATGATATCTCCCTAGGCATGCAATGCAATACTGTATTGTCATTTCATTCTTCAAATACAGCCCCTGGGGAAGATCTGCAGTGAAAAATGTTGATATTTAGTGGTGCACTGTAATGTACCAAACAATATTAATTTAAAATCATCCGCTAGTGAGACCTCTTGAACTTTGGCAAAAGGTTTGAACTTTTCAGTCACCATGAAATTGTTCTGGGCAGCTGGCCAATTCCTAAATAGGTTGTGTGGAAATCAGTGGCAAAGGTTTTAATTTGGAATGATTCACTTCAGCCTGTCAACTACAATAAAAGAGTTAGAGCATTGCTGTATATTTTTTTAATAATTTGATTTCATTGGAATACTTACAGAGCCTTGAAGTGAATTTCACATGCACTTGCCTCATATACCGTATGAAAATTGCATCTTTCATTCTCTCAATTTTGCATGTTACTGGCTCCTCTTCCACAATCAGAACTAAATGAATAGAGAATAAAACAAAAAGTTAGAAGGGGTAGGTCTTACCCTTTAGATATGGTTAATTCTGTATCTCCTTTAGCATGTTCTCACCAAAATGTTGATGTCTTAGAAACTCACTGTGTTAAATCTGAGCTTTTGGCTTGTTTTGGCAAGATCAATGCTTTTGAGGTTGTTTCTGTCCCTAAATGCAAATCAGTGATATTAAGAAATACTCATCTTAGTTTGCCCTTTGAACTGTTCAAGTGATCTTGTTCATATTACCAGACCCTGGAGCACTTCCTCCTTTCAGACTGTCAGCTTCCACCTGATAAAATCATCAGAGTTCTGCATGTGCAGACACTTGTCACATCCTGCTTCCACTGAAGAGGATATCAACTGGAGGGCAGGTGTGATACTGCCTTGCATTCACCTGAACATCTGAAATGCACTGTAGCATGTCTCTTCTGCCAAACACAGGGAGAAATTATGGAAATGCATCTCTTCTAATCAGCTCCTGATGATTGTCTCATTCCAATTCTCTAGTGATTTTTCAGCAACTCTGCTATTAAAAGTGTTGCAGTATGTACTTTAAAAGAACTCACTACTTTCACCCTGACCACATTTACAGTGATTACTGTCTGGGTGACCAGATAGTGCTTGTTTTCTCATGCACAGCCATTATCTGCTGTCTCTTTTATTGTACCCTGCCTTTCCCAGTCTTCCACCACCATTCATCCTATTGTGTGTATTTAGGACAACCACTTACAGATTCTCTTCATTTCTAAGGGCACAGATCTTAATTATACTGAAGGTGATTTTGGCGATCACTGTTTTGTAAGGAAGCCTTGAAGTAAAAAATAAATTTACAGCTGAAGTTGAAATAATTCATATGGGTGAGACTGTACCACTTAACATGTGTGCCATTGGAGAGACTTGGTACAATAAAGCAGTGTCTGCTGCCACCCCATTCACAGTGTGTGCAGGTCAGAAGGATTTTCTTCAGAACAGATTCAGTCTCACACTGGACTACCTGTGCCATCACACATGGGGTTCAAAGCCATCCTAAGGACCAGCCATCGCTTGTGATCCTTAAGCCCAGACTACATTTTTGTGTAACCAAGGTGGAGCCTACGGTTTTGTATCCTCCAAGAATCTGGTTTGCTTACCAACACAGCATATAAACTGAACCAGAAGACAAGAAGTGCTGATGATTCAGACTTCAGACTTGTCCAAACAAAATGGAGACATGGCCATAATGCCTTTTTGTGAGAAAAGGGTAACACATTTTCTTCACCTGTAAGTCTGTCTTCCTCGCAGCTCTCTTTTGGATTGATCTAAGACAATTATGTGAACAGATCAGGGAGAGTTTAGTGTTCAGGGACCTGTAAGTGTTATTCAAACAACCACAGGAATCCCAAATTAAAGTATCCTCTCTGACATTCCTCACTGTTTAGGTGCTATTTGGAAAAGTGCATCTGATACGTGTTCAGAGTGGACAGTTGTACTGTATGCATTGTGCCATTAAATCAAACTCCTGTAAACTCAAGCAGCGTATAAGTAGTGAGATAGACAAAAATTTCTTCAATGACTTTACAGATGTTAATGTTTTTACCATCCACAAGAGAATTTAGCCAAGCCAGGCTGACAAAATATTGTTTTACATTCTCAGTAGGTTCTTGGGCTGCAGATGGAGGGTTATGCAGAGCAAATCAGGCCAGTATGCATTTCCTTGTCAATAGTAAGAGCAATAAATAAAACCTAAAAATCATAGAGAAGAATTTCTATATATTTTATTCAAGTTTATTGGGTTATTGGGGTCTAGCTGGTGGTAGAAACATTCTGCACCATGATAGCCCCATTTCAAATAATCCTGTACCTTTAAAAATATGTTTGTCAAGTGTTAGAGAAAGTTGAAATATAAAGGCTCTAAGCAGCAATACAAAACAGGATGTGTGTCATGTGGAGCAACAATTACACCCTAAGTGCACAGAGAAGAACTCAGGGAAGCTAAATGCCTCACACTCCCAAATATGTAATATTATCACAGCATGAGTAATTGGAGATATTCTACAGAAATGCCTTGACTTTAGGTTGTTTTAAAGCCTATCTTAAATCATTCTCCTATCCCCTTCTTTACCTTTTGAACGATAGTTTTCTGCTTTCAAGCTCTCCCGGCTCTGTTCTTGCACTAAGACTTCAGACAGCATTGCAGTGCTCTCTATTCTGTGTACACTGACTAATGAAAACAGGAGTCCATAGCTCTAAGTGATACTGCCTGTGCCAAAAATATGCATATTTGTGCAATGTTTTCTTATTGAAAAACAAGTGTCAGAAACTGGAACCCTTTTATTTCCTGTAAAAATAATCCCTGCCCAAAGATTTCAACAGTGCAATGTTGCAGAAAAGCCCTGTTAGATTATCCAATTCATTTCCTTTTCCAGGAACGATTTTTTTTTGGCAAGACTCTGACATTTCAGGGGTTCTAACTAGTCTGATTTTGAAATGATGAGGCATTTCCCTCTGGAGACCGCTCTGAACACTCAGAGATTTCCCCATAAGGCTAGTAATCTTAATTCTCATCCTAGAAATTCTGTTTCTGAATTTTGTTCTTTCATTCCTTTATTTGGTATACTTGAATTGTATTCTTGAAGTAATTTGTTTTCAAACATTTCTTACATAAATGTACTTCATCTCCCCTGCTCTTACTTTATTATCAGTTATGGTAGATGGGGAATAAAAATTGGGACCCTTTGGTCCTTCTCTTTTTTCTCCCTTGTTCCTGTTGGTTTAAACAGCCCTCCCCTGGTTTCATGGCTCTCTTCAGCACTATTTGTCTTGTCAGGGAGAAAATTGAAAAAATAGAATTTAGAAATTAATGCATACCCAGATGTGTTCTCTTTAAAGCAGCACAGTGAGGAGCTGGAAACTTCTGTATCATTTTTCATATCTCTGTAATATCTAACCAACAGAGCTTGGTTGTGAACATTGTTGTGTTGGTAATGCAATTGGTGCCCAAATTGGCCTTTTGATGCTATATTGAAGTCCAAGTTCTTTTTTAGTTTCTGCTCTTATTCTTTATCTAGAATTTGTTTAGTCTCTTATTTCCTGAAAGTTTCTAAAAGTGTCCTTTTCCTTGTCCAATGTGGTATTTGCAACTCTTCACATTTTAATATCATTTGCGCTAATGTCATCATTTCTTCATTTTAAGGATCATTAATAAAGCAATGAAACAGGGCTGGACACAATACAGATTTATGCAACATTTCCCTTTTATTCTGAATCAGCTTTACCATTAATCATTAGTCTTTGTTTGTAGCTGTTCAGTTTTCTTCAATTTTCAGTCCACATGACAACTTCTATGCAACCGAATATGAATTGATTTTCAGTTTAAGCTGTCCTGTGGCTGGAAGTGGTGATGTTGCTGATAGCATGACAGTGCAGCAGAGCAGTTTTCCTTCTGTAGCATGCTGTGGGAGCATGCATTTCACTAGGCAGGGCAAATGAGAGTTAAAGCTCTGTTTGAATTCCTGTGCAATTGCCCCTGGTAAAAATCTGTAGCTGATGTCTATCAGCAGTATTCCCTGCATGTGCTGATGGTGAAAATGTCTTTTAAAATGTAAGCTTCTAATCCTTTGCTTACAAGCAGGGGTGAGAAGAAGAATTGAAATTTCAGTTGGATGCTTGCTGAAATAGTATACAATATGTACACAATTTAAAATAAATGTGGAAATTAATTTCACTATCTATTTTGACTTGGTGTTCTGTTGCAATAACACACCTGAATTGCTACATAAGGTATTCAGTATTCAGGAATAATATCTCTATATTATATCTATTTATCTTGTATCATTTATTTAGTCATCACCTGTCCACATAGATGTATCTGCCTTTTCTGTATTTGGATGAGTGATATTTCACTCAGTTGAATAACTGTTTGTGGGGCATTATAAATGCAACATTTGTTATAGGATTTGCCATAGCTGAGTATCGCTGATGTAGATGGATTCTTTTGAGTTCTTTGTCATTATTTATAATAATCATCTAAATGTAATTGTCTTGTTATTTTGTGTTCTGGGAGCTGAATTCTCTTAAAATTTCTGCCTTTTAAAGTGCTGTGTTGTCTTTGAGTAACAAAGAGCTGTCAGCATATATGGGAAGATGTGCCTAATAAGAAAAGATCATGGGTGTTTATTTGATTAAAGTGTTAGATTCTATGAAGAAAACATAGAAATAAGCATATTGAATAGGACACAAATATGCTTTGTATTTTAAAATTAAAATTATTAGCAATCCTCCCATTTTATGTCTTTCAGTTAAAAGCATGGTATTGTTAGGCATTTGCAATCTTCTAGCACAAGCCATTAACTCATATCAAATTTACCTTCTGTAGGTCTTTGCTGCCATCTTCTGTTTCCTTAAATGATTGCCATTGTTATTTGGATTCTGAAAAAGGAGTGGGATATTACAGAGCAAAAGTTCCCTTTCTGTTATTTTTTTTATTTTTTTATTTCCAGCTAAAGCAAAGTGAAGCTAATGCAGATACAAAGGAGAAGCTTCCCTTGCGTCTACGCATCTTTGAAAAATTTCCGAACAGGCCACAAATGGTGAAAATCTCGAAGCTTCCTTCAGATTTCACAGTTCCAAAAATAAGGTATTGAATTATTTCCTTTGCTAGCATGCTGTGAACTTTTCTGGGGCCACATAACATCCAAAATATTTAATTTTTTTTGTCTTGTGTGTTAGGCAGATAGTTCAGAAAATGTGAGACAGAATTAACACAGGCATTCAAAAGATGTGGCATACCGGGTATACCTCATTTCTCCCATTTGGGGAAAAGCAATCCTAGCATTCCTTATACCTTATTCATGAAAACAGCTAGATTGATCAGAACTGACATAAGTACAATATAATTGAAAACTGTGTTGTTTCTCCTCTTTCATTTGGATTTTAGTTTCTTGGCTCACATGGGCAACTAGCAATCTAATGGATTCTCATTTAAAAACTAGGGTGAACTGGCAGCAAATCATTAGAGAGGATAAAACAGACCATCTAATACCAATTAGCCTGTGATGACCTTGTCCCTTACTTGTGTTTGTGTAGTCAGCACTTTCCTGTGAAACTCACCTTAACTAAAGATAAGATGCTCAGTGATCTACTAGATCACTCTTTACTCTGAGGGTAATGAGACGCTGGGACAGATTGCCCAGAAAAGTTATAGATGCTCCATCCCTGGAAGTGTTCAAGGCCAGGCTGGATGGAGCTCTGAACATACAGGTCTAGTGGAAAGTGTCCCTGCCCATGGCAGGCAGAGTGGAACAAGATGATCTTTAAGGTCCCTTCTAACCCAAACCATTCTATGAATCTGTGATCACTTGGAGTACAATTATTTTTCCTTGGTGTCAAAAAAAATCTAATAGAAATCCAAGGGCTGCTCTAGTAAACACAGGCTTCAAAGTCTGCTGAAACTGCATAAGCTGGCTGAATAGATCCTCTCCATGCCCATTTCAATATCCTCAACAAGCACATGCCAGAAGAGAGGATGATGTGAAAGGTTGCTGCCACTGTTCTGAATCTCCCGAGGTTACATTTCTTTTGATTAAATTCACAAGGAAGCTAAGTCAACTGGTTTGACCTGTTTTTAATACCTTAGCAGAACGAAAGGAATAATGCTGGTCAGAAGGGTCAGGAAAAGCAACCTTCTAAACGTCAAGGAAACAATCACAGATGTTTTACTTTTAGTATCAAAGTACTGTTTGGTTATATGTGGAAGGTGTTCTTCTCCCAGTCTTAGTCTTTTTTGGTATTTCTTTCTGGTTGTGTTTTTCCCAGTGTATTCTGTACTCACTCATGATCCTATTAACTACTGAAACAGACTTCAAAGTAGCACTAGCAAATCATATCTTTAAATCTGAAGCTATTGTACTATGTAGAAATATCTCCCCAGAGAAAAATTAGTTTTGACGTAGTTTACACTGAAAAGAGACAACTCTACTGAAGTTAAATCACGGCAAGATGAATGTATATTTGTTGTAAACAGAAATGCTTCTGCTTTTTAAACATGGCATATGTGAGGCACAGAATTGCTGAAGTGCCTTGTTACTGACATTCAAAGCAGTTATACGAACAGATGTTGTTTGAAATCTTCAAGAAAGAATTTCATGCAGAGTGTATGTTTCCTTTGGATTATATCAGCATTTGATTTTCATTGAAGTAACAACTTGCTGTTTAATGAGCTCAAAAGAGCTGAAAACTGCAAAAGGGACTTGAAATATTTAGCACTTTATTTGGTAAATAAATAAGTAATAAAAACTATTTTTTTTTAATCTACATGCAAGCAATCTAACTCTCAATTCAGTTATGGACTTCTTTAATAAATTAATTTAAGTGTTACTAGTTGTTCTGGCACACTGTTCATTTATAATTCTATATCCCTGTACAGCTTTTTCTCAGGAGTTTATCCATCTCAGTACTAATGGATTGTGATATGTCATAAAGAAAATCAAACATTAGCTCTTCTTCGGGTTTTAATGTGTCGATATTCTCTGTTTGTTCACAAGGGAAAGTTTTATGAAGCAGTTCATTGATCGCCAGCAACAAGACACCAGCTGTTTGCTGCGAAGACTTCCTTCAGCATCTTCTTCCTCATGTGACCACTCTAAAAGATCAGCAATTGAAGAAAACAGATATATTGATCAAAAGGTAAATCAAGAGTGTTGGGTAGTATATATGTTGCCTAGAGTATTGTGAGAAGAGGCATCAGATTATTCAGTTTGTCAAATTACATAAAAAGTGAATAAAAGCTAGGATGACTGAACACAGGCTAAAAGATTATGTTTAATTTAACCTAAAACAGACATTATAGCAGATCCTCTTCTGGTTTAAATTTTCCCATCTCCTTTGAATTCAAAATCCAAGATTTGATACATTATTTTTTTAATGTATGCATCATCTGAAGCAATTTTTTATATAGTTTTGCCCTTAATCACTGACAAGCTAGTGGAAAAGTGAAGTTTCTGAATATCCCTCTGGATTTTTGAGTGCCTTGATACTACTGCAACCTTGAAAACACACTTCACTGAAGGAAGTCTGAAGGAAGTCTGAAGGAAGTAATTGAGCCCAAATGGACGTCATCTGCTTTAACAAGCAGAGCAGAAAAACTGGATAAGTTATTAAGATGTCTGTATAATCACTGAAGATGAGTAAAAATTTTAAAATTATTTTAATTATTTAGAGGTTATTACCCTATCTGTAAGCCAGGGACTCACTGGAAATCAGACCCTGAATATTTAGATATATTAGATATATGTGATACCCATTGTGCTAAAAGCTGCCAGTCTCCCAAAGATGATTGATTTGAAAAAGACCAAAACTGCTTGGAATTGTAACCATGATGATGATGATGTAACATAAGTAAATTTATGAGACTTCTGATACCTTATAAAACTAAAGAGGTAGAAAAAATGTTCATGTGTGTCATGGCAGATAGTAGTTTCCCAGATTTCTAGTGGCATCTACATAGATATCAGTCCTTGTTCGCTTGTAATATTGCATAATTTAGTGACATTTTTATAGACAAAAGGAAAGCACTTTCAGTATTCTTATGTTTCAGTATTGTTTCAGTCAGTATTATTCACTGTTGAATCCTCTCTGAATATTAACATATGTGTTTTTTAGATAATTTTAAGTTACAGAATCACAGAGAAGGAAAAAATAAAGTCTATGCATTGCTATTGTGTGTATAACTGGCTTTCCTAGTATGTGTTTGCAGCCATAACCCAGGGCAGCATTCATACAGGCAGAGTTGCAGAAGTGGGAGGCAGAATTGGGAGAGTTGGGAAAAACTTTACTTTTCTAATAATGAATGAAAACAGACAATTTGTAAACTAGTGTTAATTGCCATTCCTAATTCTGTGCAAGAACCCATTCTTGTGGCTGATGTATTCCATGGCATCAGTAAGCCAAAGCTGAGCAGCACAACCTGGGAGGGAGGACTGTGGCAAAATATGGCATATCAGGACAAAAAAGCTGTAGGAAGGAGTCAAGCCTAAATGGACATCATCTGCTTTAACAAGCACAGCAGGAAAACTGGATAAGTTATTAAATGATGAGCCTAGGGGCTAGCAGAACTATGCCAAATATCACTAATAATGGATCTCAAACACTATGCCAGGGTAATCAGAGTACATTTCTACCATGTAATGAAGAGATGAACAAAGACCTTAAAGTTGTCTCAGCCACACAGGTAAGTCCACAGTATGCAATGCAGAGCTGTACAGTGGCTCAGTAGAGCTGTTTACATGAATATAATTTAGGTATATTAAATTCCATCTAAATTCCTTTTGCTTGCTGTTTACAGAAGCGAATTGTTACTGTGTTTGAAGACAGATGAATTCATGGCACAGTTTATTCAATGAGATCTTGCAATATAAAAACAGAATGCTGCATTATTTTCAAATTTTCACTTCCCTTCGAAAGCAAATATGCATTATCTGACTTTAATTTTTGAATTTAAATAAGCATTTGCAAATTGGTTTTGCACTATTCAACCTGCTTTAAGCACATACTTTAGGTTCCCCATGCCTCAAGGGTAGAAACAATGATGAGTAATATTTTTGATAAATGTAACTTATTTACACATTCCTATTAAGAGAAGAAAGCACTGAGAAGGATTTTTGAAAGTAATTACTCTAGCTTTCTATAGTTACAGTTGCCAAGGCAACCTCACTTTTGTATGAACAAATCTTCTTAAAAATATCCTTAAAACAAGCTTGGAATGACTAGTTGTGCTTAAGTATTAACCTTACATCCATACTTTTCTTTGTACAAAAAAAAAACATGACAAAACATTTTACTGATCTCAATGCCTGGCAGGATGCCTTCTCACTGCTTCTGTTAGCACTGGGATGGCTTCAAAAACTTTTCACATGCTTTTGCATTGTAGTTGATGAAAAAAAAGTGGAATTAAAAGGCAGAATCAAAAGGTGAGATCCTGCTGGCAGGTCTGACTCTGTCCTTCCTTTGTGATAGCTGAACTGTGGCTAGTCCCTCCAGTCCCTCCTGGACTTAAGTCAGTATCTCTGTGTTCCACACCTGCTGAATTGAGAGGAAGCCCTTATATTCCCCTATTTTCCCCTTACTTTCACTTCAGCAATATTCTCTTTTTCTTTCTCTAAAAATCTGCCACTATGTGGTTTTGTGTTCAGAATCAATCTGCCCCATGATTCATGATGATCAATAAAGCAGATTTTATATATGTTCTCTTACAGAATGTAGTTAGTGTTTTCAGTATTATTATAATTACCCACTTCCTTTAAAAGTTGTCTTAAGGTGTAAAAGGACAGTAGATTTCCAGTGCATTCTTCTTTTTTTTTTATTTTTTTTAAGGTATTCTACCTTCGCAAAAGAATTGGAAAAAAAATTTTTTGGTGTAATTCACTGTAACCATGACTACAATCCATTTGATATGATTTTCATCTATCCCAAATCAAAAGAACAGCTTTGGAAAACAGATTTCTCTGCTATACTCCTTTTTTTCTAGTGAAGTCTGTGAGTTCCATCTCTTTTTTGTTAGCCTTACAAATTTTTTAACTATTGTGAAATTTATAAAGTTATAAACACTATTATAAAAATCACTTTTAGATACCTAAATGCCCTTTACATTTTATACATCCCCTAAGAGCTCCCTGTTGGTGTGTGGAGTCTGAGTAGGTGTGTGGATACAGATTGTACCATGTTCTTCCTTCTGCATCCAATGCCAGCAGCACCTGGGCTCTCCCACATACAGATTCTTGATAGGCAGCTTAGCACTGTGCTTTGTTTGAGTTGTTTATTATTATCTGTAACATTTTGTGTTTAAAACTGGGATTCTCTGGGGTTGCCTGAACTTAACACTGCTGGAAATGCAGGATGATCATTTTTTGCTCTCTACTTGAAGGTCCTGCAGAGCAAATTTGCTTAAACTCAGTGATCTTGCCACAGACCTATCCCCCTGAGTGCTGATCTAGTCTGTCCTTATGTGGTCTACCAGGCATGAGTTGAAGAACTCACAGACACATTAGAGAAACCAGGACTATTCAGATTGGTGAGCATTCCCCTGTTGTAGTAGAAAGCACTGTGAAGGTATTTTCTGGTGAAAGAAGGAGGACTTCTTGGAAAAGCATGGGATTAAAAGAGGGATTTAGGGTGTCATTGTAGATGAGGGAAAAGGGGAGTTTTAGGGACAGAGAGGGAAGTGTTCTTTTATACTTCTACACTTGTATGAAAATTATTCTCAATATGCTGGGAATTTCCTTAGATAACCAGTATTTCAGTAAATTCTTGGCCAGAAGAACTGAATGTAGTATGGAAACATAATTTTAGTGTGAGTGGGTAGATAAGAAGAAAGGAATTTGACAGAAAATAAAGACATCTCAGCGGCTTTCACACAGCCTGATGTATAGTTGAAGCAAGTTTCAGGGGGACAAAGAATTAAGTTAATGTGAGATATACAACATATCAGGTGTCCAGTGAAATACGTCCGAGCTGGTGGTAGACGTATTTGCCTTCTTGACTTCAAGAGTGGAATCAGAGGGGCACAGAAACCTTTCAAAGTGCTTTCCTAAGAGACATTCAACTTTTAGCAAACCTTGTAGAGAATTGTTGTGCGATGGACACTTCTGAACTGGGTACTTATTCTTGGCCATACAACGCCAGAACACATCTAACATAGCTGTTAGATCAAAGTTCGAAACTGACAGACTCATGAGATGAACTTTGAAAATGCTTATGGCTCAATATGCACAGATAATACAGATAACCCATGTGCATGTTTACAACAGTGGCAAACCAGGAGTGAATTACAATAGAAAGCATGAGAACTTTTAATCTATCCATGTATTTTATATTTCAGACTTGAAGCATCTTCCACTTAATTGAAGGAATGTAGTCAAGTCAACTCCCTCATTTCTCTATTTGTAAGATTAATTGGATTGTAGCAAACATATTTTCTTTTTTGTCTCTATCATCCTGTTTCTTTTCTGATTCCTTTCACACATATGAATTTTGGTTTTACTTCTGCAAGCAGTGCAGTTAGTAGCCATTCCTTTGTCCGGAGCCAGATGTAGCATTAAGGTCCAGCTGCTGGGAAAGCCTGATCTCCCACACCATATGGCTCCCCCACTGATTTCCTGCTCACAGCAGAATGTACCTTGGTGAAGAGAGGAGTGAGAGCCACTCTCAGAGGTAGCCAGAGCCATTACCCTGGAGGACTGTGAATACCCAGCAGCACACCTCATGCTGGAATCTGTGTTTCATTTATTTTGTTAATATCATAGATACTCCTTTTGTGAGCTGCTGAGACATGCCACCTAATCTTGATATTTTTCTTTAACCTGTCTATATGTTCTATGTTGGATTTTTTTCTGATATGTGCTCAGCTTCTTTTATTATTCTGTTTCTTGAGAAAAAAAAAACAAACAAACAATCTTCTGAGAGCATTCCAAAAGGACATTTCCTTGCAGAAAGTATTTGTAATTGCAAAAGCTGAAATAGTCTTTCAGGTTTTCTAAGGCATATATTTTAGTATGGAAAAGAGGGTGTCCCAAGATTCCTTTCAGAAAACCATCATGTACGAAGATATGCTCATGTATTTTCTTTGTACTTTTTTCCTTAAAACTAAGGATAGAATATTAATTCATAAATTACAATTTCCATAATTTCTGTTTCTTACTGTAATAAACTTATGTTCCAAGTTAATCAACCTCTCTGAACTTTATTTTGGGCATTCAGATGTGCAAAGCAGAATTTTGGCACAAAATTGTTGTGTTTCTAATTATTCTTTTTTGTAAGTAATTTGAAAGAATAATTTTGCTACATTAATTTTGAATATAGCAGAAATTGATAAAGTATAATTGCACATGTATTCCAAGTAGAAAATATTATTTTTAATACTGTTAAATACTACATTTTTTCTGGAGTAATTATTGCGGAATTTTGTGCATATCAACAAAAAACATTCAGACTTTTTCTTCATTTTCTTAATTTGCCTGAATTTAATTCTGTCCTACAATTTCAGTTTCCATATACCACTTGTTAATTAAACACAGACAAGTGCTTCAAGTCTTACCTATTTATGTCATTCACAGGATAATGCCAAAATCTATCTTGTTATGACATTCAGAAAAGTCATTAAAACAGCGTACCTGCTGGAATGATAATGGCTTATGGATACAGCATTTTCTTGCTCATTACAGTCATGATTTTCAAGGATGATTTTTGTCCCTTCTCTGTTCTCATCAGTTCTTTCTAATGAAGTTAATATACATAAATCCAGTGATGTATTTCAGGTTTACTGAAAATCAGCTACCTCTTTATCTCTTTTGTTTCATTCATTTTTTTCATATAAAATGGATGTGTAAAAATGTCCCTGTGTCTAGATAACCAAGTTATAGATTTCTTTCTCATTAAACATTTTACCAAATACACATTTGAGATGGTAATGTTTTACTTCTCTGACTAAGTTTACCTTCAGAGTGCAGAAGAGACAACTGCAATAGTAGCAAGACTGTTCTGTTGTGGTTTGTCTCTGACTTCTGATGATTTTAAATTGCTTTGTCACTCTTGCCTCTGCATAGTATGTCCAAAAGTCTGCCTGAAAATGTAATTTTCAATTACATTTTGAGAGAAAGGAGGCAAGGGACTGGATACTTCACCATTTTCAAAAAGAGCCATAATTCAGAACTTCTTTCTGTCATTTTTTTTCTACTTCATCAGTTTTACACTAAAATATTTCAAGGATTTGATACAAAGGCTGTGAAGATGTATTAAAATACAAGTATATGATCATATTCCTCTTTTTTCTTCAATCAAACAAAATACAAACATGACAAAAGCTTTAGCATAATTGTACGTTAACAAAGAGCACACATTAGTTCGGTGTGGAGGAAAGAGGCAATGAGGCATTGAATTACAGGAAAGCCCTTCTCTTTGAATCTTCTACATTACTTTTTCCTGCTTCTACCAAAGAATCCAGATCTCTGTCTCCAGGCCCTTCAGTCTCCTCCATCCACTCACAGGACTCATTCACAAGAACTGATAATAGTAGTAATGATCACTTCTTTCTAGTGAAAGCAAGTGCATGTGCTTGTACAATGAGAAGTAATGGTTTTCCTTACCTCTCCCTTGAAACTCCCTGTCCATATCATTCCCAGTTCAGCCCACCCTGACAGTCCCTTCTTCCCTAGAGCTTCAAGATCCCCAGCTCAGTGTGGAGGGGAGCCTCCTTCTCCAGTGCTGTACACCTAGACAAATGTATAAAAACCCCACACCAGCTTGGCCAGGAGTCCTCAGCTCTAGCTGCTGTTGGCTGCCTTGAGTAGTCCACCCTGTGCTCTTTATCAACATTTCACAGGGTCTCCCTGACTCCTGCACAGAGTAGATAGAAAACAAAAGGAAGGAAACCTATCTAAGGCTGCCCTTGCCAAAATGATCAGGGGGATGAATTGCCTCTCCTATTATGAGAACAAGATGAAAGAGAGTTTTTCATTCTGGAGAAAGAAACTTCTGGGGAAACCTTATAGCAGCCTTTCAGTAGTTGAAGGGGGATTATAGTATGTGGACAAACTTTTTTTACAAGGTCCTGTAGCAATAGGACTAGGGGTAATGGTTTTAAACTAAACTAGAGTAGAGTCTAGCTAGATATAAGGAAAAAAAAAATTTTATGACAGTGGTAAAACAGTGAAACAAGTTGCCCAGCAAGATGGTGAGTGCCCCATTCCTGAAAACATTCACTTTTAGATTGGATGGGGCTCCAAGCAACCTGATCTAGGTGAAGATATTCCTGCACGTTGCAGGGGGATTGGACTAGATGGTCATTCAAAGTTCCTTCCAGCCCAAGCCATTCTATATTTTTTCAAAAATCTACCCATTAAACCTATGAAAGTTTAAAATTCAGGTATACCTAAGGGGGAGAAAAACAAACATGTTATTATAAGGCATAAAAGAGAGGGATTCTTCTTCTTCCCTGGAGCTGCTCCTCCATGTATCTGAGATGGACTATCCCCCCTTTAGGTCTTTGGAGATTTTATGAGTTCTAATATTAGCCTTGTCCACATTCTCAAACTTGATTGAAAAAGGTTCCTGATTATGAAAAGAGGAGTAAATTTTCCAGACCAATAGTCAGCTAATTAGAAGAACTTTACTTTCCTTAAGAGAGAGGCAGCAATCAAGGGCTACAAAATGAATCAAGGCTATTTCAGGTCAATGATTCCAAAGAGTTAAGGAGATTATGCTCACTTCTCATCCTAGACATTTGATCCAAAGTGACAACCTTTGAGTCCTTGTGGCACTTATCTAATGCTAGATCACTTTCTTGACTGTGTAGTGAACCTGATTCTTACATAGGACAACCTAACAAATGGCCAGATTTTCAAAGTCCAAATGAAAATACTTCATTCTAATTTGAGAGAGGGAAATGGATTAGTGATCTCTAGAGCTCCCTCATAATTGCAGCCTTTATGCAAAGTTTTCAAAAGTGCTTAAGAAATTCCCTGCTACCTGCAGTGTTTAGTCGTTTAACTTGCTTAAATTTTTGTGAACATTTTGTTAGGTATCTACCAAAAACTTGCAGTCTGGCCTTCCATCACTCTTCGTGTGACTTCTGTCGCGCTCATTTTGAAAGAGTCCAATCTCTTCAAACCAAAGATACATTGGCAGAAAGTTGTTGAACAAATACTTGCACTTGAGAGACTGTACTGCAAACTCCTGTGGGCCAGGAATATCCTATGTTTATGGAGTGCTCAAGCTTTGAAAAAACTCTTCCCAAATATTTCCTTGCTCTTTCATAAAAATTATTCTGATACATTGCTTATTGTACTGACTCTTCATATTTCCCTTTGAAGCCGTACATATTTAAATAACAATATAATACCTAACAATCTTTTCATTCTGCAAAGTCTACATAAACCATCCATTGGCATACAACAAATTCCAAACTGAAACAGAAGCTTTGGATGATTTTTTTTTCCTTCCTTGCAATTTCTGGCATGGCACAGTAGACTATTCCCATACAGTCCTGCAGTTGCCTATAAAAGCATTATTAACAACACTAGGCCAAAATTACTTATTTTCATATAACACTTAAGAAATTACCTTAGAAAAATGTATTGCATGCACTCCTTTTTTTTTTCTACTGTCAAGCAAACATTTTAGATACTCATATTTCATTATTTTTATTACTTTGTCTCACCTTGTGTTCCCCAACACCCACCAACACTTGTCTCTTCTACCAGCTTTGAAGTAGACTGATACAAAAATCATACACTACACCACCACAGATTTTACCTATTAATAGCATACAATTCTTTATCAAATTCAAGCTGAAAATAATTGCTTTATGTATTTGCTGAGGTCTGGGCACTGCAAACATGTTGCTAGAGAAATACATCAAACCTTAGCAAACCAAAATATCTTTGAGAAACAGTATTTCTCAAAATATAAAACCATTCAGCCATGTCTTAGCTGGTATAAATTGGTATAAATCCCCTGAAGTCAGCAGTGCTGTGCCAGTACATCTAGCATGTAGGAGTGGCCCGCAGTCATTTCCTGACATTTCACAAAGGTATTTTCCTGTGTTGCTTTGATTTTGATCTTATGCCAAGGATTTTCTTCTTCCAGGGTAGAAAGCCTGGATTTTTGAAGTACACTAATAAATAGACATTATTGAAAACGCCTGCAGTACCTTTTCAAAGCAGCGGGTGGCACTTGCAGAGCAACAATGTTCTGTGATTTACCTTATTTTACAACAGTTGCTTTGTCCTTGTTGACGAATGGGATTTCATGGGATGTAACATTTAGACTAAGCTCACTCTGACTGAACTGTATTATTTTGTCTGCCTAAAGTCTGGCCTGCTAACAGCAGCAGAGAAGGGTGTCAATACTTGTGGAAGAGGAGCAGTACCTGCAGATTTCCTAATTCTGTGTAAATGGCCATGTCTGTGTAAATAAACTCAAAGCAAGAGACAAGCAAGAGAACCAAGACACAAGCTTTATTTATGGTTTATTAGCAGCACATTATATCCATCTAAAACCTTTTCATTCAGGAAATGCTATTGGTAATCTGCTGATCTGCCATGGCAGGTCCTTGCAGTTTAAAGTAATATGCAAGAATTCTTTAAAGCGTGTTGCTGAAAACATATTTTAGAGTAATCAGATGCTGTTAGGTGATTGCAAGACAGTGCCATATGCTAAAAAATAAAGTTCTTTAGCAGAAAGCTATATGGCACTGTGGTTTCTGCATGAAGTGTACTTATAGGTGGTACAGAGAAGTAAATAAATAAGCAAATAAAGGCTAATAAAGATACACTGAGGGTGTCCTCACAGTACAGAACAATCTGTAATAAAAAAACCCAGCAGGCTAAACAGATATACCCTAAAATAACCTCAGTAAAGTGCACTGTACTTATTTAATTTCACATTGTCTGATTGAGTAATGTCTTTTGTATGTTAACACTGTTTATAATTTCCTCTGCAACATTCCAGAACTCTGCAGGTATCACAAGTTTTAATTGCTAGCCTCATTCTACACCAGCATGAGGCACCTAGACATTATTAAACAAAATACTGATCATCACCCCCATTTTCTGTTTGTACAGTCCCATTGCATTTGCCTGGTGTGCTATGCAAATTTGGGAAATTAAATGGGAAGTAGTTTAGTTCATATATCTATTATAGAAATAAGGATGCATATTTAAAAAATCTATTGTAATATTTGATTTTCTTCAACATTGACATATGCATTGACATGTGCTATTTGACTGACTACTGGCTCCTTTGAATATGAGAAATAGATCAATTGTACTTATCTAAAATTATTTTCTTGTATTGCTTCTTCTGGATATTTTTAACTCAAGATAAATTCACCAGTGTTCTGCTGAAGGAAGGGCTCCTGATTCTTAAAGGGAAAGGAGGTCCATTGTTTTCAAAAGTCATAGTGCCTAGTTGTCAAAGTGCCTAGGTTGTTTTGTCAATTCCATTTTGGATCACTAAGATCTCTAGGCACCAAACTCTAGGGTCGTGTATATGCTTATGTACTCCTGGATTAAAGAATGGATATCTGACTCCAATCTAAATTCCATCACAGTCCAGACACAGACAGGATTGTAAAAATACTTTCAAAACTTCACCTAAGCTGCAGTCCTTTGGGTGTGCTTAGGCCAAGGTTGTCCTGTCTCAGCTGCAAGTTTCACAGCTAGTCCTGAAAAAATGTGAAGGAAAAGTACATGCAGTCTGCACAAATAATGTGACACAACACCCTGATCTCATACCTTTCTCCATTCCAATGACTTCTTAGGCATGAAAGGGAAGCCATATGAGGAGCAGCTGGGGTCACTTGATCTCTTCTGCCTGGAGAAGAGGAGAGTGAGAGGAAAACTCATCACAGTCTACAACTTCCTCATGAGGGGAAGAGGAGGGGCAGGCACTGATCTCTTCTCTGTGGTGTCCAGTGACTGGACTGAGGGAATGGCCTGGAGGAGTTTAGGTTGGATATTAGAAAAAAGTTCTTCACCCAGAGGGTGGCTGGGCACTGGAACAGGCTCCCCAGGGAAACGATCACAGCACCAGCCTGACAGAGTTCAAGAAGTGTTAGGACAACACTCTCAGGTACATGGTGTGACTCTTCAGGTGTCCTGTGCAGGAGTTAGACTTCATGAACCTATGAGTCCCTTCCAACTCAGCATATTCCACGATTCTTTAATTCTGTTATTTGTTCAAGCATCACTAAATAAAATTAATGAACCATTTTGAATATACAAACAGAACCCAGTCTTTTATCTCCCATCTCAGTGGCTCCAGACATACACTCCTTCCTACAGCTTCCCTTCACCTCTCTGGCTGATGCACCTCTGGCTGTGTGACAGCCAAATATCATAGTACAGCACTGCTCTTGCACATCTCCAGCAGACAACTCCAGTGTTCATGGAAGGCATCAAGCACAGGGCGTCGAACCATTTCCACCTGGGGTGGCATAGGGCTTTAGCAGTGTTTTTATGCAAAACATATAGCAGTGTCTGCTTTGTTAGCCTTGCTACCTAGAGCAAGGGTTCAGCAGTCTCTGGTAGTACATAAGCAGCCCTTGTCCTAGACCTGCCAGCACCTGTTCTTTAGGTGTTCTTCTTGCTGGCCCTAGGTAGTTTAACATTTGGCTTGTGCAAGCACTAACTGAGCACTCAACATCCTTCTGGAGTCTTTGGAAACACACAGACATTCCTTCTTTCCCAGGGCATGTTCCCTTGCTGACAACCTGGGTGAATTGCCTTGTTTGGGCCACAACCTTTAAGGCCAAGGTGTTCTGTCACCTAATTTAAACACTGGAAAGAAGTGGTCTATGACAGATAAGGAGCTGTAGAAAATGTCAAGAAAAAATTATATGACTCAGTTTTTTTTACTGAAATCGGATAGGCAAAAACTAGAAAATTAGTAGGAAATTAATGCTTCCTATGTTTGAATTCTTTTCTATTTCTAAGATGTTAACAAGAATTGTTACTAGAAATAAATGGACATAACACATTACCAGGTAGCACACGTTTTTTCTCTGATGTTTCCTGTAGTTGCAGTTATTCTAAAGCATTCATTTATAACAGGAAAAAAGAACTGAGAAAAAACCTCATGGTTTTCCACCTTCATTATTCCCATAGGTTTGAGCCCTAAAAAATTATTAATTAATGTTTTGTAAAATAGATGCTCCCAGGATTTAGAGACTTCTTTCTGCAATTCTGCTAAGGGGAAAAGGTTACACAGGATTCCACTGACATCAATTTCACTGACATTAAAAAAAGAAAATATGTGAAAGAGTTGCCATTTCTTTCAGCATTATATCAGCTGTGTCTAAATCCATAATAAAGTAAAATGCTGATAAATTCATTAAACCTGTGTTGAGATACTGCGAGTTAAAATCTATACAAATGTGTTTCAATGTATTACATATTTATACCTTCAGAATATTTACTATAATGGTATATTACTTCCCTGTCTGACCATCCAGGAGCTCCTTTGGCAGTCACTCCTGCATCACCTGAGCTGGTGCCAAGTCCCCTCCCCAGCTACACACCCCACACTCACACAGTCACACCAGGTTTCTTCACCAGCTCAACCCCATGTATCCCAAAGCAGAGTCCCAGACATCCAGATCCTTAAAATTATTTAATCTTGGTGCAATAACTGAATAACAAAATAGTAGCTTGAGCTGGGTGCCTCCAAGGAGAGTCCCCAAGCAAAGGCACCCTGGGCATTTTAACCCTCACAGTCTAAGCAAGCAAAAGTCTGGAGTCATCAGCTCCTGCCATGTCTTTGAGTGCCACAGGTCCTGTGGCCTTTGTTAGGCAAAGGGTCATCAGTTCACAGCCTTTTGCTTTGGGCTCAGGCTCCTGCACCCCCGGAGCTCAGCCTGCAGCTCACACTGCAGCTGCACACCCAGCTGCCTGCACTGGCTGTATTCCTCAACAGGTATATCTCATACTAGGATTTTCTGTTTATTTTTCTGTTAACCATATCCAAGCAATGGAAATTTTTCTTGCTTATATTCAAATATTCAACAAGTTTATTACTCTTTCTGTAATCTTAACTGAAATTCCAATAGCTTATTTTCCAAACTACATTCTGAAGTGTTGCATACCTCATTTCCATTTTCAAGTTGCTGGTTGTTTAAGGAGCCCACAGATCTCAAAATAGGGTGTTTTCAAATCTACCTGTATTATTACTTCTGCAGGCTGTACAGAGATGAGCTAGGACTTGAGGAAGTTTAGTTTCACTCTTGTAAAGGCAAGGGGTAGGAAAGAGATTGTAGCTTGCTGTTAAAGAGGTAGTTTAAAAAGCAGTTTCCATTTTATTAAGTACAGCCAGTATAATTAACAAGTTTTTAAGGTATTTTCTAGGCTTCTGTTTCTGTACAAAGTAAAATCTTACTGTGACTCAAAGTCAATATGAATCTTCAGAGAAGTTCTGGCAAAATTATTTGTCAAATGACTCTGGATTTGAGCTAGCATTTTTAAAAATGTAAAGAACATGTAAAGAAATGTGCTTAAAGATTCCATTTCAGATTGATCAAAACCAGGACACAGATTGCTAAGAGTTTCCAAATCTCTCTCAATCATTTTCTTCAAGATAACAACCTCCAAACAGTTGACAGATTTAAGTCTTAAAATGTGCCAGAGGCTTTCTGTTCATCACATCACAGGTGCAATTCCTGAGCTAAATTCTTCAGCTGTGGTTTGCTCCTTGATTTGCCATGTTTGTTAATCACTTGCTTGTTTTTTCATGTATCTTAGTCCTTTCATTTCACATTCAGGAAGTCCTGTTCACAAGAAGATTCCTGAAATGCTGTTCATGACCAGAGGCAAGCATAAGCATATTTTGCTCAACACGTTTTTTCTCTGCATCTGTAGGGAAAAAAAAGACATTGATATGATACATCTGAGCTTTGTTAGCTGGCTCTTTTGTGCAATCAAGGCATCTCCAGAGTATGATCCAGCCTAATCAAAATCCAAAGTGAAGAAGGAGTGTATGATTTGGCCAATTGGAGAAGAAATGTGTTATAAAGCAAATTTTTGCTAGCCAGCAAAACTATCTGCTTCTTTCTACACAGAACTACCTAAGGATTGGAATTGGAAGGCCAAAAGATGTACATAAGCATTTTGATTGTTTTCCACCATCCTTTTTATGCACTTAGCATTGTAATATTTAATTGGTCTGTCACATAAACATGTTATATTTTAATCCAATTAAAAAGTATGATGTCTTTTTCTTAATTTTATAGCTCCGTAAATCTGTTTTCAGCATCAGAGCAAGAAACCTTCTGGAAAAAGAGACAGCAATCAATAAAATTCTAAGGTAAGAATCAGATGTGATTTCATATTGTTTTGACTGTCATCTGATTTCTCACAACCTTGCTTATCACAAATGTTACTGGATGTATAATATAATAGTGTATCCCTCTATAGTACATCTATTGCCTTCATTATCAAAGATAAATTGCTCTTCAGCTATTTTATATGCTTGAACAGCAAAGAGAGAAGGATTGTATTTCTTCAGTATATATCTCAGTTGTATCATGCAGTAAGATCATGTTTCAGCTCATTTCACTTCTTCCTTCTAAATTAACCTAAACATGTCCGTTCACAAGGGGTGTTATTCTGCCTAAAGAATTCTAGCCTGGTTCTTGCAAATATTTGCACATAAATGCTTGCAGGGACTGTGCACAAGAAAGCATGGACTACAGCAAGTCATATTCCAGGTACTAAATGGACAGTGAAGATTTCAGACCCATGACTTCTGTAGAAAACTTTCCTGAATGTTTTAATAATGATCACTCCTTTTGGTATTCCATATCTAGTATACTCAGCACCGTAAGTGAATAATGCAAGCCTAAGTCTCCAAGACCCATTTCTGAAGTTATAATTTAGGTAACTGTGCTGCAGTTTCTCATGCCACTGTTGGTTTTACATTAGAATGACTGTTCTCAATATAGGGTGCATTAATAATTTATAGGTCACTGGTTTTATATTTACATTTGTGTTTTGTCAGTGAAAGGTCCCAGATAAATACACAGTATTAATAGGAATACTGATCTGAAATGTACAGATTAAGTGAGGCAGTGTTTTATGAAGAGCAGTGCACTAGGGATTCTGTGTGATTTCTGATTTATGAAGTTTCTTCAACACCTTCTCAATTGAGAAGTTTTGCAGCTCTGGTTCTTTTTAATTCTCTCTAAGAATACAGCAGGGAAAACTTTAGAAATTAACGTGAAACTTTTTGTGTCTTTAAACCAATGCAATGACAACAGAAAAAATTACTAATTCAAATGAATACTTATTGTAAAAAAATTATTGATAAATGTAAATACAATACCATAAGTAAAATTTAGTGCACTATTTGTAAGGATTTCAGTTGTGTGCCTTGATTTTATAGGAATTACTCTTACAAATAGAATAAGCAAAATACTTCTAAAAATACAGGTTTAGATACAGGCATCCTGGCACTATTTCAGTAAAACATTTGTAATGAAATTCTGTGTTGTATGAGAACTGTGAAATGTTACTGACACCTCCAGGGTTCCACAAATGTCAGTTTATTTGGTGTGTTTCATACAGTATACTGCTGAGGAAAATTGTAGACAAAGAAAACAACTTTTATATATTCAAATATTTTTTTAAAATACTCTGATATCATAGAAGCTCCATTCTTTCTTAGGAGAAAAAAATTCTGGAAATTAAAATTCAGAATTCTCCCATCAGCACAGAACTTTCTCCTTTTCAGGAGAAGTCTGAAATAGTGGGAGGAGAATCTAAGCAAATCATTTTTTGGACTTCATTAAGTTCTTAGAGATACAAGGACAGAACCAGAAATCAGTCCTGCCCATTTTAATCCTGCTGAATTCTACTTGGTCCTTTAGATCATGGATTCTGCTAAAGACTTGTATATAAAAGGACTTCTTATCAAATCACTTGAATTCCTCTGAATTTTTCAGAGGCAGAAGAATAATTTTTTTCATTTACTAATCTACTATTGTGTTTTTAATTATCTATTATCTATACTCTGTTAATTTAATCTACATTTACTGAGTGTTCCAATCTACTCCCTGGATCATCAGCAATAAACTTGGAGGAACACAGAGAAAAGGAGGGAACTTCCATCAAGTAAGAAAAACATGGATCACATGTCCTCTAATGCTTTCTTGGGCTCCTTATAAGTCATTTACAAAGAGTCTTAGAAAGAGTCTTATTCTCCTGAGAAAAAGAGTACATGCTGTTTATTGTTCCTTGTCATTGACTCAAAATTGTTAAACAAGCTCTGATCTAATGACACTTGCAATGCTTCTGTTCCAGCTTAAGAAGAGTGTGTTCATGGCATATCTGATGGGCAAACTGATAGAGACTGCCAATGATGGACTGACTGGTCCTGAGCACTGCCAGTGTTTCCATGTTAATGACAGTGACAGCACTGTTGATGCAGGGGAATTTTACAAACAGGAAAATAAGTGATAAGGTTTACAGCTGAAACTTTAGATTCAATTTAAGTAACACGGAAAAATTCAAACTCTCAACATGAGAGATTCCACTTCTTATTTTTGCTTTAGTTGTAAATGCTATTAACTCCTTCATAAAATTAGGAAAAATAAAATAGCTTCTCAGCTATTCAGCGAATCTGACAAAAGAAGAAATGGCATTTATGCCAAGAACAATAAGAGATAACTCAGAATGTCCCTTCTGAAAAGACAGCTTCTAGCATAATTTTAATTTTTGTCTACCTGAATTAAGAAGCCTTTTTCTGAAGCAATACCTCTATATAGTAAAGCTGCTCATGGGCAACTTCAGCTTGTTAAAATTGCTGTGCTGAAAGGGAATTTTAAGTCTGTTCCAGCCTAAGTCCACCTCTGACCTTTTCCCTCCCTACCTTTTAAACCTTGCCAAATTATTTTTTAATCAAACTGTGAATGTTTTGATATAACCAACTGTAAAGAAGGACTATGCATTACCCATAAGTACCTTCATGTCTCTCTTGTGCATCCTTCTCTACCAAAATTTCATTTTACCCTTCTATATGCTGAACTGCAGCTTGACATCTTCTCCCCCAAGATGAGGAAGGACATTAATTGCCTTTGACCACTAAGAGAGATGGTTCATGCACTCAGTCCTAGGTGTCTCACCTGCTTATCTGCTGTTATGTTATGCAACAAAACTGATGTCTTGGGTATCTTTGTTTTCCTACAGCTTTCTTGCTGCACCCCCAGGGAAGTGTCTCATTTCCGAGAATCTTTGTTTAGAAGCCAGCCTTCACCTTGCCTCCTTGAGGTCTTTGTGCAATTAGGCATGGGAGCCAAGTCAAGAGTGTAGCAACTACTGTCCTGGTACTTCGATCAGTGCTCTGCATCACCATTGCCAGTGGCAGAGCACGAAGTCCTTAACTCTACACATAAATACATTCTGATGTGGGGATTTCAACCTTGAAAAATGAAATAAAGTACAAGTGAGTTAGAGACAGTTAGAACAACTTTTACAAAACAAGATCCATTTTAACAGTGCCTCTGAATTGCAAACAGCTCCATTCCTTTCTGGAAATTACAATACATTTCCCTCAGCAGCAATAACCACTTCTAGCAAATTTACTTTCTCATGCATATCTTCAGTGCCTCACACTTTTCTCTCACTCTGTGTTGCTGCAAGCACTGCTTTTCCTCTTCAAAGGAAGTTTTGTGCCTGTGGTTCTGCTGACCCTCATTCCTAGCTCAGTTATTACCTAAGAATGGGGTCTAGTCCTTTATTAGTCCCACTGGCCTGCTGATGTAGAGAGGGTAGAACAAGCCCAGTCAAAGTGTTGTGTATCAATCAGTTCATTCTCTCCAGTGCTGAGGATAAGTTGTAAACAGTTCAGAATGGTAAGGGAAATGAGCAAATTAAAAGTAGTCCAAAATATAATCAAAGTGTCAGTAGTGAAAAACCTGATTCTGGTGTGCATTAAACTGTGCTTCACAGAATCAGGAATGGTTGAGATTGGGACCTCTGGAGGTGATATGGTCCAACCCTCCTGCTCAAGCAGGACCACCCAGAAGAAGTTGCCCAGGACCACATCCAGACACCTTCTGAGTATCTCCAGGAAAGGAGACTCTACAACATATATAAAATATATATTGTGGCAGTTTGGGAAACTTTTTTTTTTTCCAAATGGGCAGCTTTTTATTTGCTTTTCATTAAAGCTGATGCTATAGTCAAACTGTAAATTGATGCTAAGGATGTGGAAAAGGATTTTCACTGTTCTAGACAAGATTTGTCTGATGTGTTTCCTAGGCGTGAGGAAGCAACGTAAGTCATGCTTAAGTGGAATGTTAAGTTTCATAAACAGCTAATTGAATGAAGTACATTTATCTTTTGTTTGAAATTGAGATTGCTATGGTGGAGAGGGGGAGGGAAGAAGGGAAAGAAGGAAGAAAGAATTGTTTGAATTATGTATCCTATTCTAGTTTGTTAATATGCTAGAAGATAATTCAGACTTTGTTCGTACAAGTATTTCTGCAAAATACTTTTTTGGGAAGCTACAAAGTTTATCTCTAAATAAAATATTCCTGATTAACACAGAGAATGAGCAAAGATATCTTCCAACCTAAATGATTCTTTGATTCTGTGATCCTAGAAGATATACCTTTGGTATCCTTTATTAGAAATTTGCCTTTGTTAGATAACTGACTTGTATTAGTTGGGTTCTCACTCGCAACAAATTTCTTGGCATATATTTTATGTTTTCTCTCTTAAGAGTATGATTTCTTTCTTCACTACTTTGAGGGTTTGACTCCATGCATTTCTCAGAACAAATGTTCCAGGTAAGTTCCTTTGGTTGTTGTCACACTGTGCAAAATCCAGACTTAGTCACCACTTTCCTAAATCTCTGCAAGTATACAGCATCACTGGATTTCACTTGCCTGATGCAAAGGCAAACAAAAAGAAGTACTGGAATGCACATATCCATTGGAAAGAAGTTACTCTGTTTTGTGGGGTTTGTGCCAAATGAACACCGTGTTATGGATCACTGCAAAGCAGAGTTGTGAAGCGGGGTTATTGGGCTGAGGAGTGTCCAACACTACAGGTATGGAATTGATCCCATTTTGAGAGAGGTGGTAGACTGGATAGCCACTTGTGGTTTCTTCTGCATTGCTTTTATTGATTCTTCTACAGTCCAATAAAAATTGTTATTATATGAACATCTGTGAGAAGCCGAAAAAGCAAGGCAAGAATGATAATCACAACAAAAATTGCTAATAGAAAGAAAGTCTCCTACTATACCTCAACTGCCTCTGCAATCACTAAGGGAAATGAGTGACTATGTTTTTTTGCTTTAGAGACATAAGGAAGGAAACAAGAAAAAACATGGAAAAGAAAAAAACCTGACTTGTTCAAGTTGCATTAAAAATCCATTTTATTTCACCAGCCAGATTCAGATTTCTTTAAAAAACAGTATATTTTTCCCACAGAGAACAATCATGTAGATGTGGTGAAAATGTGCATTGTGCTTGATATTCAAAAAGTGCCTTATTAAATTAAATTTATAAATGAAAGAAAGAAATACTACAATGCCTCTCAAGTGGATTCCCTGTGAATCTTGGGCTGTCACATTTAACCATATATTCCAAGTTATATGGAATTATAATGAGAGCATAGAAAAGATTTAGTAAGGATAGAGAGTCCTAGAGAGGGAAAACAGTTCTGAATGATGCTGATAAGTGCACTGAAGTGCACCGCACTACTAAGGCTTCAGTGTGAGCACCTTTCAGGGAGAACAATAAAAGTACACAGGAACATATGCAGTTACTACAATTACTACATAAATACTCACTCACTAAAATACAGAACAAAACTCCAAAGCAGTGTTATACTGGAATGCAAGATGAGTGAACACTTGTGGAAAGGATGCCTGACTAAAAAATGCAAGCGTGAACCAAATGCTTACCCTCTGCAAGAGACCTCCGAATATTCATGAAAGGTATAGTATTTTGAATTGTTGATCAAAACTTTTAACATTTTACATTTGGTCAAAAAATTTTATTTGAACACTATTCACAACTTATTTTTCAGGAATTACAAAGCATGAAATAGTTTGAAGGACTTTAAAAACGTGGACCTCCTAACTGGTTGCAGGTAATACAAACTAGGTGGTACAAACTACATGGCATCCCAGTATTGTCTTGTTCTGTGTGATTTTTACCTAGCTTTCTGGTTACCTAACAAATTGCATTTTCTCTTTCAGGATATTTTATTACATTTGCACTTTTCAAGGTAAATTTGGAACATGTGGTTTGCAGCTGCTGTGTTCAGAGTTCTGCAAGATGAGTACAAAGTCCAGAAGGCTAACATATTTCTTGTCTCTTCTCCTTTGTTTCATACCTTTCTTATACCTCCACAAGCAAAAATAAACCTATCTAATATTTCAGAGAGGTGGTATAGGAAGATGAAAAGGGCAATTTTAGCTAAAAAGGGTAATTTTACCTCTGTTGTTTGAAGAAAGGTCAAAAGATTCTGACCAGCTACAGTTACATAAAAATGTATCACAGCAAGAAAAGTGTTTTTTAAAACTACAATTTTCAAACCACATAAGACTGAATTTTTAACACTGTGGCACGTTGATTGTTGCTGGAGTGGGATTCAACTCCAGGTAGCCAAATCTGCCTGTGAGCTAGGGGATGAACTCTACCATCTAGTTGACAGAGGTCTAATCAATAAAGGTAATGGAGCCCAGTGAGATCTTTAGCTGACTGCTTTGTCTTTAGATGCCCACTTTATGGTACTTTCATATCTTCCAAACATCATTAATTAAATTAATTGACCAAGCATTCAATTAAGCTGTTCACATATGGACATACAGTAATGTGTGAGATATCAGAGGATGTCCAAAACATCCTCTGGAAGATGGCAGGTAATACACCAGTGTTTAGGGGTATTGTACCCTGGTGGATCAGCAGCTGGAAGCAAAGCAAAATACTCCAAGGCATAGGAGGTGGTGCTGGCCACCTCTGTACAGCCAGTTTAATTGGGTTCTACATCTCCATTGGCTATGAGCTGGCTAAAACACGTGGCTCACAGGCAGTCTACAACGAGAACACAAAGCCTATTGCAGACTTTAAAACTCTGCAATTCTGAAAAAATTCATGGTACTTTTTGAAAGTCCCCGAAGATCTGCAGCTCTAGGTTTCAGCTGAAAAATATCCAGATTCTAAGTAAAAAGGATAACTAAGCATGGCTCTTACTAAGAGTTCTTACAAGCAAGATTAATTCCCAAGGCACTAATTCCCATAAAATGGGGAATGCCAGGAGAGAGTCTATCAAAAGCAGATAGGGCCTTTTTAGCACATCTTTTTCTCTGGAAATACAAAAATGTTTCTTTGAAATTACTTGATAAAACTGTCTGATCTCTGTGTTAAACAACTGGTCATTATTTCTCTGCTGACTTCACAAGAGCTTCAGGGCTTCCAGAAGTATTTTAAATGAGGCAATGGAAGTAAATTCTAAATACGGATTTAGGAATCTAACTTAGAGATCATAAACAATACTAAGTCTTTCTACAGGTGTTACTTTTTATGAATGCCCATTCTGCCACAGTGCTAGGTCCATTTCACAGTATTATTTACAATCAAATAAGCCATCTTGTTCATTATTCAGGTAAAGAATTTGTTGCTTGAGCATTTAAAGCTGTCTTTTATTATGATCACAAAGTGTTTATGCAAATTGGAAGTTTCTATGTACAAGAGCAAGAAAAGTTTATGTACAAGTTACTTTTTGATGTCAAGAAAATAATTTTTAGCTCTTAGAAGCAGAGTGTAATAATTTATATCTACAGGGGAAAAAGAGATGTTACCCTCTTTGTCACATCAGGAAGCCTCTATACAGAAGTCAGACCCTAGAACTTTTCAATGTCTTTGCTGGGAAAAACTGGACCTTCATTTTAATGGAGTGAGATAGATTCTATAAATTAAACCTATAAATTAAATAATTTAAATTGTTTTTCCTTTTATTCAATCAAAAATTGTGAAGGTTTTCAAATATTTCAGTTGTTTTCTGACAGTGTTGTGTGCTATCATCCTCAACAATATAATGCTTAAAATCCTTTGGTATTAAAATGTGCATGATTTGTCCAAAATGAGCTGTGTTTTATAAGACATGTAGTAATTTTCTTATATGTCATGACACTTTAGTTCAGTGTAATGTAACCTAATGCTTTCTATAACAAGTGTAGCACAATGTATTTTTCTAGCATGCTAATCTGATTGGCAGTGGTGACATTGACAAGCATTCTAAGCTTCTCATTTTTTGTTCCAGATATCACTTTGGATTCCTGCTTGTATCATTTATGCGTTTAAATCCAAAAGGAGAAAAAAGTGGAGAAGAGAGAAAAACAAAGCCACAGTGGGGAAAGAGCATGTCATAGACACCTTTTGTCATCAAGCATGATCATCCCATGCTGTCAAGGCATTTATCTAACCCTTACAGACTGGCAGATAGAGTGGTTACATAAAGGGTGTATAGCTTTTTTCCATCTTCTCAGAAAAAAATGAAGATTCATTTCAATAAAATGTATGGACTATTACCAGCTGGGTCCTGTGTTTCTCTAAATGGTCTTATAACAAAAAATGAGCAATAAGGAGTGCACTGTGTAAACTTAAAATTGAAACATTCTGCAAAGATAAAATATGTTTCTGATGTTGAAATTCCATCGCTCAGCCATCAGAGGGATCAGTCTGAGCTCTTTTAGTGGAAACCTCTTTTTTTCTTAAGCAAATTAATTTCATTGTAGCCATCGAGATAAAGACAGGCATGCTCTGTTTAGCTGTGGCA
Source organism: Thryothorus ludovicianus (assembly GCA_013397245.1). NCBI lineage: Eukaryota > Metazoa > Chordata > Aves > Passeriformes > Certhiidae > Thryothorus > Thryothorus ludovicianus. The sequence goes on from VZTB01006371.1 coordinate 266,739, forward strand.
CACTTACTGGCCAACAAATATTCATTTCTGCCAAAATGTGTAAAATGTGTTTGCGAAAATTTAGCAACAAAACAAAATGAACCTTGAGCAAATAAGTGAGAAAACCCACACAACAAAGTGTTGCAAGTTGACTGCATTCCCAGGGAGAAGACATTTCACATTACAGAATATCAGCAATGTGCAGTTTTTCATTTCATGCTGGATAGGGCTCCAGTTATTTTGAACACTCCAAATTATCTTCTAGATTCTAAGTGTGTATGTATAGCCCTGAAAGGGACTAAAGATTCTGTTGTACTTGTTCTATTCCCTGTTTTATTGCTAGGAAACTGGTTTTAGTGATGATTTGTGTGTCGCTTGACCCCTTTCACACATAGTGAAGACTTGAGGGACTAAAAATTCTACAGCAAACTGAAAAAAAAATCATAGATGGTCTTTGCTTAGGCATGAAGAAGGTTCATCAGATGACCAGTTGTGTTACAGAGTGGGAATCCATTGCTTTGGAGATATTTTCATGGAAAGTCCATTGCTCTTGTATTGTTATTCTCTATTGTTCTTGAAGTACTTGCTCCCCACAAAGCCAAGCTGATTTCTCTGAATGTCCTACCTCTGAAATTATTTATACTGAAAACTCTGTGTCATTATTACATTTCTTGGCAGGGCCTGCACTAGACAACGCATGCTGAGCGGATCATTTGAGGGGCAGCCAGCAAAGGAAAGGTCAATACTTAGTGTCCAGCATCATATACGACAAGAACGCAGGTAAAAATGGACAGGAGGGATGGCTTTAAAATATTCTTAAAATAAAGGTGACAAAAGGAATTAAATTTGAGTAATCCCTAACATGTGAAAAGCCAAAACTACTTACTTGTACAAAGAACTGAATTCTACATTCTTCATTGTGACCATAATGAAATTCATTGTACTATATAAATGGAAAAAATGCCTTTTTATTTCAAATGTCATTTCCTTTGCCGACTACAAAGCTATCAATTTAAAGATCAGAAGGACAGAAATTGGCTTATGTTAGACCAGATTGAAAACAATTGAAGAGCATATAAGCTTCTGATGTTAGCAAGAGAAAAATGATAAGAATTTTAGATATTGGGTGGTTGGAGAGATGTGCTTTATAATGGTCATCTTATAAAGGTCAAAATTTCATCTTGAGATGTATTGTTAAATTGATTATGATTGTTTCAGGTCACTGAGACATGGTTCGAACAGCCAGCGAATCAGCAGAGGAAAATCTCTTGAAACATTGACTCAGGATGTAAGTCCTCATAGAAATGCTGGTTTCAGTTTGAGAATTTAAGAAATTAGAATATATACAATCAAATAAATGCTTATATGAGACTAATTCTGTTTATGAACTTGCTTGCAATTTGTCTTTTGAAATCTTGAAAGGAAGTTATAAGACAAATGCTGTAACTGCATTGGAATTATCCTCAAAATAATTGACATGGTTATTTCACTGATAGACTTACGGTTTTGGAACACTTGCTGAGATAGATTCACTGAATCTTTAGACACTGCATTGGGAACACAACAATTGCTACCCAGGACACCTTAAACAGCATTACTCTGGAATTAAACAAATCATTCAGGCTGGCAAAACAGCACTGCAAAATTTCTGATGGAATTTTAGCAATATTTTCCAAGCAGCAGAATCGTCAGACAAAGAGACAAAGACTAATAGGGAGAATAGTAATCATGGATTTCACTACGGGGTAATTTCATGCAGTTAAGTGCATTTTCATTTCTGCAAATTCGTATGATATTTTGTGGATCTCTGTGGCAATGGAATTTCAAGATGTAATATTAGTCACTCCATTTTCAAACTGTCTCAGTCTTTAAAGGTAACTAAAGCAGATGTGGCTCTGCTAGTATCTAACAGTAAGGATAACACCCAGCATTACCCCACCAGGAGGGCTTCAAAGACTCACATAACTCAGAATAGTAATGCTGATTGTTCCCTCCACTGCAAGAGCTCACATGGCATCCTGCCTTCCTCCCTCCCTGCCTTCCTCCCGCCCTCTCCCTCGTCCCTGCACTCAGCAGTCACTACCTGTATGATCTGCACACCTCACAGCCTGGCAGCCATGCACCAGGCTTGAGAAGCTGAAAGAGTGTCTAAAGCCTTTTCTTTCACAGTCTTTGCCCTTCATAACTTTGATTGTATTCATTCCAGTTCAGAGAGGTTGGCCGGTCTTACAGAACCTCTGTTTTTAAAGTTAAAAGTTAGATTGGATGGAGCCTCAAGCATGAAATTAGAACTGAAATTAACCTTGATGAAAATAAGGAGCCTTATGATGTAGATAGAAAATACTGTAGGTAGAAAATAATAATATTCAAATACGTTTAAATATTTCAGTGTAAAATACCATATCTTGCTTTCATCTGAACCATTAAAAAATAAGAATCTTTAGACCTTGATTAAAAGGAATCATTTTGCTTCTAGCACTCCAACACAGTGAGATACAGAAATGCACAGAGAGAAGATAGTGAGATAAAGATGATCCAAGAAAAGAAGGAACAAGCTGAAATGAAAAGGTATTTAAAAATCAAAAGTCTGTATTATCTGTATTAACTATTCTCTGTATGAAGTCAAAAGTATTAAGAGTCAACATGAAAGAAAGAACAAAGAGCAAGGGATATTCTTTCCAGGAATGATGTGTAACACTTAATAATTTACATTTTTTCCAAAGGAAAGTCCAGGAGGAGGAGCTGCGAGAGAATCACCCGTATTTTGATAAACCCCTTTTCATAGTTGGCCGTGAGCACAGATTCAGGAACTTCTGCCGAGTGGTGGTACGGGCTCGCTTTAACGCGTAAGTTCATTCCATAGCAGCCTTGGTTCCAACGGGTGTTACTGCCATGTCCTCAGAAACCAAGCTCTAACTTTCCTTTTACAAGGAAAACTGCATGTAGTGTGGTCACCACACAAGCTGGCAGCCAGTTGTCTGTGGTGTAGACTTGCTGCTGGAGGAAAGGAAGCAATAAAATGATGTGTTAGGGCAGACGTGTTTGAGCAGCCCGTGATGCTGAGATGGACAAGACTGGGGAAACTGCAGGCGTGAGCTGAGAGGAAAGGTTAATGTTTCCCCCTTTTAGAAGTTTGGGAATCAGCTTGCTATTCCCTTCTTATTCCTCATCATAAGGCAAAAAGTTTTAAGAGACCATCAGTTACTCACAGAACAGAAAATGAAGAGAAGTTAATTGCACCTGTGTTCACCCAAATACTCTGTAGCCCATAATAAGGGACTCAGGATGGGCTGGGGAGGTGTTCAGCTGTGGGAGATAAAAAGGAGAAAAGCTGAAACTGAATGAAACCCAGGAAGACTTCAGCAACTAAGCTGTAGGTATATGTGAGTGTGGCAGATTGAGATCCAGGTATAAGCAGCTTTTTATAAAATCATCTCACAAGTCTTTTTTTAAACCTCTGTCTCTTGCTGTCACCCTGATTTTAAAGGGTTAATGCATGTCACCTTGCACAGAGCAGTGTAAGACAGAAGATAGCTCAAGGCCATGAGCTTGGCACTTAGAAGGACTGGTTTCAGCAGCTGCTTTTCCATTGATTTTCTCTGCGCCCTTCAACAAATGACTTCTAGTTAGCATGACAGGACGATTAGATACTCAGTGTTAACAATACCTATATTTAAGTTTCTGCTGCCTTTTTAGAGACATGTCCTTGAGCTACATCCTCGCTTTTCTATGCAACTTCTAACTTGATTGTGGTGCACTGGTCCATGAAGCAGTTTCAAATTAAAACAGAAAAACAAAACACACAAACAGTCAATCAAATCCACTTAGCAAATACTTGTCAGTGCCTCTTAGCAGTGTTGAGTGCCCAATGGTAACAGGATATTTACATTAAAACAGTTTAAAGTGTTTTCAATGATAATAATAAACTGATTTTCTTAAACAGTCCTCCTTTTTTATTTACTTAAATCCTCCCTGCTTTATTTTTTGTCCCATCTAGCTTACGAAGTAAGATATTCTAGATATCTTTTTCAAACTGATAGTATACATATGTTTTTCTAATAAAAAATGTCTGAGGAATGCTGCTATGTACAATGTAGGGAGAGGCATGAGTTTAAGAAGGAAAAGTAAGTGGATTCAGTGGGAAGGTTCCTAATCCAGTATGTTCTATGTGCTTATTGGTGTAAGTGGATGAACCTCGTTCTCCTTGTATGTCTTGTGCATTCCAGTAATTCATAACCATGAAATCTCTCTGGTGGTAATTCCTCAAGTCTGTTCAGTCCATTTTTCACTTTAAGCTCAGTAAGGAAGTAATGGCAATTTCACATCCCAATGGCTAGAGCTCTCCGATGAAATATAGGATATGTCAGTGCAGATCCTTTCTTGGCATGATTTCCTGTGGGACTTGGAAGATAAGTAAAAGTACCTACAACCAGTGGGCCAGGGGAGGCTTCTTGGAAAGTCTCCTTTTAGCTTCTCCCACAGCAGTCGTTCTCTTTGTATAAAATTGATAAATAATTGCTGCAGCAGGAACTTAACTCGTGTCACCTAGATATGTGCACATAACATATAGAGTGGTTCTTACTTTTCAACTGCCTAATGGGTGTTTGGATATGGCAGGTGGAGCATAGCAATAAAATGGGAAAATTCTGATACAGAGAATCTAAGATTATTAATCAGAAAAATGTTAAAGAAGTAATAAAAGACATAGAGCTTGTGGAAGGACATGTGTGTGTATGTCTGTGCGTGTGTGTGTGTGTGTGTGAACTGAGGATATCATATGACCACAGAATCATAGAATCATAGAGTTGTTTGAGTTGCAAGGGGCCTTAAGGATCATCTAGTTCCAACCCGTCTGTCTTGGGCAAGGACACCTTTCACTAGGCCAGGTTGCTCAGAACCTCATCCAGCCATGTTCCAAGAAGTTTTGAAGTAATTGTAAAGAGCATTTTGGTACCTAAAATTCAGTAGCAGATTATCCCCCTTATTTCCAAGAAAAATACAAGATTAAGTCCTTGTTTGCAAAATCAAGACCTAAAAAAACTGTCAGTTCAGAGAATCTTAGAGGAATTAGAGGTATGCAATGAGTTAAAGTGATCTTAGCTGTGTTGATAATATGACTGAAATTGCATAGAATTAAATGAAACTTATACAGACATTTAAAATACAGGATAAAATGGAGCCTTGATTTTGGACAGAAATTACTTTGAGTTGATGGATGCATGGTATAATTATAATGCTGACTAAAATAAAATGTAAATTACTGTATCTTTTCTTCTTTTTATAGTTCTAAAACAGATCCTGTTACTGGAGCTGTGAAAAATACCAAATACCATCAGCTTTAGTAAGCACTGCAAAAGTAACTTTGCTTGGTCTCATAAGCCTGCAGTATAAGCGTGTGTGCACACACATGCATGGATGTGTGTAAATGTGCATTCACTTGTGTATGTCTTCTTTTCTTTTTTTTTTTTGTTTTTCCAAAAAAGTTTTTTCTTACCATAGAATTGTTTGGGAAGAATGAACAGGAAGAGAATTTTTTGATCAGACTTTTCTTCTTCACTGCATGCAACTTCTCTAGTTTTACTATGCATTTCTGAAATACTGAAATCTTTGACACTTCTCAGCTCAATTTATTTTTCATAGGAAAGCACTTAACTGTAGTGTAGGCACAAAGCAAGTACACAGAGCTCTGGGCATTTCTGTAATGGTATTTCCTTATGTATCATTCACAGTGACTTGCTGGGTTTGGTTACTTACCTGGACTGGGTCATGATCATTGTTACAATATGCTCCTGCATTTCCATGATGTTTGAATCCCCTTTTAGAAGAGTTATGCATGCTCCAACACTCCAGGTACTGACACTGAATCATTTTACAATTACTGAACCACAATCACCTTGCTTTTCTCCATGGCCTGTTACTAAATTATGGTTGTTCTCTGCTTTTGTTTTCAGATTGCTGAATATGTTTTTGTAATATTCATGAGCATTGAGCTTAATCTGAAGATTATGGCAGATGGCTTGTTCTTTACACCAACAGCTGTCATTAGGGACTTTGGAGGAGTTATGGACATATTTATATATCTTGTAAGTTTTTTTATATTTATGGAAGGTTTCTGCAGCATTCTTACTTCTGATATATTTGGTTATATAAACATTTAGTCATGTGAAAAAGTTTGGCTCTGTACCCGGAGGCAAAAGCAGTAGTGGTACACGGATGTGATAAACACCTGGCAATTTAGTGTGGGCTCATTGTATGGCCCCTTTTAATTCTTTATTTGTTGATATGTTTTAAGTATCAGATCTGATTTTCCTTCAGAGTAAACTCAAGAACTCGGACCTCGTTTCAGCATTTTTATGCAGAAGAATCTTAATTTTACCTGCTTGGTAGATATTAATTGCTTCTTCCCATCTCAACAGTATTCCTGCTTTGTTGAAGGTGTTTCAAAAGTCTTTACCATTTGACAGAGGGCACAGTTTTGCTGCTGGTGTTGCAATAGAAGAAAGCAAAGAAACCTATATCCCATACCTATCAGAAGTACTTCGCAGGAAAAAAAGTTTCTGAACAGTTCTCAATAGTTCCTGGGAAATCTCTTGCATTCCATTACAATACGAGAGGAGGGTGTCCATTTCCTCTTCACATATGACAGTAAACACCACAGAATGTGTCAAAAGCAGTGGTCAGTAAAATAGAGTATGAAATACTTTCTAACTGAAGAAATTACTGAGAAAAATGGCTATGATGGATTTAGATTAAATCCTTCAGAGGTTAATCCACCAGGCAGATGTGCTGCATAAAATTTGTCACAATCAATTTTTATCAAAGATTCTACTGTTAGCATAAATAAAAATATGCATATTTGCACAAAAATCCTACTATAGTATGCATAATTCCTATGTGCTTTAGTTTCTTGAAATCTCTCTGAATCTCTCTGCTTGTCTGAAGGAAGAATTTAGGTGGTGTAGTTTGGATATTCTAAATGTGACTGTGGTGATCTTAAAAGACTGTGGAAGAAAATCAGAAGCACTGTCAAATCTGTTTTGGTGAGGTGGCTGCCTTTTATCACTATTCTTTTAACAAATTATATCAAGTTATAAACAATTGGTGATACCTTGTTGATCCTCCATTTTTTGTGTACTTACTACTTCGTAATACTCTCACCTCTGTCCCCCTATGATAACACTGGCTTTAAAAATAAGAAGCACTTAAGAGACATTAAATCAATAACCATTTGTCACAGATTGTTCAGGCTACACAACACAACTCTGCTGTTTGAAAACAGTTCCAAAAATATAACATTTGTGTAATGAAACCACATGGTGACAGAACCACTTATGTCTGTAACAAAGTGGTAGGAAAAACTGTCAGGAAAACTGTTAACAGACTTTCCAGGTGATGATTTTTCAGTTCCAGGGTAGCATCTCTGAAATGAGAAGGAGGGAGAGAAATAATGCTGCCTGCTCCAAGAATATAGTTTGTGTCCTTGATTTGAATCAGCTGCATTGATTGCTCCTTTTGGAACTATTCCATCTAATTAAGCATATAAAATACATTTTGAGTCAAAGGGGGAAACAGAGACAAGCTGATGCTCATTAGTTAGGACAATAAGCCAGGACATAAGAGATCTAAGCCCTTTTTCTAAATTAGATGCTCTTTTGCCTTATTCTTTTCTTTAATGTTACAATAGGGAAGTATTCTTTGACCTTCTGTGCTGTGTCCATGCCAAGTAAGACACTGTAATCCTGCCTCTTCTTTTCCTCTTCCTGTCCTGCCACCTCCAGGTGAGTTTGATATTCCTGTGCTGGATGCCTCAGAACGTCCCTGCCAAATCTGGAGCTCAGCTCTTGATGGTGCTCCGCTGCCTCCGACCTCTTCGAATTTTCAAACTGGTCCCTCAGATGAGGAAAGTGGTGCGAGAACTGTTTAGTGGCTTCAAGGAAATTTTTTTGGTATGTGCCAATTATTTTCTTCTTGTGGAAATATATGAAGGATTGATAGGATAACGGTCTGATAAAAAATTCATGTTTTCTATTCTTTTCACCATTGTTGTCTGTTTACTTTTCATTGTAGTATTACTGCAGATGACCACACAGCGAGCTAAAAATTAGAATATAAGTAACTCATACTGAGTAAAGCTGTTGTAATAATTCTTTTAGAAGTTATATTACTTGTTTAGCATACTTTTAGTCAAAATTACGTAGGAAAACTACTGAAAAAATCTACCCCTTTTTCACAATCCTGGTTGGTCAAGAAAGATGGGAAGCAGTGTATGGCAGCTCTGCAAGAACAAAAGTAAACATGCAGGTCTCTACCTTCAAGCTTTTTGAGAGGCAGCAAAAAATAATACAGCTGTTCATCACAGATCTGGATCTCATGTCATTGTTGTTATTATGATCGTGGCCATGTTTATAGTAACAAGAACAATGGAGTCTGAGATTGTTGATCAGACATAATCTGCTGCCTCGGGACCCTATATAACATTGGTCATCCTAAGCAACAGCCACCTTACTCCTTAACAGAAAGCTTTATTAGGTCAGGTTGTTATAAAACACTAAGCTACAAAATATTTGCAGACAGCAATAGAGCAAGGACAAAAGTATAAGCTAGTTGGGATTTCATAAATACTGTATTCTATTAAAGATATTTACATCTTAATTTGCTCATGCTTATCTTTATTGGAGCTATCCTGGAATTAAATATCTAATAATGGCTTAATCAGATTAATTAGCCTGAATCAGCAAAACAGAAGCAGTACATATGCAAGTGCTCAAACAGTTTCTTTGAAATGAGTAGCAATGCTTATGCATACATAATTTAGCAAGGTGATACACTGAGAGCAAGGAAGCTTTTATCCTTATCTGCAATTCTTAGATCCTGTGTTAAAACTAAGACTAATATAACACAGCACCTGGTTACAGGACCAAAACCTAAAGAAACGTACCTGTCACAAAAGCTATATCTCCAGGTTTATACCACAAACCCATCCTCCCTGCAGTTCACCAAGGGAGATGACCCCCTTTTTCAAGTCTGCAGAAGAGCCTGACAAGTCCAACTTCATCTTTACAGGTTTCTATTCTTTTGCTGACATTAATGCTTGTTTTCGCAAGCTTTGGAGTGCAGCTGTTTGCTGGAAAATTGGCCAAATGCAATGACCCTCACATCATCTCTAGGGTAAGAACTGCTTTTCTGCTTCAAAATAATGGTGGGTTGTGCCATTTTTGCCTGCTGGGGAAAGCAGGAGGGGCAATCAGAGCTATCATATGAGAAACAGAGAACTTGGGCACTTTCTTGTTTAGAAGCAGGAAGGTGATTGAGGGGTCAGCAGGTAAGGATGGGTTTCCATATACAAAATAAAGCAAGTCCAAATATTGAGGACTGACTTAAAAAAAGTTGTCAAATGAATGCCATAATATCTGCAAAGGACTGGATGGCACATGGAATTAATCACAGAAAATAACACCTTTGCATTCCTAGGTCCACAACTGAAAAACAGGTTAGACTGCTAGAGGTCCAAATCACTGGGGATGTCATGTGGGTTTCATAGAGAAAGTTACCTGTGTTTCTTACTCCATTTGTAGAGATATCATCATGACCTAAAGAGAGCAGTGGTCTTTAGGAAAGAGGTGAGAGGCTTCATTGTCTTGCAAACTGAAAAGCACTGACAGTCCTGAAGGAAAAGGGTACATGGAACACTTATGAAGATGCACTTTTCATTTGGATAAAGATCCATGACTATTAATCACAAACTTATAAATAAATCTTCATTTCTGTGTATATTGCTTTCCCACCATGGCAAATGTGCTGGTTATGCTGGCATTTTAGCATCTCTCAGAGGCTTCTGTTTAATCTCAGGCTCTGGTTTATTTCACTGTAGGAAGATTGTCATGGCATCTTCAGAATAAATGTAAGTGTTTCCAAAAATCTCAATTTAAAGTTAAGACCTGGAGAGAAAAAGCCTGGATTTTGGGTGCCACGAGTCTGGTGAGTTGCTACACTTTGACCCATGTTTCTTCAAAAATGCAACTGTTGGTGGAGTAAAAATGGGTTAAATGTGATGACATTAAATTACTGATGGAGGGGTTTTATTGTAATTCAAATGATACCAGGAGTAAAAATTCTGGCATATTTAGTAAAAATCCAGATATATGAAATTTTCCAGACATAGCCTCCACTTCATTAACCAGAAAGGAAGAAAAAAAATACAGTGGAACTTATTTTCTTGAAAAGTATCATCACTTAGTTATTTTTAGTGCTATTATGAAGGCAACCTGAGAGCCATAAAGCAACAACAGAACCTAAGAATAAATAGGAAAAGATGGGAAGGAAAAGAAATGGGAAATCAACCTGCCTACAACTACCCATAAAAACAAATGATTATATCATATCTAGAAACAACCTTTCTCTTCTATGGCTGTCAACCATGACAACTAGCAGTTTCTTTCTTTTTCCAGTGCAGGGAGTCCTTGTGGTCTATCTGGTGCAGAAGTGCAGTAGAACTTATTTAAAAGCTAATGCATGTTTTTTATTAGTATTCTAATAAAGTCCATTTAATATTTCCCAACACCTGAACAGGCAAAACTCACTCTTTTTAATTGTTTATATTTTTCACTTGGTTGACATTTTGCAAAATCAGCTTAACAGCCACAATTATTTTAATTGGCCATGTGTGTGGATAAAGAATGTACCAGCAGTGGTAGATTCAGAGCCACCCTACACTAATGAAATAGTATGCTGTGATTTGAACAGTCAGTGAAACTCTGACATCTGCAGAAGCCTTTGTTTCTTTATGCTTCAGAGACATTCTTCCTCGAGTAAGCAAATTCAATCCTGTTCAGCTTGATCCAGAAATAAGCAAAAACTGTCTTAATCAGCATAACTGTAAACTTTGGGGAATGTTTTGTTATTGAAGAAAAATGTTTTACTGCAAAGACATTTATACCACCTGTTGGCTGTCAGGCCAGGTTTTCAAGAGCCAGATGTCAGTATAAGGACAGCATTAAAAAGAAGTATCTACATCTGAGAGCTCTGTTTTCACTGAATGATTGGATTCAAGAAGCACCAAACTTACTAACTCTTCTAGTACACAACTATTTACCTTGTAAACTGTTGAAAAGTCATTGAGCTCCTTGGATTATGTGGCTTGGATTGTAGAGACAGAGCAATGTGCTAACCTGACCCAAAGAGAGTACTTTTAATGTTCAGCTGGAAACATTCTCTTGAATCTCAACTGATAAAAATGGTCAGAGTACATGGTATAGGAAAGCCAAGGTGTGATGTCCTCTCAGTAAGTTTTGCTTTATGCTATCAGTTCCTCGTGATAATGAAATAGGCAAGAGCATTTTCTAAACAGTCTGGCTGACCATGGAGTCTGAATCTTTATGCAGGTTAGAGAATTATTTCCTGCCAATAAATTTATTTTGGAATCTGGCCAATGCCATCAGATCAATTTTTTCCATGAATTATGTATTTTTCTTATTTCACTGGCAAAAGCTTTAAAATGCAGGAAGAGTCATAGAATGGTTTGGATTGGAAAGAATCTTTAAGATTCTCTAGTTTCAACCCCCCCTGCCATGAGCAGGATACCTCACACTACACCAGGTTGCTCAAAGCCCCATCCAGCCCGGCCTTGAACATGTTATAAGCTTTATTGCTGTGAGTCAAATTTTAAGAAAATAAAACATGCATAGGGATCAAAAAAATTAGTTTACATATTTAACGCTGTTGCTGTTGTTTTCTTATTCCTGATATGGAACTTTGATACCTTTCAGAGGCTTCCACCCCAAATTTACAAGGTATTTAAATGTTAGACTATGAAGAATCAAGGTAACAAATAGAACAACTTTACTGCTGGTTACACCTATTTGTGTACTGCATTTCAGGGCAAATCCTCGGAATTTTAATTTTGACAATGTGGGCAATGCAATGCTGGCACTATTTGAAGTTCTGTCATTAAAAGGCTGGGTGGAAGTCAGAGATGTTATTATTCATCGTGTTGGGCCGGTAAGGAAACACATCAGATTCTTTGAACTCTACAACAAATAACTATGTGGTTTTTTAACTATTAATCTTATTTTTGTCTATTCAGATCCATGGAATCTACATCCATGTTTTTGTATTCCTTGGCTGCATGATTGGACTGACCCTTTTTGTTGGAGTTGTCATCGCTAATTTTAATGAAAACAAGGTACTAAGTGAGGTGGTTTATTCTGAGTGAGAGGATTTAATGAGTATAGAACTGGCTCTGTGAGGAACCTGAAACTGATATTACACTGTCTACATTACCTGGTAAAGCTGCCTTTAGTACTAGCTTACCAATCTTACATTTTTCAGGACTGCAAATATGGCTTCAGATACACCTGATACATACTTACTATATAGCATACTTGCTAGAAAATTGAAGCCTGTGATGACAGCAATCCATCACACACTCTATCAAAGCTGGTAGAGTTTATTTCTAGTGCAGCTGTGCTGCTAGATGGAGATTGAACCTAAAGACTATGTATTTACAGACACTCCTTAGTTTGATGTACGTATACATGTGGTGGGAGATAAAAAGATAAGTTTGCCTGTGTTTAGAACCTTGCCATTGCAGTATTTCAGATCCAAAGTAAAGCTGTGTGGCTTTTTCTTTACAAACTGCAGAGTACATTGTAAAAATAATTGTCCATCACTCAAATAAAAAGGTAGCTAGTGTTCTAGGGAAGTTCATATGGGCTTTTTGGATTACCCTGAAAAGTAGAAAAACTTGCCCTCAGGGGAATTGTTTCAGAGCAGCTCATGTCTACACTTGTTAAAAGGTAGAATCCTCTATATGGGACTGCTGCACACACACTGCACAACCTTTAATCTGAGGTTTTTTTCTGAGCCTCTTGTGGTGCCTCTGAGGCATCGAGACAAAATTATTAATTTTTTTCATCTTTCAGTTCAAAGTCACAAAAATAACAAGATATGATATTTTTACCACTTGTGACTCTGAAGGGAAAGGATGATTGCACGCTATGGGGTGTGGAGATGTGTGACAGCCCAGTGTGCTTGTGCTGGAGCTGGGTGCTGGGTGCTGGCTATGGCCCCAACCCCAGCCCAGTGGCAAACACAACCACCGAGTTTGTCCACTGGGAAACCTCTTGACCCCTTCCAGAAGGGAGCCCAGCAGCACGTTACTGTGCATTAATGTGGGCAAGAAAGGCATCGTGAAGTGGGGTCAAACAGATTCTGAGCCAGCTAAATAGCCTAAAACCTCTGCTATTCTGAAGGTATTTTTATGTTTGTGTAACGTCGCTGTAATTTTGGTAAGATGAAGTGCAGCCATTCTTGTGAAAATATATCTGCTCTAGAGAACAAGGAGTAATGTACCAATAATTTCTTTTCTTATTCACTAGATTTTGACTGTGAATTAACAAAGCTGAAATTTCTACAGTATGAGAACTCCACTGGAATTTTACAGATTGTCACTTTTTCTTCAGCTGTGCAATATTGCTTTTTCTTCAAATTTTTCAATACATGGATGAATACAAAAAGCTTTATGTTCTTTGTCCTTGCTCACTAGTAACAGTTCCCTGTAAATTACACTGAACAGGCACATCAGGCAATACTTCTGTAGAATTCACATGATACTTAAAGTATATATCTTTTATATCTTCTGGTTCAGCTTCTTCAGTTGTTTCTTAGTAACCTGCAGTGGCACATAATGTTGGTTTTTCTTTCTTTTTTCTTGACTACTTGTTACTTTTTATGTATTTACAATAGAGAAAAGAAATTTTTTTCAAATTTGAGTTGAAAATATTAATGTTAATTAAGTGGGCAAGAGTTTCAACCCAATTAATACTAAAGTAGAGTGAAGAAATGTCCAGAAACTAAAAAAAAAAACTATAGAGAGATGGCTGGCAACTAGCCCAGAAAGTAGAACAAAACAATCCACAGTGTAAGGTTCAGTCACATTTTCTTAAAACTAGTTTCTTGACCAATGTATTAGTGTTTGAAGTAAATATTTTCTTTAGAAAATTCATGTCTGATATATGGTTAGAACAATTACAAGAGTAATTGATGAGGTTCAGAGTTGGGCGATTACTGGACAAACTATTTTACATGAGAACAAACAATTTTCTAAAAAGAAAAAATTATGATCATTTCAGATAAGCTCTAGTTTCTCATATGAGTTGTTGGAACTTTGTGGAAGCGTTGAAGTAGCACTGGGAAGTAGCACAGCAAGCACTGTCCTTGGTTGTCCCAGTGTTTGGGCAATAGCCCAAATTATTCCAACCCCCAACCCCATTTCAATCCCCAGCTATCACTTGTCAGAGCTCCCAAAAGCCCAGAGTTCAGTCAGCAGTAAAGATGTGAATGACTCAAGTATTAGCTGGCACTTTGAGCTCAAGTCCAAATGTAGGCACATCTACTCCAGCCCTAGACCTGCTCACAGTGCTCTGCTCTGTGGTTCCCTTGTGATGATCCAGCTTGTGGAACTGGCAGTTTCTGAGCAACACAGCAATTTGACACCATTAGATTTTACAAAAGGGCACTTTTTTGCCACTTTTTGTCTTATTTGCAGCGAAGATTCTCCAAGAATATAAACCAGACATGCTCCTTGGGGTGAATGTGTTTCCTTTTAATCTAAGTGTTTCTAAATGGTTCCATTTGGACCTGACTGTAGTGGGTATCTTTACATCTGTCACTTTGTCTGCATTGTGGACTGGAAGGCACCTCTTCCTAGGGTACCATCTAGAGACACAGCTCCATAAAGAGATTATGTTCACTAAGAGAGCAAAACTCTGACCTTATCAGTTGCCCAGCCAGCCACAGTTCCAGCATCTACACAAGCCAATGGCCAGGTAAGGGCAAAGATCATGCCAGCCCTGACACAGCTCACTGTGGCTCCTTTCTGGCAGAGACAGGAGCCAAGTGTCTGGAAGACAGGCTTTTGACATTTACCTTGAAAAGGTCTCCTTTGTTTTTGTAACTCTAGAATCTTTCTATGAGATTTTACAATTCTCTAAATTGATAAGGAACTCATTTTGTTTTGAAGGTCATTTTAGATAATGTTGAACTCTGTTTGAAGTTTCCTATGTTATGTGAGCATTTATACACATTACCAGCTACCACTATCCACCCTAAAGGTGTGTCTTCACCTCTCCTTGTGCTTTCTCTGTGGAGAGCTCTTGGAGATTCATAGCATACTATTATTTTATTTCAATTACACCTCAAGCAGAAGAGCTGTGGAGAGCAGTAGTGGTCTCCTGGAGGGCTTCTTCCCTGAAGAAACTAGTGGCACTAGCAAGCCACAGGGTTTTCTGCTGAAAAGTCCAGACAAAATCTACCAATCTGCTTCCTGGAAAATGATATTCAGTCAAACAGAAGACCTCCTGCAGTGTTTCATTGCCCACACTGGGCTGCTGCTACAAAGAGCAGCAACTGTGCCTGCTGAGTCGAGTCCCAGAAACTCACAGCTAATGCGTCCAGAAATCCTCTTGAGTAACAGCTGATACTTGAGACTCCTTTCCCCAAGCAGTGTGTTATTTAAGGGAAGTTGTGTATGTAACTTTATTTCAGGCATCAAAGAGAATGTTGTTTTCATGTTGCAGTGCTGTTAAATGACAAACGCTTTGTATGCTTCTCTTTGTTTATTAAGGGGACAGCTTTACTGACAGTAGATCAGAGACGATGGGAAGATCTGAAAAGCAGACTGAAGATAGCACAACCTCTTCATCTCCCACCTCGTCCGGGTATCAAAGATATTTTGATTTTATTCATGTTGAGCCCTAGTGTTCGTAATTCCCCAGGAGTCTGCGATTTAAATTAAAACTGTAATCGTGAGGCCACTAGGAGGTTGTGCATAAGTTAATGTGGAAACAGGCTCCAACTACAGATCTCTCCATAAGGCTATTAAAATCAACCCAAAAAAGGTTGTGCTTCGATGGTTTTAGGATAAGCCTTAATGAAAAAATGATTTTATAAATGAAAAATATTTGCAGTTGGCTGTAATGATATGAATGGAATGTATTAACCTGACAGCAGTTGAATGATGCACTTGCCCTAAAAGTACCAAAGCTTTCATGCAACACTGGTGTTCAGTATTTGAAATTATATGTTCAGAAGCCCTATTTGATATGGAAAATTGTGGCAGAAAATTAGAAATGTGTTTTGAAAATGGGAAAGGATTCTTTTGCCTCTAATGATCATGGAAAATATGTCAAGAAATAGGGGAGAAATGTTATTGTGTATTTTAACTCTCTTATTATTTTTCAGATAACGATGGCTTTAGAGCCAAGATGTATGATATAACTCAGCATCCATTTTTTAAGAGAACTATTGCTGTACTTGTTCTGGCCCAGTCTGTGTTGTTATCAGTTAAGGTAATTGTATTTCTTCATTACAGTAGTACAGCATGTGTTTGCACATTTCCTAACGCCAGTTAATGATCAATTGAGCCATTAGTGTGAATGCAAGGAAACACGATTTCTAGATACAGCAATCTCAGTTGGCAAAGATCACTGTAGATTAATGGTAACTTGTGGAGCTCAGTCAATTTCTGCCTTTTTGTAGTCTGGTCCACTATTTTTAATTTCTAGTTAAGCTGTTAATCTGAGAGAGAAGAGTACACCAAGATGTCATTCCTGTCTGAATATATTTTAAAGTGAAATTTATTCATTAACGAATACCTCAAGAAAAGTTAAGGCAATTTCTGTTTAACAGCAATTCTTCTATGAATGGATTATGCTTGCTTTTCAGTGGGATGCTGCAGATCCAGTGACTGTGCCTTTAGCAACAATGTCTGTTGTTTTCACCTTCATTTTTGTCCTTGAGGTAAAGTAATATATTTTATGATTTCTTGAGGTTAAGACTTGTATATATGTACTTAATTTTGTCCTTAGGGATGCTTCATTCTTCACTAGGGTGTTTATTTCTGAATGTGTACATTCAGAGTTCTCCATGTCACTTGTCTTTAAACATTTATTGTAAGAAGAGACTTTTAATGTGTTATAGTCATACTTCTCTACAAAACTTTGTGGCTTTTTATATATATTCAAGTCTGAGTATTTAACAGTGTGCTTTGGTGAACCCAGTGAACTCTTCTTGCAGAACATCTCATATTACATTTCCTCCATACAACAAAAGGTCTGTGTTGTCTCACAGAAGTTCTGCGTCATTCATTTATGTTTTGCCTCATTCATTTATGTTTTGCCTGGTGTGTCAATCTCCACTATTCTGTACCTGTGGCAAAATCAAACAGCTTTGTTTTGTTTTGAATATCATACTTCATTTTAATATCTTTTAATAAGCTATGCCCCAGCTCCAGTATTGTCTTTATTTTGCTGCACAAGTCTGGCTCCACTGTGGTAGCAGTTCTCTATCTACAAGAATATTGTTATTACAAACTCTGCAAGATGTATTTAGCCTATTTTCATAAGACTGGAATCTAATGATTTAAACACATTTTGAAAAACATATATTTTTTTAAGTGTATTAGGATGTCCATTTAACATTAAAGAAGATGCTTCCTCTGTGGTTAGGGTAGTACATAATTCTTTATAAGTTTTTGGTTGACTACTTTTCTTGTCAGTCCCCTCTGAATAGCTGATACTGACCACTATCAGAAACAGGATACTAGACTACGTTTCCCACTGCTCTAATCCAATCTGACAGTTCCTATGTTCCATTGATAGGTTTTGCCAGTAGTGATGAATAAACAATGAAGTGAATACCTTGTAGCAGCTGTAGCTGGAGTATGTCCATGTTGTTGCTTCTTTTTTCCCTACCCAGGAGAAATCAGTATCTCTGGAGAGACTGAGAAAACACAGAAAAGTTTTATTTGTGTCATACACGGGCAGGTTTTAATTTACCTAGTAACTACGTCTTTGGAAGTACTTTTTTCTCTTATACTGTCAGGGGACATAAACACACTTCTAGAATTTCAAAGGAACTTTGTCAGAGCCAAGAAAATTTTGTTGACTGTCTCAACAGGCAAGCTATCACACTGTGAATGCACACAATTTATGGAGATAGAAAGCAGCTTCCTACTCAGGATCTTCCTTAATGCACCATAGTCTGGTTTCTGCAGAGCTGATGGCCCTGTGTCCAATCTAACAACTCCTGATTCAGCCTTAAACCTCTACTGCTCACATCCTATATATGTGGTATAGAAAACAAGAAGAATTTGAAGATCTCACTTTTGTTACCATACTGATGATGACAAAATAAAGGGAGATGTGATTTTTTTATTTCCATGGTGTGCACAGTATTCAGTTCAAGATTACGGATGCCTGAAGCTAGGCGTTTAAATTCTACACGTGAGGTGGATGTTCAAGCTGTTATTGTGATCAAGGGAGATGAAGGGGGAGATTGTTACCTCCACTAGCCACTCCAGAAGGCCAGGGATGTTTACAAGTCTTGTGTCATCCCTGCCAGTCCCATCTGTCCATCTTCAGTTCTCTAGGGCAACTCAGGTAACTGAAGGCAAGATACCTTAGGTAACTCAAATGGTCATTAGATATTCAAAGACCATATTGTTCACTTTGTAATCAGATTTCAGAAAACATTGTAATTAGCAAAAAGCTAACTGGAAAATCAGTCTTTTACCTCAAGCTATTGTCCTCTTATATCTAGTTTTGTTTTCAGAAATGTTAAATGGCAGGGTTGCAAGGTGGGATGGAAAAAATAATATAATGAATGTCTGACATTTATAGCCTTTATACAGTAACTCCTAACCTGCTCTGAGATTTAATACAACTTGAGTATGAGAAACTCTTAGGTATTCCCTTTACGTGCATCGCTCTACTTTGGTATCTGTTTCCTGATGTGACTATTTCTGTAACTATTAGTATCTATTCTTGAGTTTCTCATCTGCATTCCTGTTACCTAAATTGGAAATGTCAAGCACTTTGGAAGCTGTCTTTTAGCAGGTACATTGTCACATATACTGCCTTTGCTGTTCTTAGCTTTTTTCACCTACATGCTGCTGAGTACAGATGGTGCTGAGTACACAGTATTCCTTAAAACAAGAGTTATTTGCAATATAGGAAAGCTTTTTAATATATTTGAACTGTAGGTGCTGCAGGACACAATTGTTTTCCTGAGTTCATATGTGCTTATGTGATTTTAGCTTTCTTACAGAGAGTTAGCTACGTAGGGTACTGCTACCCTTTTTTAGCTACATGTAATTAATACGACTTGTTTATCTACAAGCTATCTTAAGCCCACATTCACCTCAGCAATCTATACAGTATTCAGTCTGAGGGGGTTAGCTGCACTCCTGTTTTTGATACTTGATGGAGACAGAGAGACAATTCAGAATGCTGTTCCTCCCTCAGTCTTGGTTGTCTGTGGTCTTACACAATTACCAGTTTTCCTCCACCTAAGGGAAGCTAATATTATTCCACATGGGAATATTTAGCTGAGGTGAAACCTGCCTTTGTTGTTTGAAACTATTTCATAAAATGAACCCAATCAAACATTTTGTAGTATGGAAGAGGATCTCATGGCAAGGAATAATCATTTCTTCATTACAAGTGAGAAATTCTTTTATCCATAGGTCACAATGAAGATCATTGCCATGTCACCTTCTGGCTTCTGGCAAAGCAGAAGAAATCGGTATGATCTCTTGGTGACATCTCTTGGAGTTATATGGGTCATACTTCACTTTGCCTTACTGGTAAGGTATACAAAAATGCAATTCCAGTGATTAAAATTATTTTATCTTTAAGCACCAGCAGAAAGACTGCTGCTATATAACCAGATATATCTTTGAGAGTTAAATAAGACTGAAATACGTCTGAAAGAAAATAAGCTTGATACTAAGAAGAATGAATCATTGTCTTGGACAATCATGTAGTACAAAAATTGTCTTACTGATGCATGTTAGAGTCTGTAAATGTGGTAGGAAGCAAGTCTTTAGGAGGGATGTGAGTGAGAAGAGGAAGGAGACTGAAGAGAGTGAGAGCTGTTGCTAACAAAGGTCTTATGAGGAAGAAAGAGGCAAGGCACAGAATACAAACTGGAGCAGAGGACTGGAAGAAAGAGGCATAGGTTCAAAACTGCTGAGCAATACAAACCCTCCCAAACCCAACAGTGATTCTGTACCACTGGTTTTGGTTAAGGGGCAGTGTTTATTCAAGAAAACATGAAGGAGAGAGGGGAGGAAACCAGCTCTCTCTTCATTTCACACCAATATTTTTAAATTTGACTACACACCTGGTTTCTTTATTTACAGGGGAGGGAGAAGGGATGGTTGATACCTATCATCAGTCACAAGTTGTCAATGTCACAACCCTATAATGTTTACAGGATTCTCTCTGTCTGCCCCAAGTTCTTTTTGAAGGAAAACTTGCTTTGTGTGACCAGTCATTTTCCTCTGACATTCACAATTTTTCCCTGCTGCTAAGTAGCTTGGAAGGCCTGAGGAGTTTCTGTAATCCAGCAGCTTCCTGGACAAGTACACTGGGCCTGATGGACATAATTAATGAAGGACTGAAGGAGATTTGGCTTGATGTGTGGGGAGGCTGGGTTTGTGTTCTTTATATTGTTGCTAATAGTTTATGGTTTCTCTTATTTCATATGGGGACTGCCTTACATTACTAAAAAATCAGTTATTGTGATCTGTTCAAGAGATTCCTGGGGGACCATATATTAATTCTTTTGTGTTTGTGTTCCAGAATGCATACACATACATGATGGGGGCATGTGTAATTGTCTTCAGGTTTTTCTCCATTTGTGGGAAGCATGTAAGTATAAATTAGGAACTACAATTATTGCAGTGTTCATGTACAGATTAAAGGACAAGATGCTGTGCATCTCTCATGCAAATTCCATAAGGCTGTTTCCTAGGCAAAAAAAAAATTAAAAAATTCAAACAGCCAAACAACAGTCTGCAAATTTACATGCTGTCTTTAAAATGTCAGGATTTTAAATAGATTGTATAATAGTGCTATGGTTACTGAAAAAGCTGAATTTTTTCAGAAAACAGAGTGCAGCTGCAATACCACAGCTTTTAAAAATGCTCTTTACAACTCTGAACATACAATGTGCTACCCTCAGTCCTTTCCATTTCAGTGAGGTGTGATGGACATGCTCTTTATTTTCGTTGCGAGACTATTGTAGTGGTGGTTGAATGCATTCATCTTGTTATGAAAGTGCTCTGTTAAAAAAGTTTATTTTTTCAGAGTGCAGGTCTGTGTCTTTTGTCTCTACAATGTATGTCTTGTCACAGTAAAGGATTTATTTATATTCCATTTAAAAACAATTTTTGGGCCAAGATGTTCTTCTGGAAACACTGGGATGGTGACAAAGCAAGTCACTTTTCAAGTTTACATTTCTTCTGCATTTGGATTTCCTCTGGTGTAATTGAGAGTAGACTGGTAGAATAAGCATAAGCAGAGAACAAACACCTTTATTTAACAAGTGGTGACATTGCATTCCCTTGCTGTAGAACTTCTTAGACTATCCAAATATTTTCCATGAAGTCTGACATATTAAAGTAAATGAGATGAAAAAACTGCTGTACTAGGTTGCCAGGGTTAAGAACAGTAAGTCAAAGGGTTTGTTCAGTAAAGATAAAAAGTTTTCTTTCAATCAGACTACACAGACCCTGTAGAGCCTTGGAAGTCAAATGAAAATCCTTGCTTCTCCTATGAAGCCAGACCAAGTGATTGCCTTCAAAGATTTCTGATTGATTCTAAAGTTTTTTCCATGATTTTAACCTAGTCATTTATACTTTCATGTTACCAGCTGTATCAGTTTCACTAATTTACCTGTCCTGATACAATGTGATGACTAAAGGTCAGCAGGAATTTGGTGTGATTATAAAGTGACACCCTCAGTCTCATTAAAGGGAATTCTTTATCATATCCAAAGTATTTAAGAGTGTTAGGACAATATAGGACAATAAATTTATCAAGAATAAAATGTAAAATATACATGCATGGAAAAATAATATCTATTATCAAGGCACACAGCCTATGAAATTTTTTAAATTATGCTCTCATTTTGTATTCTTTGGCCAACTTTGCAGAATCATAGACTCACAGAGTGATTTGGTTTGGAACTGACCCTAAAGATCATCTCATTCAACCCTACCCCTACCCTGGCAGAGACACCCGCTACTAGGCCAAGTTACTCAGAGCCCCATTCAACCTGTCCTTGAACACTTCCAGGAATGGGGCATCCACAACTTATTTGGGTAATTTGTTCCAGTGTCTCACCACCCTCACAGTGGAGAATTTCTGCCCAATATCAAATCCAAGCCTAACCTCTTTCAACTTAAAGCCACTTGCCCTTGTTCTGTCACTACATGCTCTTGTAAAAAGTCCCTCTCTAGTTCTCTTGCCACCCCCTCTTAGGTACTGGAAGGGTTCTGGAAGGTGTCTTTCACAAACTTCCATGAGAAATTACTGGCTTAAAGAAGCTGCACTGATCTTAAGAAAATCTCCTCCTCTATACAAGAAAGTATTCCTTTAGGTGGGCTGCAGTTTGTGTGGGTTCTGTCTAACAGCTAGGATCACTTTCAGATAAGCCCAAAGTAGTTTAATGCACCACTGTTCATGCAATGCCAATGCTGATACTTCAGGAGAATACTGATCCTAGACTATTATAGTTAAGCTTATGCTGTACCATCACTGTAATATCCTACAATGTATTATCCTCTATATACTTTTTGAGGAGCAACATCTTGACCTTGTAAATGAGGAAGATATGGTGATGTCTATAATAAGTAAAAAGCACACACAGTTCGAATCACATTCATAACGTACTTCACACTCATTTTACTGAGCCCATCCATTAAATGAATGTGTCGTGAGGATTTGTTGTCAAAATAGCAAGTGGAAGAACTCTGTTTTATGTTTTATCTTTGCTTTCCTGAATGCTGTCATGGATTGCTTTTTCTCTGTCTTTCCAGGTAACACTAAAAATGCTTCTTCTGACTGTGGTTGTCAGCATGTACAAGAGTTTTTTCATCATAGTGGGCATGTTCTTACTGCTTCTTTGTTACGCTTTTGCTGGAGTGGTGTTATTTGGTACAGTGAAATATGGAGAGAACATTAACAGGTACAGTATGGAGTTCCCACCTCACGGAGATGTTCTTTGAACAGCCTGAAGAAATCACATTCTGCTAGAGAAGTCAATCTGTGGGAAAAAACAGATCTGCAGGTCTGGCTGAAGAGCTATAAACAGAATTTCTGATAGGAGACACTGAGACATATTTCCAGTTCTTGTGCATTGGACCAAATGACACCTGATCCAACCCAGAGCAGACTGAGAGCTGCTCTTCATTATGCTAGCTGAAATAAGCTTCAAAGCAGTACTGTGCTAGCCCACAAGATGCTGAAACACAGTGTACCTACTGCATCTTAACTGGCATCACCCAGGAACAGGATCCATATACAGGGCTGATACAGAAAGGAGACAGTTCTTTGAACTGGCTGTTAGCTGGACATTTCCCAGTCATCATCAAGCTTACAAAAGAAAATGGAGAAAGGAAATGGGATCTGGCCTTGAGTTTTCTTTAACTCTGTGATAAAATGAGCTAAAATACTCAGACCTGTGTCAAAGCTAGAGTTTAGTTATTGTATCTTAAGTCATTAAATAAATAATTCAATGGGCTCATTCAAATAATACTGTAACTACTTTTAGTTTAAAATAGAAGAACAGTAGAAAATGGAAACTTTTTTCTTGCTAGTGTTTTAATTCTGGGACGTGAAATGATCTCTCACTCTCAATCTCTCTCTCTTTCTTTAAAACAGACATGCAAATTTTTCATCAGCTGGCAAGGCTATTACTGTACTCTTCAGAATAGTTACTGGAGAAGACTGGAACAAAATTATGCATGACTGCATGGTAATTACAATACTTCCAGAGATAAGCAGACAAGAAATGAGAGATACCCTTCAATCTCAAACTGTTTTCAATATCTTAGCTTTGTACAAGGAATG
The DNA here is from genome assembly GCA_013397245.1 of Thryothorus ludovicianus. NCBI lineage: Eukaryota > Metazoa > Chordata > Aves > Passeriformes > Certhiidae > Thryothorus > Thryothorus ludovicianus. Next base: position 290,633 of record VZTB01006371.1, read on the forward strand.
TTGGGCTTGCCTTTATCTCTTCAAGAAAATAATGTTCACTGAACCTGAGAACACAGCGCACAAATTGCAGTTCTAGTCTCATACTCACAGTGTAATATTTCAGGGAGCTAAGCAATTAGATGATTTAAAACAAAAAATAAACAGATGGTTTCAAATTCAGAAATGTACTAACTCACTTTTTCACTATTATCTCTGCTTTGACTGGGGCAAGGTGTCTTTTCAGATTAACCTTTTCTTTGATTCCTGCACTTTGACTCATTTCATGTGAGTGATAATCTTGATGACCTCAAAATTCCTCCTTGAACCATTATATTTTGCCCAAGTAACTGTTGATCTGTGCTTTCCATTGCAAGGAAAATCATATGCCTCTCCTTTTTAAAATTATTGAGCAGGGAAGAAACGTTTTGAAAACCACTATGCTTCAAAGCACCAGGTTGTTCCTGTACAGTGGCATAATGCACAATGTGCCCTGTGTGTGGCAGTAAGATCCGTGCCTCACTCAGCCTTTTTTGTCATACCTCTTTCTCTTTCCTGGTTTCTGTCTGCTAAAGGAAGAAAAACAACCTACCCTCAATAATCCCCTCAATGCATTATTCCCTAATTGGGAAGCCTTAAATAATTAATAGTCTTAAATAAACTGATTGCAAAGAAGTTAACAATCTCTTTTTTTTATTATCTTACTTTTTTTTCTTTTGTTTTGAAGGTTCAGCCTCCATTTTGTACACCAGATAACAGCACCTACTGGAAAACAGACTGTGGAAATTATGCTGGTGCTCTTATGTATTTCTGTTCTTTCTATGTCATCATTGCATACATCATGCTAAATTTGCTTGTTGGTAAGTGAAAATAGACATTAATAACAGCAAGGTACATCTTGGCAGGTGGTATATTAGATGTGAGTCTGTTGTGCTGTTCAGATATGAGGCTACCTTGTACCTTCAATGTTACCTTGCATGCATATCATGATTTTGATACTTCTTTGGCCTGGGAATACTAAATCTCAGGAAGTTTGGGAATGAAAGCTTCTGGAACAAAGAGATATTTTCTATTTGTAGAGTAGAGTTGCCATACAGAACACTGTTTTCTAAGCTTTTATTTCTTCAGTTGACCTTTGTTCAAACATCATTGGAATTCACTTAATTGATCTTAGATGTTAGATTAGGCATCTCACCAGCATTTAAGATATAGCTTTTAAAAAGCAAGGTGAATATTGATGTGGCAAGACAGTATATTATGCATTCAAAATCCTTGTCCAAGCATACAGGCATTTGTTAATGTGGAGTTTGCACAACTGAATTAGATGTTACAATGTAACTACAGGCTTTCTTGAGAGTGTATTTTGTTCTTATTGTTTTCAGCTATCATTGTGGAGAATTTCTCATTGTTTTACTCAACTGAAGAAGATCAGCTTTTAAGTTATAATGATCTAAGGCATTTTCAAATTATATGGAACATGGTTGATGACAAAAGAGAGGTAAGAAATAATAATTTCTTGATAATAAGCACAGAGATACAGTAAATTTCCAGGTTTTCTTGAAAAGGAATATGGGGGGGGGGGGGG
>VZTB01006371.1:292222-394648 GCA_013397245.1 Thryothorus ludovicianus
GAAGTGTGTTGACAAAACTCTCTGAGCAGTTACCGTTCAAATTTGAGAAGTGAGAATGATCTAAGGTTGTTCGTGGCCCTTCAAATACTAACCTGTATCCTGTGAAGTGCTTGTAATAACAGATTTACAAATAAACATACCTATTTATGGGATCAATATAATAGCATCTTTCCTCCCAGCTCCCTGAGAGTTGTTCCCTTGGAAGTCTACAGATTCATACCGATTTTCTGTGTCTGATCTTCAAAAGATGTTTGCTGAGATTTCACCACTGTTTCCTGTAAAATTCTTATGGAGAGGCTGATCAAGTGTGGGCTGGGTGAGAAGACAGTGAAGTGGACTGAAAACTGTCTACATAGGTTGGCCCAGAGGGTGAGGGTTGGCAGGACAGGTTCTAGTTGGAGGCCAGTAACTCATGTGCCCCAGGGGTCATTACTGGGTCCAGTCCTGTTCAACATTCTCATTAATGACATGGACAGAGTGGCAGAGGGCACCCCCAGCACATTTGCTGGTGACACCAAGCTGGGCAGAGTGGCTGATATACCACAGAGTCGTTCTGCCATCCAGAGGGACCCTCACAGGCTGGAGAAATGGGCTGGCAGGAATTTCATCAAGTTCAGCAAGGAGAACTGCAAAGTCTTGCACCTGGAGAAGAATAAACCAAGGCACAGGACGTGCTAAGGCCACCCAACTGGAAAGTAGCTTGGCAGTGAAAGACCTGGGGGGTCCCAGTGGACACCAAATTGAACATAAGCCACCATTGCCCTTGTAGAAAAGAGGGCCAATGGTATACTGGGCTGCATTAGACAAAATATTGCCAGCAGAGGCAGAGAGGGTCCTTCTGCTCTGCTCAGCCCTGGTGAGGCCACTGCAGGCATCCTGGTTTGATTCTGGGCTCTTCTGTACAGACACACAGACATACTGGAGAGAGTGCAGCAAAGGGACACAAAGATAATGAAGAGACTGGAGCATGTCTCCTGAGAGGAAAGGCTGAGAAAACTGGCACTGTTCAGCCTGGAGAAGGGGCTCCCATCAATGTATGTAAATACCTGCAGGGAGGGTGCAAAGAGGACAGAGCCAGGCTCTGCTCAGTGCTGCCCAGTGACAGGGCTGGAGGCAACAGGCACAACCTGAACCACAGGAGGATCCCTCTGAACATCAGGGAACTGTTTGTCACTGCAGTGATGACTGAGCACTGGCTCAGGCTGTCCAGAGAGGTTGTGGAGTTTCATCCTTGGATATATTCAAAAGCCGTCTGGACCTGATCCTGGGAAACTGGCTTTAGGAGACCCTACTTAAGCAGAGGGATGAGACTCGGTGAGCTCCAGAGTTTCCTTCCAACCTCAGTGATTCTGAAATGAGAATATCATCTGTGAAACTGAGCTGATGAGATGCCCACACAAATTAAATCATCGTCTGAATGTTTCATGATATCATTGAGATTTGAATGGAAACAACATTATGGTGAAAGTAGCTGGTTGTCTGTAGTTGGCTATGCTGAAGAGGGAAGCTGCAGTCTGTACACATGGGGGCAAGAGTTCCAAATTCATTGTGCCCAGCACTGACAGAATCTCTCTAATATGGAACACCTTACAGCAGAAATAGTTCTGATGAGGCTCATTTAGCAGAACAAAAACTATTTGAAGATTATGAATACCACAATTTCAGAGGGAAGTAGTTTCAGTCTTAATTTTGTAACAACAGATAGAAATTATTGCACCAAAAGTGCAAGATGTGCTGCCTCTTAGAGCAGATAATCCTTAAAAAGCCAGTAAACTCTCAACATTCTTCCATTCATTCAGAGATGCACAGAGAAGGCCATAGGTTTACAACAAATTATAGACATGGCTATGAGTGTTTAAACTATAATTTAATTTCCATTTTACAAAGGCAGCTCTTTGGGAATATGATTCTAATTACAGATGAATGCAAATGGGGAAACTAAATCCCCATGCAATTTTGAAAAATTCTGGCAAAATTAACACTAGATTAATAGATTCTCATTGTATATGAGTCAAATAGCCACAAAGACTTCTGTGAATTTGCTAAAGAACTGGCTGAACATGCACATTCTTCAGCAATGTCTTCACAGTGACTTAAATGTGCTGGGAGAAATAGTTTTTTTCTCAGTGATCAAGTGAACATCTGAGTTGATTGTTAGATCACAGTAATAATTTACCATCCATTATGCAATTTAAAACAGGGTGTAATCCCGACCTTCCGAGTGAAATTCCTGCTGAGGCTTCTGCGAGGCAGGCTGGAGGTGGATCTCGACAAGGACAAGCTGCTGTTCAAGCACATGTGCTATGAAATGGAGCGGCTCCACAATGGTGGTGATGTCACTTTTCATGACGTGCTCAGGTACCCTGAGATTTTCTCCCCATTTTTAGAACAGATATAACAGCCTGTGTTTCTTTTCAGGCTAACAGGCTGCCATTAGGCACAGGAGAAGGCAAGACTGGTAGCCACAGAGGAACTGCAATTTTAAATGTTTTCAAAAATTAGATTTCTCTTTTTTTTTCCTGCAAAAATATTAGGGATGGCAAACAAGGTCCAAGGGAATCAGCTCTAAGTAATTTTAACATTTTCATTGGAGGAGGTTTGTCACAAACTACAGTCACATTTCCTCTTGTATCCCAACTAATAAAATGTACCTTCAAGTGTAGCAACATGACAGTGAGCCTGACTAGAAATAAAATAGAAGTGGGAATAGTATCCAAGCATAAACATTTAGGGGGGGGAAAAAACTCCAAACCACCACAAATGCCCTAATTGCTTACAGTTCAGCAATTTGTATTGGATAGATGGATGTAGGGGATAAGGTCTTTGTTTTGAGCAAAATAAGTCTCTTCTAGAATCAACTCAGCAATTTTTTAGCTTCAAATGTGAACTTACTGTGCACACCTGAATTATGTATTTTCACACTAAGGTCTTAAGTATGAGCTTTGATTCTCTAAAAAATGCAAAGTCACCAGCATTTAAAAATAAATAAATTGTGTTTCTTCCAGCATGCTTTCATATAGGTCTGTTGATATCAGAAAAAGTCTTCAGCTGGAAGAGCTGCTTGCTAGGGAACAACTGGAATATACCATAGAAGAGGAGGTGGCCAAACAGACCATACGAATGTGGCTGAAAAAGTGCTTAAAGAGAATCAGAGCAGTAAGTCAAGCTAAAGCAGGATCTAAATGGTTGCATAAATTGAACTGCTCAACAGTGCTGGAATCTGCTCTCCCTATGCTTCATTTACAGTGGAATCATGATAATACTTCTTTGAAGTATGCAGCAGTTGCTAACTGAGCAAAGAAAAGTTTGTTACAGGTGTACAAAAATAGAGCTGTTTGTTATAGCTCTACAGTGCTACAAAAATAAGCATCTTTTGAAGGCAAAAACTGTCTTCCTGCCCAAACTTTACCTGTCTTTTCAATACAGCAGGAAGATGCATATGCAGAGACCAAAGTCATAGGAATAAAGAAAGAAAATAATGTAATTTGATGGAACTTCACAGGCCTAATTCTTCCTCACAGAATGTAATTGTGTAATTTCCTTGCCTCTGCTGGCAGATGAGAAACCTGTAGTTGACTCTCCAGATGGAGCCTGTATTAAGATAAATCATTTGAGGAGCCACTACAGTTACTGTGTGTGCAAATGAGCAGAGTGTCTGCATGAAAAGCAGGTGTATGGACCAAGTCACAACCTGGCTGCATTGCTGACCCATTTTTCAGTTACTATGAGTCTGATTCCAGGCTTTGACACATATATTTTTTGTTTTTATAAAAAATTACTTTTTGTGATCGGAGATGTTCCATTATGATCTGTGATCATGGCATCTGTCTTATGTTTTAAATTTATAAAAATACTTAGCTGGACATTTTGAATATAATGTACATTCCAGCTGAAACATCAGTGTTCAATGACACAGTTGCATTTTGATTTCATCTCTGTAATAATAATGGCAGTAAATTTAATCTCAGCTCTCAGTTCTGGGTTTGTTCAACTCTGTTGTTCATTTCATTATTATATTGAACTACACTATGTTAAAGTAAATATGCTATTCATTTCACTCTAATGATATGGTTCAGATCATTTCACATTCTATGAACCTTTTATAAACTAAATGTAATTATGGCAGTTAAGATATATTTTCAAATTCTCTTCTTATTCTTTAAGTCTCCCTAGAGGGATCATGTGAAAACTACCCAGGAAAGTGAAACCCTTCCTAAGTGCTGTTTATTTTAATTTAGAAGCAAATTAGATTGTAAAATCATAATAGTAGAAGGTTTTCCTATTTGTACTGTAAATCTATACTTAGTCCCAACAATTTTATTCACAGCTTATTGATAGCCGACTCCAAGTCCATGAAAGAAAACAGAATTTTTTTATTGCCTTCCTGTAATTCCCTGTGAATCTCTACCAATTTCCTGATTTCTTTTTCTTTGCAAGAACTTTTAACTGATAAATTCAAAATTTTGTATGTATTTAAACTAGGTTTAAACCAACAATTGAGCAATGTGCCTTCCAATTAATGTAGTTCATAAATTTCATCCTCTATTCCCTAAAGATTAGAAATATGCTGGAATTCACTTTATTTAAATAGCAACATCTAATACATGAATCTTTATCAATGCACCTGGGATCCACAGCTGGTTCTCACTGTTCAGTTAAATATTTGGAATGCTTTAAAAAAAATATCAAACACATTGGTGTGACACAGCAATGAGAACATTTTTCATCACATATTGTACCTTGATAGAAACAGCAGCAGTCGTGCAGCATTATCCATAGCCTACGAGAGAGCCAACAGCAGGAGCTGAGCCGATTTCTGAATCCTCCCAGCATAGAGACAACACAGCCAAGTGAAGATATGAATGCTATTAATCAAGATAACAGTGCACAGCCAGAGGTATGTTATCCAGAAAACTATCAGCTACTCATAACAAATTCAGAAAACTTCCATGTTTCTTATTTGTTCTTTTTTAAATATCATATTAACTGAAAAAAAAAATTAAAAACAATACCTTGTTTTGCTTCAGTCTTTACTATCATATGTAAAGGCAAGAAACCCTAAGGCAGAAATTCCCTATCATATTTAGTTGCCTTGCTATCACCATAAAGGGCAAACTCAGCTGTACAACTGTGGCAGCCCCAGCTTTCAGCTCTTGCATGAGCTGTGTCCAGCCTTGGGGATGTGAAGCTTTCCAGTTCAGGCATTCTGAAGTGGTGTTTTTACTGAGAGTGAGAACACTGGGCATGCAGGAGTCCTGGGCTCTTCCAGGACAGACACTGTAGAAGGCACTACCTAAGGGCTGCTTTCTACAATGGTTGTAGTGGGCTGAGAATAATTTCATACCCTTCAGTAGGACAAATGGCATTGAGAGCCCACATGACCTTTTTGCTTTTGTGTGTCAGTAGTAGTTTTCTGGGGTATTAAAGAGCAGAATGCATACTGCCCTAAGCAATGGCAATGTGTTTTGTTTGTATTCATGGTCAAAGCTTGAAACAGAATAGAAAGGTGTTCCTTCCTAGGGTTACCTAGGGAAGCTGTGACTGAGATTCTTTTTTCTCTGTTCAGACAAGTAGCCAGCAGCAGCTCCTTAGCCCGACACTTTCTGACAGAGGTGGCTATAGACAAGACACTGGAGATGCTGGGAAACCTCAGCGGAAATTTGGACAATGGCGCTTGCCATCAGGTAAGTGAAAAAGCTTTATCAGTAAAGTCCCCACATGGAAAATTGCTATTGTGCAATAACAAGGGTAAGAGAGGCTTCATGATTCACAATTCTCCCTCCTAGCTGCTGCTTACCCCCACATCAGGGCTTTCCTGTCCTCATGCCTGTTGGAATAAAGCAGTTTCTCCCTTTCTTCACAATTTTGAAAGTTTGGAAGATAGGCTCAAGGATTTCCCTGTGCAAGTGGTTACATTTTTTACTTTTTCATGCCTTTTACATCAGTCAGTCCTATTCTGAGTCAGAGTGCTGCCCCCAAAGGCTGCCACTGTTCAGACACTAATCATATTTAAGTGGAAGCAGGAGAGACAGTCATGTTGTTCTGCTGACTACCATTGACCCTAATTTTGTTGCCAGTGTATTTGTCCAAGAAACAGGATGGTTTGATAGAAAGCTTTCAATCCAAGATTTCCATTGATATATCACTGAGCAGCAAGGATCTACATTTTGTTGGAAAAGAGAGAAAGAATGAAAGAGAAAGCATGCTAAAGAGGAGACATTCTACTGTGGTCAACTACTTAGGTTTTTCAAGTGAGAAATCTTGAAAGAATGAATAGCCCAGGGTTTCCTTTCTTAGCACTGATCTGATCTGTGTCAGTTTTGAACATTCCTCAGTGGATGGTCCTAAAAAGGAGGGTCATTTCCATGCACAATACAGCTGACAGATAAGTAGTCTGCCTCCAGTCCATCAAAGACAGGTATTTAAAACCATTAATAGCGTAATTAAGATCAATTGTGTGGTTTATATACTTAGACATGTGGTTTAGTGCCATACCAGCAACTTATACTGGCTTCAGCCCCTAGGCCATTGTAAAGTATCACTTTCTAGATGTAGCTGCCACTCCTAAAAGCACCTCCCCACCCCTACCCCCCTTCCTTACATTTACTACTTCCACTGTTTTGCCAGCAGGTTAGCTCAGGTAAATACTGTCTAAATCATTTAGGTTGCAATTAGCTGGATAAGAAGAGATCTCTTGCATCAGTTATCCCAGCAGAAGGAAATGAGCTGCTCAGTTAAACTGTTCTACTAGCAGATTACTGGGAGCAGTGTGAACATCCGGAGCTGGGAAAACAAACAAACAAACAGACAGAAAAACAAACAAAACAACAGAGTCCTACTCTTTCTGAACTAAATCAGTTTAAAGGTGCTCTAGTCTAGCTAGTTCTCTATGCCTGAATTCTAAGCAAAAATATTCAAGAAGCAGATCTACTCTAATATGTACTCTAATACTCTTCTGTTTCATTTCCTAGCTCCCAAACCAATAAGCCATTCAGTGTCCTCAGTCAACCTCCGTTTTGGTGGACGTTCAACTATGAAATCTGTTGCATGCAAAATGAATCCCATGTCCGATGCTGCTTCCTGTGGATCAGAAGTCAAGAAATGGTGGACAAGACAATTAACTGTGGAGAGTGATGAGAGTGGAGAGGACCTTCTTGATATCTGAGAAGCATTTAAGTCATGCCACAATCTAATTTTCTATGTTTAGAATTAAAAATGCTGTGTGATGTATGATTTCTTTAAAATCAATGTCATAAATTTTCTTTTACTGTTATCCTCCTGCCATGTGAAGTGTAGCACACACTTCTGTTAGAATTGACTTCTGTAGGTACTAACTGTACTGTAAGAAACCTGTATATTATAAACATGTATACTATAGCAGTACTAACAAAGCCAGAAAGACTGTATTGCCTTTAGCAGACTGAGCATTGAAAGATTTCATGTGTTCTATAGAATCATAGTGAAAAATAGATACACACATCTCTGTGTTTTCCTTCAACCTTTACCATACTTTTAAGTGGCAACACTTTACAATACAGGAGTAATGTGTTTCTTCTCATTGTGTTTTCTCTCAGTTCTTACTTAGTAACATTTTTTTAGAAAAATTTTGTTATTCACAAATGACCTGAAGAGGTCAGCACTGACTACATGTTCAAGGAAAGTATTTTTATGAAGTACAGATACTGAATTACAGTTCTAAGCTTTCTCTGGATCTTTTTTAAAAATATGCAAGATACAGGATTACTCATTTTAAAATCAGGAGGTGAAGGAATGGCTTTTAAAATGTCTTTGAGGTCTAGTTAATTATGCAAAGAGCTTGATTTTCATAGAGAAAACGGAGGGCAAAAGGAAAAAAATACATGAAAAACTGTATATTTAAGCATCCAACTTTTACATTAAAAACACGGGTTTATGCATCATTTTCAGCATATACTGGTTACATGTATGTGTGGTATCATTCTTCTTTTAATTGGGTCCCATTTTTCTTGTGTGGTCATAAGATTTTCTTTTTGTCTGTGATAAAAATTAGCATGTTGGAGATTCTAATTACAAAATAGTATTGTATGTCTTTAAAAATACGTTCAGTTTTGCCTGTATAGGTAGAATTTTACTTATCCATGTTACTGCTCATGCTACAGGCCTGCAAAGGTAAGGCGTGGCACTGTGCTGTGGCCAAGTACCTTTGTCCCTTTTATCCCAACACATCATATTTGACATGTTAGCCTTGTTTTATGAGCCACCACTAGCGCTACATTATCGCCAGTGAAAAAGCAGCTATCGCTTTCATAAAAGCTTTTCCAGTGAAAGGCCAGTGCTATACAGATATGGAGGTGGAGAAGGAAAGCCACAAAACACAACCACGTTTGCAAGTTTCAGAATCTAAGGCTGTCAAAAAATGTGGGGTAAAACTGTGCCCTTCCCTCAGGGAAGAACTGAGAGGTTGCAGATTTTGTTGCTTGGCCCCTGACTAGGTTTTATAGCGTAGCTGGGACCTTTCTGTTACCATTGTTTCCTATGGAAATGATAGTTTGCTCTAACATGGCCTGATGTGAGATCTTGTAAGAGGCTCACAGTTTATTTAAATCACCACTTCAAAAATATATCATTTCAAAAACAGACAAAAGCCAGTGTTTTGCAATTTTTTCTGGCCAAGATATTAATTTAAAGTTGTCAGAATACAACAGTGAAAACACACAGATGCCTTCACAAAAAATGCAAAATTAGTTTTGGCCATGAAATACAGCTTTCTTGGCATCTGTCAATGTTTTTTCCCAGTGTGTGGTTGAACATTGTTTAGACTTTTTTTTCTAAAATAATCATATTGAACACATTTGTATTTTGTGGGGGGTTTATGTTTTAGGGTATATTTAAGTTTAAATCTAGTCAGCTGTAACTCTATAGTAAAAAGATATGTGCATTCCCTTGTTTACTAGCTCATGAACCATCAACAAAACTTCATATGCAAATACATTACTTTGTTCTGTTTTGTGCTTGTTTAAGTTGAGCTTTTGTATATATAACAAAAAGACAAATATTGGATTTATAAAAGAGAGTATCTTTGACAGTTCAATAATATGTTGAACTGCAGATCACTCTTGCTGCACTCCTTTTTAAAAAATATGGCAATCATTTTTTCCTTGCCTTACAGTACACTGTCAATAAAAGTGAGTTGCTTTAAGCAATATTTCTCCCTCTGGTTTTCATTGTAACTGCATTGGCTATATATGGCTCATCCATGATAATGCTGCATAGTAACAATCTCTGTGGTTTGTACAGAATTATGTAGAGGTGCTTTCAAACTCTTGCATTTTAGGGTCTTTGGTTTTTCACTCCAGCAAGTGACCTCTACTGCCACGAGGGGTCTCAGTCAAAAGATGGGATTGAGTAGTGTGGAGTCTCCTGAGCCTGCAGTGGCCATGGCACGGAGAGAAGGTACAGAGGTATAGGTATTCCCAGACATAAGATCTAGAAAAGGCCTTGTCCCATACTGCTTTGCAGTTTTATGTAAATATACCCTAGTTCTTTGTACCCCAATTGGCCCAGTGGTCTTCCCTGCCCCTTTCTTCCCTATATAGTTCCCCTCTGGAAAGTTCTCCTTTCCTTGACACNTGCCCTCAGCCCATTGGACCCTGATGGTCCTCTCTAACCCCTGCCCATGCAGTTTATAAACCTGGACCCTCCTTTGTTACTGGTTTTGGTCCCTGGTTCCCTTTCATAATGACAGTGAACTCTCACTGGTGCAGCATACTGAGTGCCCAACTTGTCTTCATCCCCTGATTGCTGTGATGTGAGTGAGACTGTGCATAGAGTGTCTGCTGCCAACCCGAGCACTTTCCCAGCTGGAGACAACTTCTGGAAGGTAGAGTCACCCTTAACTCCAAACTTCAACACTACAAGTAGGACTGTTCATTATTTTTATTTAACCCACTTCTTTTATTTGTTTGCTTAAGAGCCCTGCATATGAGTGTGTGTGTGTGTGTGTGTGCGCATGCGTGCTGTTTTACTTTTGCAGATACCGGAAGTGGAATGAAGTTACAAAGATAGAAAAATAATATATACACAGTCATACAAGCAACCAGTTTACAGTAGAAAACTCCCTAGCACAGCACGGCCGAGATAACTAAAGAAGGTCCTCCTCTGCAGCAGAGAAACCAATGCACATTTGCACATGAGGGTGAAGAAGCAGAGAAGAGAGTTGAAGAATGACTGCAGTTCAAAGAGCTCGCACCAACAATGGAGAGACACAAAGAGGAAACAGTGTGTCAGGAAGTCAGAGTCAGTCCAGACAGCCTTAGAGAAAAGTTCAAACAGGAATAGATCCTAAGCAAAGGTAAACAAAAAATTGCTGGGGGAATATTACTACCTGCAGAGTTATCTTATACAAATGAAAAAGGAAATTGTTTAGGCTTTTTTTCATCCACTAAGAAAGATCTGTTTCATAGAAAGCAAGTTGTAAAAGTGTTCATGGCTTTGTTGGACAAAAAGTGTAGTGCATATTGTCAGTGCTCAAATAAAAACCTGCTTGTGGGAAGTCTGAGAGCACACAGCAAAGGTGTATGTCAATATCATTCCAAAGTCAGATCAGATTTCAGACAATCATGTTTTCAAGGAAGAAACTTAATACCTGAAACCATTTGCTTTTGGAAGACATCCACCTGAATTAAGAGCTGAAAACATAAAGTGTGCTTTTACAACCTGACAATACCATCTTTGTTTTACCTAATGTGGAGCAATCAGGCTTCTACATCTTCAAAATAACATTATATTTGGTATTGTTTGCATTCAAAGACCAGTATCACACTTTTTGAGAATCCAAGGAAGATTAAGTGCCAAAAGCAAGTGAATAACTTTGTGAGTCTGTTTTGTTCTCCTCTTCTATTCACAACATGCCCATGCAGATTAGAGTGTCCATAAATAACTGAAGTAGAAGAATTTGCACTGTTTTAAGAGTACATTTGAAGGACCAGCAGCAGCCTCCCATCCAAAATGCCCATTCCTTCTGCAGTGTTTCCACAAGCAAAAACAAACACTGTCCTGAGTTGTCAATCAAAATTTCCAATAGGATTATCTCAATCTCCTGAACCTAGCTTTCAGAGGCTGAATTCATTCCTGCTATTGAAGGCAATTTAGTCACACCACAGATGAACTTGCCACAATGCATAGGCTGATGCTGGGAAGTTGACTGCCCTGGTTTGTTCAATTGCTCTGAAACACAAAGGGAGCCTCACTAGAATTCAATTCCTCTTCACCCCAAGGGTGTTGGTGTCAGACCCCATTAGCAGCTGTTGCCCATTGTTCTCAATGAAGAACCTCTAAGCATGAAGCTATTAACCCATCAGTGAGCTAAGCATATGGGCAGTGGCACTTTATCCCCCTTGCTGTCTCAGATGCTTACTCCAGTACCCTTACTGGTTTTATACTTTTATCTGCCCTCAGGAACTTGGATGAATTACCCAAGCACCTACAAAAGTATGTTTCAAACAAGGTTATCTTAGTGGAAACACAAGAAATGTCTTTAGTATGTGTAGAAAAGGAAGAAGAAAACCCAAAACACTATCCGTCAACCTGAAGAGCTGTTGACATTAGCCTTTTCTTCTTTCTGAATTTGGGCATCAACCAGAAGTGGCACAAGCCTCCAGTGTCTCAGTGGGAGTTACTTTATTTTAGAAAAACTTTCACTGAGGTTGGAAACAGATTGATTTATGCCAGGCAGATATCAGGGTGTCCTGGATATTTGGTCAGTCAGGCTCTGTCTGGGTCCTCCACATGTTGGAAGTCACTCTGATGGGATTGCTGTTGGTAAGTACATCTTCCTTCAAGGGTAAAGGAAGGGAGTTGGCCCTTGAGTTCATTGGCAGAGAAGCTGGATGTTATCGTCACTCATGCCCTGTTTTCTGGTTTCCTTTTATGTTTTGCTCTCCAATTTCATGTAGGGTAGACCATGTCTAACCATATTCTCCATTCTCAACTCGTCCTCCCAAGAAATGGCAGATTCAAGAGTTATGATTTCACTATAATGTGTGTGATGCCAGTTTATAAGTATTGCTTTTTTTGTCTTAGCACTTACTCTATAGAACTACATGTTCTGCAGATCAAGTCATTTCTCCACTCAGGTTTTCTTCATTCATACTGCCTGGGGAATCTGTTCACTGAACATTTAAAAATGGGGAGAAATATAAGTGAAAAAGAAAAAAAAAAAAAAAAAAGACAAAGTAGTTACCTGAGCATTGGGGTTTAGTTTTGGGTTTTTTTCCCTTTTTTTATTTTAGCGACTATTTTAAAATAAATAATTCTCTTTTTCTATGTAAAGATAAGCTTCTCAGTTGTTCTGACCAATCTAAGAAAACAAAGTTTAATTTTTTTCTTAGAGTCTCCGTTTTTCAAATGCACCTGGTTTGAAATTTAGAGCTTTCACATTTTGTTTTTACTTCTAATTTTTAAATCTCATCAAAACCCATTTCCTATGTTTGACTAAAAATTACCAATATTTTGGTTATGAAAGACTGATTTTCCTCATAGATTTTTATCACGTGTAAAAAATCACCCTTTTTTTTTTTTCTTTTTTTAAAGTCCCCCAGGAAAAGATTCATCTGTCATGACCCAGGGATGTGAGCTTCCATCCCAGAAAGCAAAGTGTATCCTGGGCTGCATCGAATGCGGTGTGACCAGCAGGCAGAGGGAGAGGATTCTGCTCCTCCACTCTGCTGAGACCCTACGTGGAGTGCTGTGTCCAGCTCTGGGGGCTCTGACACAGAAGAGACATGAATCTGTTGGAGGAAATCCAGGGAAGAGATACAAAGATGATCAGAGGGCTGGAGCACCTCTGCTGTTCAGCCTGAAGAAGAGAAGGCTCAGGGGAGACTTTGTATCACCTTCCAGTACCTAAAGCAGGATGATAAGTAAGGCAGAGAGAGGCATTTTATCAAAGCCAGACAGGGGTTAATAGCCTTAAATTGAAGGTGGTAGATTTAAACTTGATATTAGCAAGAAATTATTCACTTTGAGGGTGATGAGGAACTGGAACTGGTTGCCCAGAGAAGTCATGGATTCCCCATCCCTGAGAGTGTTCAAGACCAGGTTGGATCAGGCTTTCAGCAACTTGGTCTAATAGAAGATGTCTCTGCTACAACCGGGAGCTTGAACATCTTTTCAGATCCTTCCAAGTCAAATCCTTCTATGTTTATGGAATATTTTACCTGGCATACAGAAAAATGGCACCTAGGAGAATGATGAACACTGCCTTAGTTATCACTACGCTAAAAACTACATAAGAACATTTTACTCCATTTACAAAAATTTATTTAGAGAAAATGTTGGTTTGCTGGGTCTCCTTCCCAAGCAATTCAAGTATTTCAAGAACTAAATGTCACCAAGGAGAAAAACAAATAGCTCTTCCCAGTTCCTTCTCAGCTGCCTGCCAAGTGCTCTAGTGGTGACCAGACACTTGATAGTGAGTTTTAAAGTGCTTGTAATCACTGCTGTCTCTGGCCACCCAGCTGTTGGAGACAGCCACTTCCCTCTCAAAGCTGATAGATGCAAGTAGGTGCCTGTGCCTCTGTCCTCCATGACACTCCTTCTTCAATGTACCCACACTGGGGAGGAGTTAAAGTTCTAAAAATGTTGTCAAGGGCTGAGAAGATACATGTTCACTCAGGCTGCTCTGCCAGGGGAGGGACACCTCTGTCACTGTGGTGCTTGGGCAGCCAAGAGCAGCCAACAGATACAGACAGGTTTGCTTGCCTAAGCTTTCCTGCTAGCACTTTCAGATGAGTGATATTAGATCTATTATTAATCCATTCCTATGCTGCAGACAATCCTGATGGTGTGATCCACTAACAGGTTTGAGCTGCTATGATTAAAAAAGTGTCAAATGCAGCTGTTTGTAGCCGGCTCCAGCTCTTCCACCTGAAAGTACAATGTTCTGAACTTGGCCATCTTACTCTTCACCCAGTTGCTTTTTCTGAGCTCTGTAAAATGTTCCAGATCTAAATATCCAGGTATTAAAACCTTCATCTTAATTGCATCAGCAACAGCAAGAATATTTATCTGATGCTGGCCTATAGATGTATTTCAACTTTATATGCATTCATCAATTCAGTGTGTATCTGTAAGGGATTATCTACGTGAGGAAGTTGCACCAGCTTAAATTTAACATGTTATTGCAAATTGATTTCTCTAAATCACTTTGAATACCCATGGAAATGTTTATTTCAGTTTAAAGATTTTTTACTTTAAGCTACATTTAAACCCAAGTAACCTTGCTTTTATTCTAATGGCAAGAGTACTCCCAGAGGTCTACACATCAACCCTCTTTAATACCCACACCTTTAATTATGTGATGCTAAGTCCTTTGTGTAGAGGAGGCTCCTCTTATGGTCTCTGGCAGCAGCTGAGATGATAACTAGAAGCTGTCTCAGGACCAGCTGTGTCCCTACTGCCTGAGCATCCATGGAACCCAATGCCAGGGCAGCCCTAGCTCTGCCACGTAACACGTCAACCAATTTGCCACAAGATATTGTTGGGCATTTTGGGGAAACATACACCAAGAACCACCTATGAGGATTCATTTCAGATGAGTCTGTGTTGGGTATGATTTCCTCCACCTCATGCAGTCCTTGGATATGGTATGAGCACTCTCTAACCCCCAGTACTTCTACAAAGCCTTCCTGCCATGCCACAGAGCATGCAGGACATCCTCTCAGTTTCATGCTATGGCTGGTCTGATACATTCCTTGCCTTATCCCAGATGACTGAACCAATTACAGATCTAGACCGTTGACCTGGGCTCAGACTGCTATCACCAAACTCTTTCTGCTTTCAAGTAAATCAGTGCTTTTCATCAGGAGAAGATTTCTGTACAATTTCTAAGACCTGTTTTCTGAGCTTCTCTAACTACAGAATTTTAATATTCAATCAGTCATCCAGAGTTGTAATCAAACATTATATTCCCGTGGAGGTGGACAGTCAGAGTTGCTAAAAACAGACCACCTCAAAGATTTCTGATAGCTGAGCCTTCTACCAAGGTATTACATAAGTATGAAAAATGTAAACTCTTTTTAACACTAGAGGGCTGGCGTTACTTTACACTGGTCTCTGCACACATTCACATAAGATAAAGTAGCTTGATCCTCCTTGTAGTAGTGGTTTAATATTGGTTTAATTATTTTGGTTTGTAGAGTGTTTAGACACTGCAGTGACAAGATATTTCTACCATCTTATATAACAAGAGACCTTTCAATGACCTTATAGTAATTCTAGAAATACTGTTGGATTTTGTTTGTGAAAGCATGACTTTTTCGGAAATTAATGACATTTGAATTCCCACTTGTATATGATGTGCACAGAAGTTGTAATAGAAGATTGAGTTAGCAACAGCATTTCATTTTCTGTATCTCCAGGGACTATGATATTTGCATGTCACATGGAGTGCTGTTTAAATTTGCATATCAATTCTTAGGAAAATTCAGGAGTGAGACCATATTCAAAATCCAGATACTGAAGCTGAAGAGACAAATAGCTATGGATGCCAAAAGCCTTATGCCCCAAAATGAATACATGTTTCACTTCTTGGACACAGAAATTCTGCTCGATAATTTGAACAGCAATGCCTGCTTTTCATGATGCCTGTTTTTTGTTTCTGGATTTTCTTTGCCTGGCGGCAAGTATCTACATATGTTCGTTTACAAGCAATGGTTAGATGAGAAATACCATAACAGATTATATTTGTTGATGGATAGTTAATAATTTTGAGAAATATTTGAGAGTACAGCTTGCTTTCTGTGCTTTATCAGGAAAACAGAAAGTGCTTGGGGTAATTTTTTCATAATAATTTTTACAGTAAGAGAAAAAGAGGAGAAGAAAAGCACAGAATGGTGCACAATGTCCACTAAAAGCAGCATGAATTTTCCCTACAGCTGAGTGAGCCCATGGTGTCCCTCTTTAATGAACAGATGCAATGGACTTTGGACTAATGTGCTTAATTTCCACTTTAGATGCCCATATGTGTGCAGCTTCCAGCTGTGTGCAGTGACTTGTCCAGTTGTGGTTCACCCACATTCAGTTGCATGCCCACATCTTCACTTCAAATTACATTCTGGGCTTCCTCCTCAAGGGTTCATCTAACATGAACCACAAGGCTTTCTGCCACATCAAAATACTTCCCGGGTAAACTCTCAGCAAGGGATTAGTCAGCTTGAACCGTGCATGAATTTCATTTAAAACTCCAGGGCACATCTGCATCTGGAAATTGCTGTAAGTGCACTGCAAAGTGGTGCCCAGGAAGCAGCTCACAACCAGTGAACACACAAGGCACTGCTACCTTGCAGTGAGGGCAGGTTTGCTCTTGTGACTGTCTTTTGCATCTGGCATCACAGTTAAACACTGCCTGTATTACTCAGCTTTTGTGTGCTGGGGAAGCAACAAGAGAGAGACTTTTCTTTCCTGTGTATAGTGAGATACCTATCAGCAGGAAATCTAATCTGGAGCCCAAATCAGTGTAAAAACCTTCTATTGTTTCTTTCTATTTCCAACATTTAGTTGGGAAGGAGGAGCTGAGGGTCAGCCCATGTGGAGGGATTGCTGGAAATTTCTGTGATCATTCTGTTGATAAATGCTAGCAGGCTGCAGCAAAGTTAGAGTTGTGCAGTCATGAGAGGATTAAGGCAGCAAAGGCACAGAAGAAAGATGAAGGAAATACCATAGAATCATAGAATGGTTTGGGTTGAAAGGAACCTTAAAGACAATCTAGTTCCAATGCCACCAGATGTGAGCTGCTCACTAGATGAGGCTGCTCAGAGCCTCATCACACCTGGCCTTTAACACCTCCAGGGATGAGGTATTCATTGTCTCTGGGCAACCTGTTCCCATACATCACTTTCCTCAAGCCACAGAGAAGAGGCTGAGGAGGGCCTGGATGTTTTTTTTTGCTGAGTGTGTCTACTTGACACACTTGCAATGGCTGCAAGTCTTAAAGCTGTGCAATGGACAGCAGCAAAGGTAGAAGGTAAGATGCACAAAATAATTTTTCAGGAAGTGTTTACAGAGATTTCCTGCAAATACCAGTTTTCTTTCCATCTTCAGAAGTGAGTAGGCAGGGCCTTGCAGGAGCCTGCTGTTCCATTGTCATTACTAACTGGCATGGGGCTGGTCCTAGAGGTGCCAGGGATGTCACAGTACTGGGGGCTGCAGCCATGAAGGGGGTCCCAACTCAAGGGTCATCGTGGTAGCCAGTGGGCTTTAGGGGTTATTTGCAAAGGACATGGGACCACACTGGGAACAGAGTCACACGTGGTAGTAAGGGTGAGTGCACACATCACCAGTGCAAGGCTGGGTAATCAGGGACAACCATTGCCTCAGTTGTGTCTCCAGTAACTTCTGTTTAAAATCATAGGGAACAGCTCAGGAAGACAGGTCATGCCACTGTTTATCACGGTGCTGTCCCCAAAGCTGAGGTGTGGAAATAAGAGGGAAACATATGTTCTCCAGGCAGGAGAAAAGCAACCTGCAAAGCTGTATCATCTCTGTGCCAAGTCAGAGCTTTAATTGGCACAAAAATTATCTTTGCTAACACCTGCAAGTGAGTGCATAGTACACTGCAAAATTAATAGTCAGAAGGAGAATTAATTCCTTAGAGCACAAAGAGAAGACGTTTCCTCTTGTAGATGATGGTGTATCAGGTATCTCAGGCTGCTTCAAAGCCAGGGGTATTATTGCAACCAAAACCCAGAACCGTGACACCCTACTTTATTTCAGGTGTGAACCTCTTCAATAAAATAGCTCTCCCTCAAACAAAGGAAATCTGTCTGAAGCTGCACAAGCTTGTCAGCATAGAGACTAGTCAGGTGAGAAGGAGTGATATACAAGCACCACTGAAAATGAGTCCTGGGATATGTTGAGATAGTGAAAAAGAGAAGCTGGTCTCTGTTGATGCCTTTCTGTTACAGAGCAGTGGGTGAAAGATGTTGAAAGTAAAAGCAGCAATTCTCTAAAATGACAGTCTTCTAATTGAAGGTGCTTTCTGCTGTCTCTTCTGTGTGTCATAAATATTTCCTCCCTTGTTTTTCACGGTGGAGTCAAAGAAGAATCATAGATTTATAGAATCATAGAATGGTTTGCTTTGGAAGGGGCATGGGCAGGAGCACCTTTCATTAGGCCAGGTTGCTCAAAGTCCATCCAAAGAAACCTTGAACACTTCCAGGGATGGGGCATCCACAACTGCTCTGGGTAACCTGTTCCAGTGTCACATCACTGAATTCCTTCTGGATATCTAATTTAAACCTACTCTCTTTCAGTTTAAGGCCATCACCTTCATTCAGTCACTTGACACCTTCACAAAGAAGGCTGTTCTGTTCCTGGAAAACTGTATCAGTAAACCATAGGGAAGTGTTTACAGGTTTTACCTCTTTTTCCTGAAACATGCAAAATTACAGCTTACCAGCAGTAAAAGTTTTCAGGAAGGCTCTTGGAAAGGCTTGCGTTTCATATTTCTTCCTTTTTTCCTTCAATTGCCACTGCAGCCCAAGGAGCAGTGTTGTGTGGCAGAGCACCTGTGCCCAGGGTGTGTTGGGGGCTGGCCTGGCTCTCGGCACACGCAGTCGCCGCCGCCCAGGAGGGGATGAGTGGCAGCTCCACCTTCTGCAGGAGGGGGCCAGGCAGGACGTCTGCCCCAGGGACTGCGCCTTGGAGCCCTTTTCAGGAGGCATCTGGACTCTGCCCAGCTCCAGCTGGCGCAGAATTGCTCGGGACCTAATTACAACAACCTGGTGACAGCCCAGTGAGAGGAGTTCCTCATTAAACATGATGGTCTGGATGCCATGGCTGGCACAGCAAACTCTTAAATGGTTATTGCTGGGAACAGCGAGTGCATACCAGGGGAAAGATCACTCTATAAATGTGCTATTTCTTACATTTTCTCTCCAAGCATCTGTCATTGCTCTCTGCCAAAGACAGGATATTGGATCTTTAGATTGGCTCAGTGAACCCAATCTTCTGGTTTTATGGTTAGGTCTGTAACAGCAACTACAGGAAAAACTTTAAATACTTGAGTAGAAAAAAATCCTTTAATAGTATTTTTGCTTTTTTTTGGTCTTCTGAAGTAGTAAGCAATACAAGGGAGATGAAACAATATTGATCAGAACTATCCTACTAGCAGTATTTGCTTTCTATTTCCACTATATTACGGTAATATTTCCTAGGAATAGAATTAATTTGTATTGAAATACCACATAAAGTAGAAGACAAGCCTTTTCTGGTGCAGTTTGTTGTACTACCATGGTGAACAATAGGTCTCGTGTAGTGTGGTTCATTGTGGAAAAACATTTTTCCTTTTTACTGGGATGAGATAGAATAAAGTATAGATCTAGCCATCAGAAATCTGTCTGATCTACGAGTAAAACAAAAGGCCTAAAAAGACTGCATGGCTCCCAGGGACATTTGACAAGGTCTACTCAGGGACTGGATGTGTGGCCTCCTGATTTCAGAAATATGCTTTTTCATCCCTTTCTTCACTTTGCTTTGCCTTGTCAGCCAGCTGCCATGAAGCTGGTTGAGTGATTTGGGATACAATGGCTCATCGTTTGCCAAACAGACTAACAAGTTTCTCCTTGCATTTGTTTATCTAAAAAATGGTCTAAACTGTTTCTTGTCCACTAGATAAAACACCTCTGGCCAAGCTACCACCAGCACAAATGGATCCTTGCTTATCTTTCGAAATACCTTCACACCTGATGTGTCCTATGGCTTTAGTGTACTTGCCTGAGGCAACCTGATTACACTGATTACATCCTCTTGGGCATGAAACCTCCCTGAAGCAGCAAACTGTGTGATCTCAGGAGATATATGGTGGCTTCCCTGGCAGGAGTAATAAACCTTTGCTACATTGACCTGTAATTAGCATTTCATTTCCAGTGTCACAAATAATAAAAATTGACCCAAAGTGATTCCAGTCGTTTTTTAATTGCTACTCTTCTCCTGTGAATCACTGTTAGTAACAGACAAAACAAGGCAGCATAAATGCAGATTTTAGTTTCTTTTTTATTTTTCATTGCTGTTTCCTACTGATGAGGGGCACTGCAGGACATGTAAACAAAAAATGCAATATGAGCTACCAAACATGAAAGCCCTGGCCACTGTTCTTTTGCTGAGATAAATGATGAAAGAACCCAGTTAAAACAAACTTTAAAGTAGATATGCTTTAAAATTACTCTAAGTTTACAAAGTCAAGCTTTTCAGGCTCCAAATAATATTTTTGCATCTCCTTGTTTTCAGAGGAAGCTCTCCTTGCCAAGAATGGTACTTTTTTCTATATATATATCTGGAAGACACACAAAAGCAATGCTTCTTATCTGACAGTTTCTGCTACGCTTGTGTCTCCTTGATGCTCTAAAATGCGTAGAAAAAGAAAATCTTTCCCCAAAGGACTTTAAGGCCCAGAATCTTTAAATTCCTGTGGAAAGAAGCCTGGGGCCACACCACCGTGGACATGGAGAGCCTTGACACCAGCAGGAATGGAGAATTTTTTAAAATGCTGTCTTGTCCAGCCCATGACACAAAGCTGTCAGGTATCCAGGCACTGGAGGAAACACCTGCAAAAGCCACTGGCACAGGGCAGTGCTGCAGATCTCATGTGCCATAACCAAGGTCCCCAGTGACACCCACGCCCTGCTCACATGTGCCAGGCTCTAAAGCTTCTTCAGCTACCTCTCAGCAGCCCACAGCCTGATGTCTCTCCAGGAACTGAGTTCTGTGATACTGACTGCTTAGAAGAACTTTCCCAAATCTCTGAGCAGAAGTGCTCCTGCCCTGTCAAAATGTTAGGTAATGCTCACAGCCCCTTTACTACCTTGCTCCTGTCCCCTTCAAAGGAAGGCTCACTGTGCCTGCTTTCAGCTAAGAGTCTTTTACCAAAATTGGTTTCTTTTGAAGCACTGAAAGGCAACACTCATCCCAGGGCTATAGAAAGTGGCTATGGAAATCTATGGAAAAGTTTTCACTTGCAGAAGTCCGAAGGTATCTGTGGCTGTATGGTGGCTGGGGATTGTCCCTTTGCAGTCTGCAGTTTATGGGGGTAAATGAGACACAACTCAGCGGGGTGAGGTTCTCAACTTATCAGACACTGCTGAGAGGGAGACTTACCCAGGTGCTTCCTGCTCCACAAACCTCTGCCAGTCTTCCTCCTTCTATGTCCTCCCACACACAGAAATATCTGGGTTCTTTGGCACAGCTCCATGTTCAAAGCTGAGCTTGGACATTGACTCTCTCAACAGCAGCCAAATACCATGTGGCCTTCTCCTTTAAGCAACAAGGGCAACTCATGGAATCATAGAATGGTCTGGATTGAAAGGGGACCCTAGAGATCATCTAGTTCCAAACCCCATCATCACAGGATCCCATATGGAACTACAACATCACTGTGTGAGTCCAGCTTGGGCACCATCTGACATACAAAATATGCATAAATAACATGAATCATCTTGAAAGAAGTTTGTCTGTGATATGTGGCAACCTGAAACATTCTGAACTCCAGAGAAAAACTGCCTTGCATCTATGCATAGATTCTGTCCTATTACTAGCTAGACTTCAGCTCAAGTGGTCTATTCCTCAAAGACACAGTGCTGGCACTACATCATCTGCTGTTCAAACTTGAAATCTTTGGAGTCCAACTTCAGCAGGAATATTTCCTAATTTTGCCATATGCTTTTAAATAAAACTACTTCTCATCCAGCTGACCTACCCTGCCCAAGCTGAGAAATGACCTACACACATAAATCTATTTCCACGGGTCATTCTTTTTGATCTCGATTCACATCCACACACAATTATTTGCATTTTCATTTTAAAAGCAGAACTTAGAGTATAAAGGTTATTAAGTTCCAGAACCTCCTATCTGAGGGCAGACTTATAAGGTCCCTGACTACCAACAGCAGCTTGCTGCTTGTTTTCATTATACTGACATGTAAGTTTATTCAAAGATCCCTGAAGAACTGGAGATTTGTTGCACTCATAAATTTCCCAGGATGTCTGCCAGAACCATAGCATGCTCCCAACTATTTGACAGGCATCAGTGAACTCTGAGAAGGCAATGTTTTAAAACCAAAGCTAACCAGTGCTAATGTTTGCACTTTATATAAATATAGCAAAGAGAATTATATAAATACTCAGATTAGTTTCTTGATGTGGTTTGAAAAGTGATATGAAAATTATGGAAACTGTTTTTTCCTTCTCAAGTAAAGCAAGCTGATTCACTAGCCTTAGGTAAGAAAATGTTGCTTGTTAGGCAAACAGTCAAAACTGGATGCTATATGCAGAAATCCAGGACAATTAAAACTTGGAAATGAATCCAGTATGGATAGGGCATGTGTATGAAGGCACCCCTAGGCTTATGGCAGTTTTGGAGGAGCAATATCAGTTCCAGTAGCAAAAAGAAAGTGTGACTTAACTTTGACACCTTACACTAAATTTTGGAAATATCTAGGCAAGGTAATATCCCTAGCCTGTGGGCAATCATACAGAGCACAGCATCAACACTGTTTGTGCCAGGAAAGCCTTTGATTATTTGATTTAGCCATGAATGAAAAAGATATTTTTTTCCTCAGCTGAGAACTGATGAAGATACTGAGGAGAGAGCTGGTGCCCTGCCTCCATGGGAGTTTTGTTGGTCATCTGGAGATTTTTTGAAACTGAAAGCTTCTCAAGTGACCCTGGCCAGAAGGAGAGGATGCAGCAATGAGGAGCAGGTTGTGTTCTGAGGGAGAGGCTGCTGCCTCCCAGTAGGACTATAAATGAGCATAACCTGTTCACAGATACAAAGACACAAATTACTTCTTCACTTATCACACCAGCTATCAAAGAGGCTCCCCTGGGGACAGCACATGGACCCCAGCAAAGTGCTCCATGCTGAATTAAGCAGTCTGGCATGCAAACAAAAGCAATAATCTGTTCTTCCTTTTGTTTAATAAAATCTATGTTAATGTAGCTAAATAGCCAGATGATTTAACTTTCTTCTGAAGAGTTTCTCTCTTCCCTTAGACATCATCTTGCATCAGGTGTGGGAGATAGATAACGGCCAAGGAGAATTTGGCTTCTACTCTCAAGTGAAGCTAACTGTGTCCCACTGCATGTAAAATCCTGTGTAACAATGCATTTATTGGTTTTCATCCAGAAATCTTTCCTACTGTTGCTAGCGTTCCCCCCCAGCTGAGAGTCTGGCTTCCATGCAGCTATCACACCAAGCTGTTCCTCCAGCCTTGAAGAATTCCTTGAAAAATGGATTTAGGATGCCCACAAGTCTGCCTGGCTGTTGGAGCTTCCTACCAGGCCTCCAGTGCTGCAGCCTGTGAAATAGCTGTTATTCAGACTAATGAACATTGCTTGTGCAAGCACTGGTGGGTAAAAAGTGGCCATGAATAAATTTAGGATGGAAATTAAACATAGATTTCTAAGCCTCAGAAAAAGGATGGTTCTGCAAAAGCCTTTTGTTGTAGCAGTGGTAGCTAAATCCTGAAATACTTCACTTAAAAATAAAAAGTTCAGTAAGTTTATACTCCCCCTGCAAAACAAGAGGCCAAACCAGGATTTTCCCCTGTTGTGTTGCCAAGCCCAAGTTCCAACACGAGCACATCAGCACCTCTGGATCACTCAGTGCGGCTACAAAGCACACAGCAAAACAGCGCACGTGTTAAGCCTTGTTGCATGAGGACAAGGGGGTGACAATCACATCCTGAGGTTTCAAGTAAGGACCCTGGGTTAAGTTAAACAGTAGAGATGGCTCTCTGGAAGAACCAGGCCCTGGGTTCAACAGGCTGGGGGGAGCAGCAGGGCTGCCCATGAGGCTGAGACACCCACACACGGCACTGCAGGACACCCGCTGCCAAGGGGACTGCCAGATGGCATGAGGTTAAAGCGTCCTTGGCTTTGTTACAGAAGTTTCTTCAGAAATTTCTGGGTGTTCATTAAGGTTTTTTCAACATCTGGTGCTGTGGTCTGCCTGTTGAATTTGTGTTGAATGTATGTTTCAGTTGTTTCTTGTTACTTTACATGTCAACAATAAGTAAATAGGCCTCTTTAACCTAGATTGGGTTTAAACAGTGCAATGTGCCATTTCCCTGTGACATAGCAGTTGAAAAGATGGTGCCTACCTAAAATATTTTACCAGTGATGGGTAAATCAGGTGAAGTAGTACTAGAGACAAGAAGCTGAAATGCCGCTTGCAGCCACAGTGTTGGGCAGAGCTCTCTGCTTAGTTGCAGCCTGACCACTGTCAAGTTTTACTGCTAGAATTGCAATAGAGGAGGGTTTTAAGAAGGGATTAACCACCAGAGCATCTTTATTCTGCATCCTTTTGTGCTTTTATGCTCTTTCTTCTGGCTCAAAACCAGCGGGTAAGTAGCCTGTATTATTGTCAGAGTTTTTCTTGCTGTTACTGATGATCTGCAGCAGCACAATGGGGGCAGGCGGAGCCTTGCAGAGTATAGGTCCAAAGAAACAAAACTAGGAAAATCAATGTTTGCTAATGGAGAAAAGAAAATAATCTGCACTGAAAGGAACTGACTCATGGAATGGGGTCTGTGGTTCCTGCCTTGGCTCCTGTAGGCAATCATCTATGTTTAAAAAGAAGAAAAGAAAGATAAGAGGATGGTAAAATCCTGTTCCATGAATTAGGCTAAGTACTGTGCCCATTCTGGGATGTTTCAGCTTCACCTGCATTGTCTGCTTAAGTCAAAGCAGTTTGTGCAATATATTTTCATTTTATATCCAAAGAGCTGAACGTTACCTTTTGTGTCGCTCTCAGGTGTGCAATGGCAGTGAGCTAACCTGTGTCTAAAGCAGCACCAAGGGGAAGAGGTAAAATACTGTTCCTAATTTGTGGCAATGGAGAAGAATGGTCCTTTCTTTCTTTTTTATTATTGTCAATGCATGGAGCTCACGTGAATGGACTACTCAGGATGGGGTGGCTAGTTCTTATTCAGAAGTGTGCACTATACAGGATTATTGATTTCTTCTCTGCTTGGAGATAAAAAACAGAATAAGCAGGAAGCAGTTTTCACACTTGACCTCATGCATGTTCAGCCCTGAATTGTTTCCAAGCATTTTCTCCTGCATCCATTTTTAACCTTTAGATACTGCTGTCTTTATGCGCTCAGCAAGGGCACTTCACACACAGTTATCTCCTCCTAACCAGCAGTTAATTGGACTTTCCAAAATGCACCACATTCAACCCCAAATTATTAAATCAATGGGTTTTTTTGAAGAAATCATTAATCATTTTACTTCTGCTTGTCTGCTTGATTTTGTCTGGTTTTATACACCCCCATCCATGTTATCCTAAGCAGCAGTTTTGAATTATGCCTATTTTTTCATCTTCTGTTATTAAAATAGGAGTAATGATGGTGCTGACAGTTCTGGAAGAGGAAAATGATTAATTAGAGCATAAGTCAATAATCACTTGGCTTTCTCTTACTGCAATGTAGTAGTAATGGTTTTAGCAACTCTAGAAATAAAAGCCTATTGAAAAAATAACAGTCCTCTTTTATTGAGAAGAACACTTACATCACAAATTTATTTTAAAACACATGGTGTTCTTACTTGCTCTTCAATTTCAAAATCAGTTATTTTATATAAAAGCAATTTTCTTTTCTCGCATAGTTGATATACAACTGTGTGTTATGTAGAGTAAGAAAGGATACAGAATTATTGCTGTAAATGGAGAATTTGTTTCAAATACTTCTTCCTGTTTTGTTTTGAGGGTTTTGTAGGGTCCCATTATTACTTGTTCACAGTACCAAATGAACATGTGACACACACAATCCCTCAGGACATCAAACCATGTATTTCTTGAATTATATTCAAATGTGGGTTCAGCCCTGTACATGCACATACTGATAATTTGTCACCCACTATTACTCACCTTCATGTTTTGAAGCTCTCAGTCAACCAGCCCTGATTGAGGTGCTGCAGTAGCCAGCTAATCCTGCCAGAAAAGGATTCATAATTCAAGGTCAATATAATTGGAGGCAGTTCTGAAGAGTTTTGCCATTGTCCTTTCCAGTTGCAGCAAACATATTTGAAATACCAAGATGGAAATGTAGAAGTCCAAAATCATAAAAAAAGAGAAAAATATGTAATTGATAAACTTTACAAACATAAGTACCCCAAGCTTCTGGGATTAGTGTATGTAATTTAATGTCAACCTCATCTTGTGTTCTAAGATACAACAAAAAGTTAAGGAACAATGGCAACATTTTTGGATTACTTCCTTTTGGCTTTGCACTGTTTTTAATGATCATTTTTCCTGGATTGATACTTTAACTCCTCTATTATTTTAATCCAGCTGGCCCCATCACTAGCAGATATTTACAAAAGAAACATGGATTTGCTGCAGACAAAGAAGATGGTGTTTTAGGCAAGTAAATAATTCCATCTAGTTCCTGTTGGGTTTCTGTTGGTGTCATATTTCCATGAACAACAGGACATTTTTAAAATATAAAACTACAATTGAATTGTCACAGTATGGGTGGCATTTCAGTTCTGCACCACTTCCTTACTGGACCAGAAGAAAAAAAGGTTGAAATATTAAGGGACATGGATCCAGACATGCTTCATCTGTTAGCATCCCAGCATGGCACCAGAAACGGGCTTCTGAGAAAGAAACATTAAATTGAAGTTCCCAGGGATGTTAACCCTTGTGTGACTGTTCTTTACCTTCATCCCACGTGTTTCTCTTCTCAGAAAATGGGGGTAATGCCTTGTGGAAGCAAACACCAGGCATTTTGAAATATGTTGGTAAATCAGCATTGAAAAGTTTGAGTTGGCTGCCGAAGACCTCCACGCCTCACCAAAGGTTAATATTCAGTGAAACTCCTCACAGAATCTCAACTTTGCAATCAAACCCTTGCATGTCCAAGCTTTTTGACGTCATCTTTCTTTTTCTATTATTTTTTATTTTTTCCCCTGTGGCTTCTTTCGCAGCTGAAACCCCAGATCTTCTCTGTAGCCCTTGGCCAGCTCTCTCCCTGCTGGATTTCATCTGGCAGTTGTGGGACATCTCCTCACTTGTATCTCTGACTCCACCTTACTCTAACAAAGGCAAAACTATTTCCAGCTTTGCATCTTTTACTTCCAACACCCTTTTCCTTTTCTGAATAGCTTTCTTGGCTGAGGTGCCTGACCTGAGACTTTATCCCAAGAGGTATTTGAAATTTGCTTACAACATGCAATTGAGAGGAATGTGAGTATTTGCTAGTTTGCTTGGGAGTACGTGAAGCCTAAAGCCAGCCCATGCAGTTGGAACTGATCCCCTCTGTGTAGCCCAAAATTCTGACACTTCTAATTTTCCTAATGCAAAGGCAGCCCCGATTATTTAGGCACTGCTCATCACTTGTGTCTCCATTGTGTAAGGATATAATGTTGTTTGTGAGAATGTCCTGTTTGCATTCCAATAAGATTTTATTCTCTTCTTCAGACCTGTTGAAGTGAAGACCTGTTTCTAATTGTTTCAAGATAGAAGTGAGGAAATTAAATGGAACAGAAATGTAATGTGAATAAGCCTTTTAACTTCTTGAGAATCTTAAGTAAAATGTAAAATGCTTTTGAAAAGGTTGTGTAGTAAAAGCTATCTGTTTTAATAATGTATTTCTGTTCTCTGTTGAGGCAGAAGTGTCCATATGTACCAACCTCCGACTAGAAGTAGACAAAGCAAAAACCTCTGGTGTATTTAAATACTGTTGGAAATCATGAGAAAATACACTCTCATGGAGTAGGCAATTTATGGCTTAAATAAAATCATATAAAGGGAAGGTCACACTCAGTCTCTGTAAGGCTGAATGACAAGAATGAAAAAGAAGCTGAATTCTGTGGGCTGAATTTTCAGAGCAGTGCCCGAGCAACAGTTTTGTAGGATTCCATGTTTTGCATGCACAGAGAAAATTCATCTCAGCAGCACAGAGAGAAGCACCTGCAATCTGAAATTCTGAGCTCCTATTTGCAATGGTGATCAGGTACCTGTGCAAAACTCATCATCAATTCAGTGGTCCCTGGAGAGCCATGTTAATTGGAAAAGCCTGGTCTCAGTCAGTAACAGCAGAGGTCACAGCTCCCATGCAGACTGCCCCACCAGACTCTGCAAGGTTTAATTGATGAGTTTACACAGGCTCAACTGATTCTTGCCCATAACATTTAACTTGTTTGTCCTTCTCCCAGCCTATTTATTAACAGGCATTTGTGCAATAAATATAGTTGTCCATTTTCTTTGAAGCTTGGCATTCCTTACTCCACACATTTGCAAAAAAAAAAATCTAACTACTTACCGCAAGTATAAATCAAAGATAAAACTGGGTTTTCTTGACTCATTCTTGTTATTTGTGCAAAGACACCTCACATGAATAAAATGATGCCACTCCAACCTAAAGAATGACTGAATCCCTCAATGTGTTTCTATTATTTATTGACAAATCTTAAAAAGTCATTTCAATACAAAAAAGAAAGTGAATGTGTGGATTGATCAAGTGTCCTGGTTATTTTTCTCTGCCTGCAAACATGGTCATTCAGCTCCATCATACTCCAAATAATACATAAACCCTAACTACACAGTTGCCAATAATGTCAATAATACAGCTAATTACATCTATTGCCAGAGTTATTGTGCTCCTTGAGCACCTTCTTGCACCTACTGCCAGTGCTGTCAGTGAAGACAGAAGAATGAGAACACATTTCCTCAGTAAGACAGCAAAGGAATGAGGAAGGGTTGTCTGAGAAAACAAATAGCATGGATATATAAAAACACATGGCTTTTTGTTTGGGCTGCTGAAGGGAACCAGATATGACTCCTTGCCAACAGACAAGATAAGACTTTTGTAGATTTCAGTGGGTCCAGTGTTCCACTTCAAAATAGAAACACAGTATAAGATAAAAGAGCATCTCCAGAGAATTTTAAAAAGTGGATAGCATACAGAATGCAGTTAATAACAGCAAGACAAAAGAAAAACAACTGCTTCTCTGTCTTATTTAGAGAAAGATTCAACTTCTCTTATTCTCATAGTTTTATTTCAGAACTCCTCAATGAAAATCGTTTTTGAAAGGAGCTCATGTCTTTGAGTCCTCGTCAGACAAAGACCCAAGTCACATTGCAGAGCTCTAATTAATTTTTTAAGGTGATTGCTTCACTTACAAAAGGAAGTATTATGGCTCTTTTAATCTTTCTCTCCATTCTTAAAGACCTTGTTTTACAAACTGAGTGTGGGATCCCTGAACAAAATCCTTTCTCAAGATTACATATTATTATCATCATCTAGCTGTCATCTTGTTGGCTATTTTGTATGTTCAGTCATTGTTTTCTTTAATTTCTTGGATGAGGTCTTTTTCAATGTACAAGACAAGAAAAACCATCAATTTTCCCCTTGGCTAATGGGTAGCAATACTAGCCAGGCACAGCAAGTCTCTGATTTTAAGGAACCAAAAACATTGTGTCTCTTCTCTACTGGGCTGTTATTGTTCTCTGGTTAAAAGTGGACAGAAGGGTAGTAACAAAGCTAAGAAAGGGCTGAAAAATGCTTACAGAACTGCCTTCTTACAAATACTTTACAAATAATAAAGGGAGACAGAAAGATAGTGACGGCTCCTTCTTTCAATGTTCAATGAGTCTCACTTCCAGCTTTTGCAGTGTTCCTGATGACTGCACCACAAGAGGTTTCTGCAGCCACAGTACCATCCCTAAACACCAAAGGCTTGCATTTGCTGGCTACATGACATGAGCAGGGCTCAGGCTCACCCTGGTTCCTCTAAGATATCAACTCTAAAGAAATTTATCTCTGAATAGAAACTTTTTTTTAAAAAATTCTTCAGTAGTAATGTATGTTCTCTTCTCTGTCACTCTTGAAGTGACAGTTTAAAAAAAAATTTCTTGCCTCATATGAGATTTCTGTTTCCCTGTGATTATTTCTGAGAGTCTATGTAATTGTACAATTAATCCAATTAACTAATCTTTTTCACAATACCCTTATCACATAGCGCTGTGTTTGTGGGTGGGCAGCTGTTGCCACAGCCTGCTGGAGCAGGTCTCAAAATTACAGAGAGAAAGAATTATATTCATGCATCATTCATTTCTACCCTGGGGTATAATAAATAAGAGTTCTTGTGATAACCAGTTTTCTGGCTCAGCCAGAAGAATAGAACATGTAAAACCCTCACAATTCTGTTGTTCACCTAGGAGATGGTAGAAATCACTGCTAGCCCCTCAGTTAACAAGGATCTATAACAACTCAATCCTTGGCATTAATTTTTCTCTATCCTTTGCAGTATTTTTTTCATCACTGGCTGACTTCACACTGAGAAAATCCTTTCTCTTTCACTTTTTTCACAGGTATACTTAACTTCTGGGATTCCCGTTTGGTCAGCGCAGATTTCTGTTTTACTAGGCAGAATAAAACCTCCCTGTCTGTCTGCTGACTAGGATGTTTCCCTCATGAAATATATCAACCTTCAGAGCTACACTGGGAGAGACATAGCTTCTTTCAGTGATACTAGGAAGACTCAAACCTACCTAAATTTAGTATCCCAGGATTCTCCGGAGCAGAGGAATCCTTCAAATATCAGGAGGGGGTGTTCAGAGAGCACAGGGAGGACACCAGAGATGTCTGCAGGGTAAAAGCAGCACAGCCAGGCCAAATATGTCCTAATGATCTAGCAAACAGCAAAACCTCAAGCCTTCACCCTTCAGTTGGATTGTCCACACCAAGCATCTACCACTGTTTCACACACAGCAGGCACTGGGCGTGACCCCGTGGGCTGGCAGAAGCATGAGACTTACAGATATGTGAACCTCAGGGAAAAACAGGGAAGATCTGGACAGAGACCCACATCAACAGGAGCAGTCTGACTTTAGTGTTTTAAAATACATGCTTTCTTCCCTGACTTTTCCATTTTCCCTTTTTAACTGTGATCTTCAAGCTTAGAGGTCTTTCTATCTCTCAACTACCTGAGACTAATCCACAGATTCTTATGCTGGAGTCTAATATCACTCTTTGGTACTTTAGAAAATGGCATTAGCATTTATTAGCATGCATTAGCCTTAATAAAAAGCTACAATATATTTGCTGTTTTGTTCCTTCAGACATGATCCACTGGTCTGAAACAATTTTAGAAACTCCCATAGCAAAGCCATAATACAAAGGTCACACTGTAGCGAGCAAATTAGAAGCATGGTCGTATTTTTACATAAAATGCATATGCAAAGAGGCAGATACCCATCTTGCCATTGAAAACCCATAATTTGGTGTGCTTCTAATAATTCATTTGGGAATTTAGAAAGTGTGCAATGCAGATTTCAAAATACATCACTGAACTGAAAGTAAACACTGACATACAAAGACAAAAAGTAATAATCTGGAAACTGAGCCAAAAAATCCCCACCATTGTTTATGCAGTCATTGCCCTTTTTTTTCCTTACACAAAGGAGAATGTCTCGTTTTTGTTTGTACAGATGTAACATCTTGTAGTACAAATACCAGTGGATGAAATACCTATGTGAGATTTAAATTGCACATGTTTGCTCCTTATAACAACCAAAAATTGATTATTTTCACAGCTTAAGACAGTTCAAGGTGCAAGCTGCATCTCCTAGTTCCAAATAAACTCTGTGGAAATCTGGACAACACTTTAGAAATCGATTCATTTTCCATGTTCTGTTCTCTGGTTTCATAGGAGATGCCCTAGGGCATCCCAACTACCTCCACACCATGACCTCAAAGTATGAGCTCTGTCATTCCAGCTCAGGTGTCTCAGATGCTTCAGGGCATCAGAGGTTTGTGGTACATCTGTGTTTAGAATGCCTTAACAGGCCACTCCTTAAGTGGTGTGTGGAGAGGGTTTCATCAGGCACCCACACATCACCTGACCAATTGCAGATGTCCAGATCCCATAATGGGCTGGAAGGCTCATCAATATCCCAGAAAGGTGCACAGGGTGGGCAGGCACAACTCAAACTTATGGAAGACTGCTCTTTCTGAAAGAGTCTCTGGAGACTGGCTGACTTGAAATGACTCTACAGCTCTGTGTTTATCCAAGGCAATGCCCCCAGAATTCTCTAAGGCCTGTAATAGAGACTTGACACAAAGTACATAAGCAGACACAGAAGCACAGACAGACACTTCAATTTATTGAATTTAACCTCCATGGTCAGCCCTCAAAAAAAACTAAAATAACTTTTTTAAAGGTCATGTTAAATAGTCAAGGGTCTTT
Organism: Thryothorus ludovicianus; assembly: GCA_013397245.1. Lineage (NCBI taxonomy): Eukaryota > Metazoa > Chordata > Aves > Passeriformes > Certhiidae > Thryothorus > Thryothorus ludovicianus. The sequence continues at coordinate 324,452 of VZTB01006371.1, forward strand.
TCTGCTGATTTAAAAAGAAAAATAATTAAAAAACAGATTTAATCTTATTTTTCAAGCTGTGGCTCACAGGAAGCCAGAAAATTCTCACAGATTTGCCATGCCTTAAACACAAAATTGTCCTCCCTACTTTAAAAACCTGAAGCGAGACGTGAGAAATGCCCACAGTTTTTCTGCACAGTGTACAAAACTAAGACAGATAAAGTGGAGCAGGACATCTTCCTTACCCGGGGCTTCCATTAATCAGAAAGAAGAAAAAGAAGCATCATGCCTCAAAAAAAATTTTTTAAAAGGCAACTAAAAAGCACCCTGAGCAGTCCACAAGGGTAAAGGGAAACAGGGAAGGAAAGGGAAGGCAAGGCAAGGAAAAAAGCAAGGAGAAATATCAAGACTTTAATTTCACAAAAGAATCCTTATGATAATGACACATCCAGAATAATAGCTCGTAAAAGATAAGGAAATAAAAAAGCTTTTTATTACTTATGGGGATTTTGTCCTTTTAAATTTCTGGCTTCTAACATAAGATCACTTATAGGAGTGTGATTTGTGAATTCTGAACATTTGGGGTCAGCTGTACTAAAACACATATGGAACAACAATAATGATAGATGATCAGAACAGTATAACGTGTCTTCAGGTTTTACATCAGATGAATTTCCCTCAAAGACAAAAACGTTAAAGGGAACATCACTGGTAGTAAAAAGCTTAACTTCTGGATGCCTGCCATGCCTGATTTCCCATTGACACTGAAGTGCCTGAGATAATGCAGAACAGCATCTCACAAGACTTGCTTTAGTTCTTTTCACTGCATGCAAATGTTTCTCTTTCCTCCTATGGCAACCACTTAAAAAGCTGAGTGGTTATCTTACCCAAGTGTTTCAAATATGGATGGTTGGAAAGTTATTATAAATATGTCCTGTTTCATAGAATCATGGAATCACAGAATTATTTGGATTAGAAGGGACCATAAAGACCATCCAGCTCCAACTCACCTGCCATGGGCAGGGTCACCTTCCATTAGACCAGGTTATTCAAAGCTCCAACTTGGCCTTCAACACTTCCAGGCATGGGGTATATACCATTGCTTTGGGTAGGTTTCCCCCACTTAATGCTGAAATGGATGTACAATCTCCATCCAGTAATATGTAAAGTCCCATCTTCCTCTCTTAAAGATGAATAAATGGCAATAATCTGACCTAATGACTTCTTTCTAAGCAAAGGGGCATGGAGGAAGATTTTCAAGTCACTGGATGCAGAACATCAAATTGTGATGCTGCCACTCTGGACAACATAAATGTTCCTGCAAGGATTTGACATGATCTCAGTGATGATATGAGCTGTTGGGGGGTATCAGCTCATCCCACAAAGAGAAAAACAGGGAATAGCAGCTATTCAGGTGACTCCAAACTGTAATTTCAGAGTTCTGTAGAATAAAAAGCCACCACACTCACTCATTTCATCCCTCCTTAACAACAGAACTACCGGGCAGGATCAACCACTTTTCCACAAAGTCCAGAGCCCTGAATTCATCTCCTAGTCACACCTGGCAATGCTTCACTTTTACACAGGAGGGAGGAGAAGTGCATGCCCTGGAGCTGCTGGTCCAGAAAGAACAGAATGTTCCTGAACCCATGTGTTTCCCCTAGGGTGTATGTGGATCAAATGGACTGAATCCCTCACAAAACAAGAGATTCTGAACTGATACATTACCTCTCTTCCCACTCTGGGAGGCTGATAATTTGCTGCTGATAACTTCAGAAGTTATCCAAGTTACTTGGATGAGTAACTTGTTCAGGTAATTGAAAAGTCCATGTTATCAAAATTTAAGGACAATTGCTTAAAGGCATTCTATATTTTTAAATTACTTTACAGTGATTGTGATTGCTTATATTTGAAAGAGAATAGCTGCTGTTTAAAGCAGAGAGCTTTTTCTCACACAAAACAATAAGTGCCTGTTTCTAGGGGATGCAGTATTCTATAAGCCAATCACTAGTACAAAATGACCAAAAAATTAACTGTTGCCTAGGTAGCAATAACAAAATCTGATTCCACATGTGTTGCACAAACAGGACACCTGTAGATGCTGTATAAAGATATGTCTTTGAAAGCATATTTTCTTAAAATTAAAACAACTATTGGCATAGCTCATAATTTTAAATGGGGTTTAAAAATGCTCTAAAATTTAAGTTTTCAGAAATCATCTGGGCAAGAAACTTGTTGCTTTGAAAAAAGGGTTAAGCACTGATATTTAATAAAAACAAATAAATAAGCAAATCAATGCTTAAAGACTGGATGCCTAAAGAGTGGATAAGGAAAACAGTCAATACTGATAAAGGCGCTAAAAGCGACTCAAAACACACTCAGAAGAAAAAAACGGTCCTTTCAAATAACATAGATGCAAAAGACAAAAATGGAAAGCAATGGTAAAAAAATATTCATTTTATATCCTATTCCACATTTTAAATCAGACAAGAAAAGGTAGCCAGCCTATTTGATGCTGATGGAGAATGCAGCTATTGACATCAAAAAGGTTAGTGGGGAAGTATTTGATGAAGTTCGCATTTTATGTTGCACAAAGAGAGATAATCTATACCTGAAAAGGAAGTAGGGAAGGACCTCCCTGAATCTATCATTTCATTTCAGACTGATATTGGAAAGTAGTGATTTGCAGTGGCGGTTCAGAATATCAAAATGCAAGTCAAAGAGGTATACAGATATCCTGAAAAATACTGATAGTACTTCAAGGACCTGGTAAAACTAGTGAAACTCAGGAGCACAGCCAGTGTAATTACAACTGTTAAGTGAATGCAAGGGGTTTACAAGCTGGTTTGACTGATAGGAAAACAGAAGACAACAAACTAAAAGCCTGAGTTTAAACAATTGCTAACAGTGGGCTCTGCCAAAAAGTATTTAAGGGCTGAGAAGGAGATGTGAAATTGTTCAAGACATGAGTAAAAATTGAGAAAAACTTTATGTACCTACCTATCACACATTTCTAAGGCGTGAGGAATTTTTGATTTACCAATGCTTTCCAAGTTGCTCAAATGTGCTAAATCCTTAGTTTAAAATAAATCTATGGTTTAACAACCTATAAATTCTGCTTCATCCATGGAGATAGATTAGGAATAGGGATTGGAGTTGTAGGTAACTATGACATTGAGACAAGACATCCTCATACCTAAGTCGAAAAGAACAGGCCCTTGTCAGGTGGCCTAGGAGCTGTCTGACATGGGAGACCCCGAGAGGTGGCCCATAGTGCATGTGTGCATTTTGCCATATGACAACAATGAAAAACACTTCCAGGTGGAGGTACATATGACTGGGTGCAGCATCTATGTGCGGTGCCTCTGCTAATTCTACATCAGAATTGTGTCATGCCCTTCTCAACAGCTTCTCCTAAAATCTTCACACCCCTAGTTATTGAGGCAGGTCAGGAAGGATAATAAGGTTCGAGAGAGGAATTTTGAAGATATTGAATGATTCAAGGGTCTGAAAGCCAACATGAAGAACTTTGGTGAGAAAACGTAGTATTCAAGTGGGGCTCTAATTTTTGTCTGTGAGGTGCTGGTTTAAATTACACTATAATGTGTTTTGTCTGTAAGGCATCGCTCCTGACGGACTTCTTACTCAAGAGATCCAAAGCGGGTGGTTTGCCTCAACTCAGCTCTTAATAAGAGTGCAATCAGTCTCCAAACTCCACTGCTCCTACCACCACAAATTGCAGACTCCATGAGGAGATCAACAATTTACCTGTCACAGAAAAGTGGCATCTTACTGCTAAAGGCAGGCTTGTCAGATCAGTGCTGAAAAACCTGTCCCTCCACTCCCTGTCTGCACCTGCTCTGTGAATAATGAGAGGTCTTCAGGCTCCAGGACTGTCAGACTGACATCTTTGACAAGGTCTGAATCCTGTGGTAGTGAGGGAATTGCCTGGGTTTGGATTTTTTGTCTTTTTTTTTTAAGAAAACACTTACAGCTACAACTGACTGTCCAGCCTCACAAACAATACATTGTCCTTATCTGTAATCCAGCTTTTTGCACCTCAGAGATGACACAGACTGCCCGTGATGCACTTGCACATCTGCTGGCTGTTTTGCTGACTTCCTCCCAGCATTAAAATCCTTTGCCTCAGCCAATGCAACAGATTTTGTCACAGAAATGACAAATGTCACCTTGTGCTGTTGATGTGCAGCCAGCACATCGCCACAAAGGTTTTCTCTGTGAACCCATGGCTTTGCCATTTCACTCTGTCCACACAGCCTTTCAGCAGCTCTGCTGTGTCAGACAGAGGTCATATTTGCCTTCCTCCTGTGCAGCCTCCTCTTCCTCCTCCATGCATCCCCACAAGCACATCCTGGGGAAATGCTTGGCCTGCTACCTCTCATGAATCTCAACATTCTTCCTGTCTTTTTAAGGTCTCTTGTCTGTGGATATTAAAATTGCAGGTTTTGGGGAAAGGAACCATCTCTTTCTTCTGTATTTGTGTAACACAGAGTGACACAGAAATGCCTCCTGTTTCTAGCTGCTTTGGTAATACAAATTAAACAAGAGTAGTAGCATGAGTGCCTAATTACCTTGCTTTCTTCCCTGCACTAGCAGCAATTTCAATGAGTTGAATTTTGAAATGACAGTTAGGAGTGGGCACCCATACTAATTCTATTTTTTTGGCCTCTGGTGACTGAGAGCTTCTGGGCATGGGTCCTTAAAGAGATAATGGCTCTGTGAAGTCAAAACGTAGAGCTGTCTGCTCCTTCTCCAGGTCCTTAGAGTGACTGGGGAATGTTTCTCTTCCCTTTCTTTGACTTATTTTTCCCAGAACAGCATCAAGCTCATTTTCCTGCTGCAGCCCTCTAGAAGGAGGCTCTGTGTCTCTCCCCTTTCACTCTCCCACTGGGATAGGCAATTCCTGCTGGTGCCACCAGCCGTGTCCTAGGCAAAGGCCACTCATGTGTTGCACTCCTAGCACTGGCTGCACTGCCATGCTGCAGATATTATATGTTCTGCCACATTACACTTTTAAAAATGTGTGACTTCTGCTTTCATCTTGGCAGCCTGAGATGGTGATTTAAATGCCTCCTACCTCCTTTCCTGAGTCAATGCTTCAGCATCACTGCTAAGAAGCACAGCTGGCTGACAGCTCTTCGGGAGTCAGCCTACTGAAACAAGTCCAGAGAGAGAGGGAAATGTGGCATCATGCCCTGTTTGCTTTTAAGAGCTGAAACACACAGGAGCTCAAATGACTATTTCTTCAAAGTTTTCCTTTTATAAAAGATCAGCTTTCTGAATATGGTAGGAATCCTTGATACTGTTCTTACCCAAACAGTTACCTTCCAACCAGGACCAGTTCTCCGGTGCGGTTGGATGGATTTTTTTGTGTGGTAGGCATTTGGGTTTAGGTACTCACCTCTTGTAATGTGGGTGAGAGGGTCTGTGATTCTTCCTGGGGCAGCCCTGCTAAATAGGTTTCTTTCTTCAATGAGTTCAACAGCTCGCCAGAGAAGTCTGCACCAATACCGAACAAAACATCAGTTGCCATTCAGCTCAAAGTTCTCATGTAAACCAGACTGCCTTTTCAAAGGCACAGTCAACCTTAATTTTTATTGCTCCTAGCTGAAACTGAAGTAAAAGAGCCCATGAATTAGCAAACTAATTGCCTTTTGTATTGGCTGGGGATATTTAGTATGAGTGCATACCTAAGTAAATGTTGAGATTAGTGCTCTCAGGAGTAGGTACTTTCAGCAGATATTTTGGATAGAACTTGCATGTGAATTGATGGCAAGCAGGGTATATTAAAGAGGAAGCATATGTATCATGAAGTAGACTGCAGTTAAGGAGTTATTTTAAGTAAGAATCAAGACCAAGAGAAGCTAAGTGGTTACCAAATAATTAATAAAGCTGTTTCTTTTTTTTTCCTCAGATGAAATTCATTAGAAATCGAGATATTAAGGTACAATTTCAGTTGGACCTGACCTCTCAAATACCTTTGATAATGAGACCCCTATTCCTACAGAAAACTCCTGCAGAGCTGTGGTCATTTCATTTGACAATGTCTCTTGTTTTTTTTAAACAAAAGTTTATTTAGCCCAGTCTGTTGTTTCTGATGATATTTGAGAAATGACACTAAAATCATTAAACAGTTGATGTGGAGGCTGCTGCACAGTGCTAGGCAGCAGCAGTATTGAGCAGCTGTATGGAGCAGCTTCTCCCATAGACTCAGAATACAGATGCAGAAAAGGCCATCCTTGAACCTTTGGCTGGGAATTTGGCCTGCAAAGCAAAATAACCATACATACTGAGAGATATGAGAATTAACAGGAATCTTGGCCCAGTGCTTTCCTTGTGGCATGGCAAAATCTCTGATGAAACCAGACACACTAAATATTATTTCCATTTTTTAATGCAATGAGCTTTGCCTAGGGGAACCCAGGTTGCGATACAAGCCTTTTTGGTTGTAGGTAAAATTTACATTTTTAGAAATATAGGAGTTGTTACACAGAACTAAACCAAAATCCTGTTTCATTCATTGGCTTGTCCCTGACAATAGCCAGGCAGTAATATATCCCTAGGAGGTATAAATGCAGCCTAACATCTCCTACTAAGTCAGCAGGAACCCTTTCTTGCACAAGCACTCATTTAGTGCCTGACAAGGCTTGCTTAGTACCTTTCTCAAGGAGCCTTCTCTGAATTACAGCAATTTACCTGACTAGACTTTTCATTATGTAGTAAGTTTGCCATGCATGCGTGTGCTGTGCACTTTTTAAAAGCTGCATATTTTACAGCTACTGCTCATAATTTGACAAGGCTTTTAGCTTGGTCAAATGAAACCAATTCCCCACAAAACAAGCATAGTTGCTTCTTTTCAGCAAATGCTTCTTTCCCTGCCAAATTCCACTTATAGCCTCAAGCCTTTTCACTCATCTCATATAATTTCATATACAGCCACTTAAAACTTGGGCTCTTTTTAAATCACACCAAACTTGAAAATGCCTCATCAATTTTGCCTGTCTCTCTCGCTCCACCCCCTTAGGGCAGAAAATAAATATTTGAGTCATTTTTACTTTTACCTACCTGATTCTGCAGAGGTATACTGACATAAGCCCTTAGCAATGCTTCACTGGGTTCTTAAAGGAGGTCTCTAGAAATAGAAGCATTTGAAAATTTTCAGTAACTAAAAACAAGGTCAAAATTAACTCTCTGATAACTTTAACAAATGGAGTTAACACATCTCTCTTAATTGATGAGTGGAGCCAGAGATGTAAATTGGGAGGCAGACAAGTAAATGGCCAAGTGTGATGTGTTGTGGTTAGTTTCTATGCCTTAATGAAGAAAAATCAGTGCACCCTTTGTGAAAGACAACTATTTACCCAGGGAGTTTCATCTGTTACTGTGCACTGATAGTCTATGACTCTGATTCTTGTTATTGCAAGCTTGATTTGCTGAAAATAAAGGTGTATTGAAAGCCAGGAAAATTAGACTTACTTTTATTATGGATGTTGGATCAAATTGACTGACAGAACTGCGAAAGCTTTGAAATGAAGACTGTAGGGACACATTAACATAACGTGTGTACATCTTACCGTAAATCTTCATTGCATTTGACTATTTTTTGAAGATTAGAAAAATAAATTATCTGTGGCCCATTACATACCAAATTGATTCCTAATTCTTTGTCAAAAAGCCATCACAAAGAGAGGTTGAGCCAGCAGTGTCTGAGCCATAGTCTTCTAGATCTTATCAAGGACATGATGAAGCATGGTGGCTATTCATCATTTTTAAAGCAGTAAATCAGAGAGTGTCATCTTCATTTGAGTAAAACTTGCAGTCACTTCAACATGAGATTGCTTTAAAAAAATTTTCCAAATGTAGCCTTTGGACAAAACAACCTACCAACCCCAGAAAAGTTACAGGGCATAAGTATGTGAGTCATATAGAATAAGAACTACTGTTCTTAAGTGCTTAATGATTTTTTGCCATTAAGTAGATATTTTGCAGTACAGACTAGTGGGGAAGATATTTTGCAGTATGGACTAGTGGGGAAGAACATTCTGATAATGCTTATTAAAATGCAAAGTCCTTCTATGCAGGTTGATTTTGGTTGTGCCAAGTCTTGCAGCCATAAAGCCTCTGAGCCATTGTGGTTTAGGATGGCTGCAGATCTGATCAGATTGTTTATGTATCTTTACTGCATAATTCAAATAAATTTAACTTAGGAGCTTCTATTCATTCTCCAAAAAGGAAAAAAGTCAAAAGCAGCACAACACTTTGGAAAAAATGGTTCCTCCCCTTTCACAAGATTTTCCTAATGAAACACTGCATCTAAAAGCAATGTATTCTGACATTTTGTCCATAGCAGAAGCTGACTGAAAACTTGTCTCAAGAATGGCAAGGATAGGGACTGTCCAACTGGTAGGTAAACCAAACACCTGTGCAGGAAATCTGTTGCATATGTCCTGCTTTCCTGTCTGAGTTCAAAGACTGCCCCACCCACCACAACAACTTTGCTGAGAGAGAAGCTGGATGAAAAGCAACCAGAAGTTTTCTGCTACTGAAGTTGCTTTGAAGCTGTTGAGGAACCTTGAACCTGAAGATTATGCTGAAGGTACAAAGTACATTCTTTATAGCAGACTTTATGGTCAAGTGCAGCTGTCTAGTCAGAGAATTCAACCAGTGGGAACCTTTGATCAAAGAAAACAGATGTGCATTGAGAAAATCCTTGCAATCAAATACCAGGAATAGAGTTAATTTTCTTCTCAGTAGCTGGCATGGGACGGTTTGGGATTTGTGCTGCAAACAGTGTTGGTAACACAGGGATATTTCAGCTGTTGCTGAGCAGTGCTTGTACAGTCAGGGCTTTTTCTGCCTCTCACCCCACCATTGATCAGACTGAGGGTGCACAAGGAGTTGGGAGGGGATACAGCCAGAACAGCTGACCCCAAGGGACCACAGGGATATCCCAAACCATATGACATCATATTCAGCATATAAAGATGGGGGAAGAAAAAGGAAGAGGGGATGTTTGGAATGATGCTGCTTTTTTTTTTCCCCAAGTCACCATTGCAGGTAATCGAGTCCAGTTCACCTGGAGATGCCTGAACACCTGCCTGCCCACGGGAAATGGTGAATGAATCCCTTGCTATGCTTTGCTCATGTGCACAGCTTTTCTTCAACTACTGAACTGTCTTTATCTCAGTTCATGGGTTGTCTCACTTTTTCTGTGGTTTCTGATTCTCTCCCCCATCCCACCAGGGCATTGAGTGAGTAGTTGGGAGTGGCTAAGCTCCTGACTGGGACAAACCACATCAGATCCTTACCACTGTGTTTCATATACAGCAGCACAAATAAAACTCTTTCTAAAAGACCACACACTTCTGTTGTTTTTTTGTTAACTAATAGAAGTCATTGGTTATGCCTGATCTACGATGGTTTGCTAATCCCAACAAATTCTCTTCAAGCAGCTGTCAAAAGATCATCTGAATCTCAGCATCAAACAGGAAAATACTGAGGCATTGGAGAGATGTAACTCACAACATCCTCCATTCCTATCGTGAGGAAATGGAAAAATGAAAGCTTTTTGTGCTAGGAAAAATCATTGGTGCTGTCTTTAAAAACTGAATGAATGGAAGTGAAGGCTCACCTAGCTAATAAAAAGCAGAAGTATATCAAGTTTCTATGGGTTTGCCTTTTATCCTGTTTCTTATTTCCCTGAATGTATGTGAACTTGAATTTCCTGGTATTTATCCGAACATCTTTATTTCTTATTTGATTATGAACATAGAGCTAGTGAAGGTTTAAAAAGAACCTTAAAAAAAAAGCCCCAAACATATTTTTGACCAATTTTCCAGAATCTGGATCGCTTTCTTCATCCAATTTAGAGCATAAACATACATTTATCTCAGCTATCTGAACAAAATTCAGAAAAGGGGATTAGCTTGCCTCCAGAGGACAGGTATGTGTTGATTGGTTTGAGACGATGTAGGAACTTCTATTGTCAGCTTTATCACCAGAAAAATCATTGCATCCAGTGACTCCTTACTGTTAACACTTATAGCTCATGTGATTAGACTTTCTTAACCTTCAAGTGAACTTGTCACCAGAACAGAATAAAGACAAAGAAAAGCAATGCAGAAATATAATGAAGCTACTTTTTTTTTAAACTGCTGTTCTATTCCCAGGAAAGAATTGAGAAAGGGATGTGTAATAATAACTATGCTGGCAAAGCTGGACAAAAGAAAACCTACCTTTTTAATTATTAAATTTTTTGTAAGGCATAGGTACATTTGGTCATGCCTCTTCAGGAACAGGACAATACAGCCTGCTCTATTTCTGTGCTAAGAGGTAACTTGCCATTCTTGATTATTAGGCATCACTCAAACTGGCAAAGAGAAAGATAAGTTTATTTTTGTTACTGAGTTTGCTGGGTCTTGAAAAAGTGTCACAAAATTTTAAGCTCAGTTTTAATGTGATTTTAGAGAAACTGAGTTGTCTGTTTTGGAAGCAAGTATGTACTGCTAATGCATCTTTTACAACTAGGATAATGCTGCAGGTAATTAAGTCAAACAGTCACTTGTTGTACAATCTAATTGATAACATCCTTTTCACTATTGGCTTAATCCTGTGCAGATGAAGTTGAGAGGAAAGCCCAGTTGCAATATTAAGGCTCCGATTCACATTGAACTTTTGGTAACCCTCAATGAAATCTAATTGAAATTTTCAAATGTGTATTCCCCTCACACAGTAAATGCCCTTTGTGCTGCTGCAGAGTTAACTCCAGCATTGTTTTTAAATGCTCATTTAGACTAATGCAGGGGTAGCAATTATTTTAAATTCCTGACCCATTTCAGCCTGTTTTTCTGTGCAGGCAGTCTTGCATGACCAGTCTAGATGGGATTCAAGCCACCTAATTTCAGGTATCCTTACTCACATATCTGTCTTATAATTGGTTATAATTTCTGTGAAATCAGCCTGCTTAGCAAAGGAGACAATTCTGCATTTGCAAAAAGCAAGATAAAGGATACTGCCAAAGTTCCTCCATTCGCAGGCCTCAGAGAAACCACACTGATGTAATTTGGCAAAATTCCCAGGTGAACAGGGGCAATGAGTCTCCCAGACTGGGCATCATCATGGAGATAAATCTTCAGTGACTAAGATGAGAGTAAACTTAGACTTGGAAGATCTAGTTTTACAATATAAAAGTCTTCACCTGAATTAATCACCTGAGACTCCATTTTCATGAAAAGAATTTAAGAAATTCAGGATGCTGCTTATGTATAACAAAAGGATGATTAACTTTCTGGGCTCCTAGATTACCTAGATGGTCTTACCTGAAGACAGCACTGTCTTCAAAGTATTTGCAAGAGATTATGAAAGTAAATGAGGAGTGAATGAAAATATTAAGAGAAGAAGAGGGAGACAAAGATCATATAAAAGAATAAATATTTCTATTTACTTCCAGAAAATCGTGTGTATATTTGGAAACAAATACTGGATGAATTCCCAGGAAATGCATAGCAGCTAGTCATAGCTTCCCAAAAAACCTCTATTGCTATTAACTCTTTCTGGCAGACTGTAGTTTGGATGCTTTTCTGTACAAAAATTAAGCCAAGTATTGCAGTATGTCCATAAGAAGTTATCCTTACTTTCCCAGTCAAAGAGGAGGATTCATCTCATCCAGTTTATATCCTCTAAGAATTAGCATCTCCTATAGTTACAGGAAAGAGATAGGAGAATCCAAACTGATATTCATCCTGGCTATGGAAGGTTGTCTAGACTCGTTGCAGGGAAGGCAGCACAGATGCAAGGCTGGGGACAGGAGGGGACTTGGGGCCAATCATTTCGGCACCACCACATCTCACACAGGCTGATCATGACACTGCACGTTCAAACCACTGCCCAAAGGAGGAATGAGCTGCCTTCCTCAGAGCCTCTTACCCTCTACTGGCTGCAAAAGGAGTTTAAATTTATGCATTAAACCCATAGATGGTGAAGATTAGTTGAAGTTGCATCCTGACTTAATCAAAAGGAAGACACCCTGAGAGAGAAAAACCAGCATGTTTCACCAGGGAAGGACAAAATGAATGCTCTGAGGAACATTTGTTTACTTGCTGTAAAGAATTAACTTTTGGGGTTTTTTTATTTTCTGTAATGGGACTCCTCTGTGGTTTTCTCAGCAGCAGCATTCAGGGAAGGTATGCAGTGATACTCAGCCCTCCAGGCTGACTGCAAACTCCCAGTCAACTGTCTAACATTGTGCTTGTGGATTGCACACACACCGAAGTCTTACAAAGAAAATATCCCCATTCACTACACCATTTCTTTTTTTTTTATAATTATTATCTGATTAATACAAAATTTGCTTCAGCCAGCACTAGTTACAACTACAGAGGAATTTTTTAGCATTAGATTTGGGCAGGAAGACTGCAGAAAAAATGTATTTCCATAAGCTCTATCTGGTGTTCTGTCATGGAAGCAAATCAGATCTGTAATTGAATCTTTCACAGGAAATCTGACAGCAATGACACAGTAATTTATGCACCTTAAAAATTTCTGAAGCACCTTGCTCAAGTGAAGCAAGATGGAGATCAGATGGAATCCTTTCAGATGGATTCTCACCTCATTTATACCCCTTTCTCAACTCTACCAACTTGGATTGTTTATATCTTATTCACACTAGGATAAGTGAAACCTAAGGGAACATTAGTTCATTTGGGGAGGAGAGGGAATTCTTGTGAGGATCCTCCTTTTCTACAGTGTTCTACCATTCATAGACTAAACTATAGTGTCACAAAGAGCATAATCACTTACTGAAAAATAAGATAATCGTATGCTGAGAAAAAGGAAATAGAGGAAATGAACAAACAAAATTAAAACATAAAGCAGACATTAGAGGCACAAATATACACTTACAAAGGTGCTAAAATTTTCACAAATCAGGGTTTTGCAGTATCTGCTGCCAGTTGCAACAGAATCTGAATGAGGGAGAAAGGAGAGTATGCAGGAAAAAGATCCATTCACGTTTTATTTGAATTTTCTGGGGAAACAAAAAGCTTACCTTTAATAGACAAATTTGACTAGTAGTTGCACAGATGCTGACACCAGGTCAAGTGATGAGCCCTCATAAAACAGAGAGTAAAATAATAAAACAGCTTTCAATTTTCTGCTTGGAGATAAAAGAAAAGCAAACATGGATCTAAAACAGGAGAAAGAAGAGTAAATGCCTTTCTGTAAGGCTGCATGCATAGCCTCATGAAATGTCTTTTATAATTCTTAACAATTTCTGGCTCTCTCCCACCATTTCTGAAGGCTGAGACATTAATCATCAGCTGAACAATTGCCACTAATAATTCATTTGGCTGCATTCCAAATAAGAGTGAGTAGCAAGACATTCATGGAGTTGTATATATGAGAAGACACAGGAATATTTTCCTAGTTACTAACTGGTTCAGAAAATCCCAAAAGACACATTTTAAAACCAAACCAAAGCGAAGCAAAGCATAGGAGGAATATATGAAATGAAAATTCTCAGTAGAAAAGTCTATTCCATACACAGATCAATAACACCATTTGCAATGAAGCATGATCAGGTTTCGAAGAGTTATTACATAAGAAATCTTCTGAAGTACAAGGCATCTCTAGGCCAATACTTTCCAATTGACTAACTAAGATCAGACTTCTGAAATCAATACAGGTTTCTCAGTTTTGAAACTTTCTTCTTTAGTTTACACATAGATTCAGAGATTAACATTTGGGCTGAAATAAATGAGAGAAACAAAAAACAGACTACAAAATTAAATTATTTTAATTTATAGTGTTGTAGAATGCAACATAAACTATTTCATGTGAAGATTAAAGTAAGATATGGTCTAGATCTATTCTGGATTTACAGTCAAGTTCTACCTAACATTAAAACATACAGTTCAGAAAGGTATGGGAAAAGGAATGGAAGTCTGTAAGAATTCGAATATATTCACAAAAGGTCCAACCCTAAGCATTCTCATGTCAATGGGAGACCTGTTTCTCTAACTAGGAATAGTTATATTGTCTCAGCTGAGCTGTTTCTAACTTTTGTAAAGTGTATTCCTAAGGAGTTTTTCCAGTAGTTGCTTAAGTTGAGGTACCTCAGCACCAAACTTTTAAAAATGTAAATGCAGGAAGTGAGCTGAACTCAAGACAAATAATGGTCTTACTAAGAGTTTAAGTGACAATCTCCATATATTTTACAAATTGATATATAAAGCTTTTATGCTGCCTTTGGTCGAAATAATGAGCCACAGAACTCCCACAAGTTCGGGGTCTTTTGACAGTTAATTTATAAGTGACAGCTCAGAAAAAGCAACTAAGACTTCAGGGCCCTCAGCACCGGAGAGTAATTAGCTTGAACCTGCATGAGTTTGTTTGCTGTTTAAGACAAGCTGAACTGCTTTATATACCTTGTAGAACATCACCCTTTCAACACTGTGCAAATGAGCTTTCTTTGAAGACTTGCATAAGTCTATTGAAAACTAAAGAGTGTGTCTCAGAGAAATTAGGTGAAATCTAGGGACAGAATTTGGCCTATCCTTTTAATCATCTGCAAAATTAAAAATGCCATCTCTTCCAGAGACAAATTTGTCAACTCCTTTCAAATGAAACATCCACAATAAATGAACTCCTTTCAAATGAAACATCTACATAACAACACAGTAAATCATGACAAATAACTCTAAAACCAAGCATTAATTAAATTCATATGTGAATTCTTTTATAGCAGAGGTATAGAGGAGTTCAGGCCTCTGTAGCCAATTAATGTAGAAATTAATTCAAGCTCTATCATCCCCAGCAGCCTTTTAACAATGCACGAGTAGTTTGATAAAATGACAGATTATTGCATTTTATTTCACAGCTGAATCAAGTGTTTTAGGAAGTCTCCTAGCCTGTGGTGCTCCTAGCACATAATAAAAAAAAGAATGAGGTGATGATCCAAGCTTTACTTCAGTCTTCGACCTTTTGTTGTTCATACACACCGTCACTGAATCTCTGGGTTGCATGTAGGTCATTCTTTCCAGTTAAAACATTGTGAACTGTAAGGCACTTCACCAGCAAAAGAAGGGAAAGTTATTTCCTTTTCAACATGCATAAAGAGCACAGTGACTTGAACAAGTGTTTCAGTCACAAGGGTCAGACTGGGAAATAATTTTAGTTCTACATTTTCATTCTTTCTTTATTCCCGGGACCTCACTGCTTCAGTATAACAGAAAACCTGTGGGACAAACTTCTGAACTGCGACTCCTTGCACAGAGTGACAATTTCCATTGAGCATAACACTTGAAGATGGAAGTGAAAAAGCTTCTGCAATTTCTACAGGAACATAGTTAGCAACTATAATCTTCAATCAGTATGAAATGGCAGTCACTTGAAGTCATGCCAATACAATAAAAAAATAATTCGGTCATTGCATTTTCCAATTTCTGACACAAAAACATTGAATAAAGGAAGAAAATTCACTTCCATCAAATACACTGCTGTTAATTTCACTCTGAAGACATTTGTCAGTGTTTCAGCCTCAGTGTCTCTCTCTCTGCTCTCCTGGTCTTACACCAGTGACAAATTGCCAGTCCTGCTTAACTGCAGCCCCATTTCAGCTTTTCATTTTCTCTAATCTCTCTCTCAGTGGAATAAAGAGTGACCTAGGAACATTTTCTGAGACATTTCATTCATAGATTATAGACGTGAAAATACAGATTGTGGCCAATTTTTAAAATCCCACTTTTGTAACTCTCTGCAACTTCGTAAGAGAAAATGTTACCTTTACTTAAAAGCTACAGACTTCAAACCTGTGTATATAGAGCTTGCCTTTGAAAAGCAGATCCAAACATCAGTGTCTATACTTGGTTACAAGCCTATCTTTAGGCTATCTTGCAAGTTTGGTGGAAACACACAGAGATAAAATACATTTTTTTCCTTTTTTAACAGAGATCTCTTCATAGTTTTACGAATTCTTACAGGTCTTTTAAGCACACACAAATAAAGTGAGATCTAGGTGATTTCCCATCAAGTCTCACATCTATCAATGAGACAAAATATCCTTTCTGTCATAACCACATTTCTTGGGGGTTTTTCTCATATCTAATAAATGCCGTTGGGATTTGGAGGTAATCTATGGTAATGTATGACCTGCTGATATTCCACAATTGGTAAACAGGGAAAATTATGATTAAAAAATCTCAAGGAAAGAAAAGAGCCCTTGTTAGTTATCAGTTTATATAGAATTGACACAAAAAGACCAGGATGAAATTTCTGTTCTCCTAGATAAACATAGTACAATTCTCCAGCAGAGATGAGAGATGAATGCCTTAGGATATAGCTGATCTTGCTGCACATTCCAATCTCTCTTACTGTTAATGGAATTGCATACACTTACTGAAATGCAAAACCACATCTCTCTGCTGGTGCCTAAACAAGGAAATAAAAAGTGTGTTTATTACCATAAGAGAGCTTGTACAGATAAAGCATGAGACAGACATTCCTAAGGGTGTTCTTACGACACTTGTATTACCTTGATGGACAATATGTGTTGTCAGGACCTGGAAGGAGATACTGCATTCTTTATCAGCACTATCAGTCTAAAGGATGCCTACTCTGTAATTGGCAGCTGAATTAGGACATTCTTGTACAAATAGTAGGAGGTATTTGTACAAGTTCACAGACAATAGTTTTGGTAGGAGCTGTTGTCTCCCCAGAAGGCAGAGAGACCCTGCAAAGAGTCTTTGACAAATTAAAGGCCTGGGTAATCATCAACCATATGAAATTCAACAAGAGAAAGTGCCAGATTCTGCACCTGGGGTGGGAATAACCTGGATGTGTATACAGACAGAGGAATGAGACTCTGGAAAGCAGTCCAATGTAAAGAGCTAAAAGTGTGAGCCTCATACTCAGGATGGCAGAGCAAGTGCGATAGCAGTACAGGGTTCAGTATAAACCAGTGCACTGCACACAGTTGGCTTGGAAAAATCCTTCAGATCTACTAACTGGTGTTGGCAGATAGAGTTATTTTATACAAGAAATGTAATATCCAAGGTCACCAGTGACCAATTGCTCCCATGGAACTGGGGAGCAGGATGCTGTGGGGACCTCAGGGGTGAGTGTTCTGGGTAGAGCTGGGACCAGTAGCAGGGAAATCAACAGCCTCTGACACTTCTGGGAAGCAACAAGCTGGGCTCCCAGTCTGGCCAGAGTTAGCAGAGATGCAGAGCTGAGCACAGACACTCCTCCAACTTTGCTGGAGCTGGGACAGGGCATGGCTGAGCTGAAACAGGGCCCGGGATCCTGGGTGGGTGGCCCACGAAGGATAATAAGGCCTGGTGTTGCCTTCAGGACCATGCACTTTAAGTTTTTAATAATGCTAGAAACTTCCTTAGCAAACCCCATTAGTGTCCTAGATCTATGAGGGAACTGGCTGTGAGCAAGCCAAGACACACAATAATATCAATGCCATGAGATCTCTACATAGCCATGTATATTTTCCAACTGATATCAACTTCCCTCCTTTGCTACAGCCAAACACAGCTACAAGTGAGGTTCTGACAGTCAGCCTGGAAGTGACACTACCTCCCAAAGGCTGAACTGTACAAGCATTTTTAAGCCACAGGAATGCTTTTCTTTTCCCTATCCAGCTCTAGAGATGCTGACTATTCCTTGTCAGAAACCATTGCCCAATGTGACAGTGGAACAGAGGCAGAATTCTTCTCAAGCAAACTCAGACTGATGGTCTTAGACAGTTTAAATCTTTGGCTGAAATTACCTGGTTAATTTTGCCTGTAGCAAATTAGGAAACACGTGCATGTGTCACTTTGCAGGTCTGTAGTCCCAAAGCTTCTTCTAACATAAATGCCTGCCTTGGATGTTTTTATATATACAGAATAGAAGTGTCTGCTTTCATCTGTTAGGATCTGTAGCTCTGTTAGCAACACTTATCTTGTTATCCCACTGTATTGCAGGTATATGAGCAACAGAGAACACGTAAAGGGCTCACCTCTGTCCCTCCCTCCTGATAATGGTGGGAACAGAGGCAGCTTTACCTGGTAGGAACTGAAGAGAAGTGGATGATTTTGCATCACCTGTTCTAACATTTGGTGGCTATAATTCAGTGGAAGAAACTATTGTGTGTAACACAAAGCCAGATCTGGAATTGCCAGATCCACCATCCACAGGGGGCAATCATGGCCAATATATGTGTCTCCATCTGGACTCAAGATTTTGACTTCCCTTCTCATTCCTGTGAAGAAACTCTTGGTATCCTGGAGTATCCTTGGTATCCTGGAGTATCCATGGTATCCTCAAAACTTTTTTGGAGAGTGTTGGACCCTGCCACATATGTCACACCTACCAATTTATTTCTGTTATCTCATTGAGATGTCAACAAAGCCTTTCCTGAGGGAAGCAACAGGCAACCTCCAAATGGCCAGAGTTTGTAATGGGTGGGTACAGGACACACAGAAAGAAACTTCTGCTATGTCCACCAAGGAAGCAGAGGCAATGAAGAGAGGAGATAGACCTAAGGGCCTTTTCAAAGCTACCAAATTAAGAGTGGAAAGGTTAGAAGGGGAAAGACCCTTCCTTACAAAAAAGGGAATTTAGGCATGAAGTGAGCCCTTTTAACAACCAAATTAGAAATTATAGCTTTTACTTTTCCTCCATGGAGATCAAGATTTGTGCTTTCTTAGATGACTAAGATTATTCAGGCTTCATTTATATAAAAGGTAGTTCTTCTCTGGGGCCCCAGCCAGAATATTCAAAGAGAGATGGCAAACATAAAAGTAGGCTACCTCCTGGCTTAGCTTATTAGAAAATCCATCATTTTGGTGTGAATGGGATCTATTAGACTTAGTTGATGCTCACAGTACAAGCTCTTCTCCTACTTTCACAGCCATGTTCTTCATTCAATTAACTCTTAATTAACTTTTCAGAGCACATCAAGAATGGAGAACAACACATCTTTTCCTCATGCTTCTAAAACTTCCTTTAATATTTACTGTCAGAGGCTGAAGGTCTATTTAGCACTCTGTAGTTAAGAGAAGAAGAGCAGGACAGTTATCAGAATGTGTTAAAGAGGTTTGAACTATATATCCGATAAAGAATGGAACTTGAAATATATTTTCATATAAGTGGACCATTTAGGGAAACTCTTGGACTTCATAAGGTTGCTCAGTGCCCAAAATATCTTTTACATTGCTGTGGGTGCTGCAGTCATAATTCTGCAGTCTGCCTTTCTCTATCAGCTCTGTATCCTCTCACTCAGGCTCAAAAAGCAGCATTTTCCAGATTCTCCAGGGCCAGATTTTTTGCTTTTTGCTCTTATACTGTTGCTCTCATGTTGTTATTCTCACTGCCTTGCATCTCCGAACTCTGGTAAATGTCTTTATAGAGATTCTTCTTTTTATTGTTGGCACGAGAATCCCACCTTCTTTCCCCCCTGTCTCCTACCCTTAGTTGTAGTGTTTGATTTACATTAAGAGAAAAATAATGCCATTCAGAGGGACCTTGAATGACTTTAGAGGTGAGCTTATCCAAAGCTCAGGAAGTTCAATAAAGCAAAGTGCAAGGTTCTATACTTGGTTCATGGCAATCCCAGGCACACCTACAAGCAGGGCAGAGAAGCCATTGAGATCAATCTTGTGGAGAAAGACTTGGAGGTGGGAATTGATGAAAAACTCACAATAAACTGGCAGTGTGAGTCCACAGACCAGAAAGCCAATTAAATCCTGGGCTACATCACAACCAGCTTGGCCCATGGGTCAAACGAGGGTTCTCCCCCTCTGCTCTGCCCATGTGAGACTTCCTCTGGACCACTGCATCCAGCTCCAGTACCACCAACGTAGGAAGGACATGGAGCTGGTGGAGTGAGCCCAGAGAAGGGCCACAAAGTGGGTAAGAGGACTGGAGCATCTCCCCTGTTGGAGACAGACTACGGAGATCAGGGCTGCTCAGCCTGGAGAAGAGAAGGTTGTGTGGAGATCTCATAGCAACTTCCAGTATGTGAAGGGAACCTACAGGAAAGCCCAAGAGAGACCCTTTGTCGGGAACTGCAGTGATGAGACAAGGAGTAATGGCTGCAAATTGAAAGAAGGGAAATTGAGATATTAGGAAGATGTTCTTTACTGTGAGAGCGGCGAGATGCTGGAGTAGGCTGCCCAGGAAGGTTGTAGATGCCCCAACCCTGGCACTGTTCAGAGCCAAATTGGATAAGGCCTCGAGCAGCCTGGTCCAGTGGGAGGTGTCCCTGCCCATAACAGGAAAGGTTGGGAGTAGATGCTCTTTAAGATCCATTCCAACTCCTTAACATTCTAAGACTCTATGATAATATGCATGCACTGAGCTTTACAACCAAGAGCAGCACTTACTCTTCATCAAAGCATATTTCTGTCACTGCTAATAGCACTGTAAGCAAGACAAGAGAAGAGGGTTTGATCAGGTTCTGAAAAAAGAAAATGTAGTCACTCTAGGAAACTTTTTTGGGGGAGAAGGGATACTGATGCACTGGAGAGGGCACCTGCAAGGAGTGTTTGACAAGGGAGCCTCATCACTTTTTCTCCTGGATGGACCTAGGAAAAGCCTTTCTGATTTTTTTTTTCAACTTGCTCTCTCTTCTATTTTTAATATTTTTCCCCTAAACTTTCAGGACTATAGCCTATGTATGTTTGTAGCTACAGACTCTGCTAGGAAGTCTTTGAGCATGTGAACCTGGCTCAGCATCCTTTGTTAAGCAATAACAAAGCCATGTCTCCAGTGTTAAGAGACACCATCTTTCTTGGTAGGCTTGTGGAGTTCCCAAGTACAGCATAATAGGGTTTAGAGAAAAAGGCAATTAGAAGACTCAGAGCAGAGGAGACAACCTCAGATCAGGATTCAAGGCTTAGAAGTAAAATCAAGACAATGCAGAAGTTCACTGAACTATGGGATCATAAACCATTAAGATGATACAAAGCTAGGACAAAACTTCCAGTTAAAAGCCTAAAAAATGTAGTCAGACAGAGTTTGTGAAAAACAGCATGAAAATTGTTCAAAGAGTAGAAACAGACATTAGAAATGTTCAGTCTTCAGACAGCTTTTGTGTTTTTTAGAAGCAAAATCATTTTATGAAAGTCTGGAGACACAGACTGACAGTACTGAAAAAAAAAACAAAGTGAAAATGCTGTAATAATCTATATCACTGCTAACAAGGTTTCACTAACAGTAAAAACTTCTCTGAGCAAGGAATCAAGAGAATTTGTTCTGTCATCTCTATAAGATGAATCTACATCCAGGGAATACAATAACATATCATTAATGACATATTAACTTCTAATTATTACCATTATTAGCACATTACAATCAAAATAAAATTATCAATTATAAAGGTTTGGTACTGTTCAATGTTTATTTCTGTTCAAAATTAACGCTTACAACCACTGCTTCAATATTGTCCATTGTATTTGGTGTACTAGATAACTGAATGATTTCAAACACATCGGTTCACATTCCATGTAGCAATAATCTTGCCTGCCTGCGGAAGTGGTGTGAAAGTAATTTCAGTTATTTGAAGAGTGTCACTGTGTGTGAATGACAGAACATGAAAAGGATTTCTAGTCTCTGACTAGAAAGAAGGAACATGCTTCATCCTGTACCAGACACAACATGAGAAATGCACTTCCATGTCCTGCTCTTTCCTTTCCCCAAATACCACAGCAAATAGTAAATGCAGCAACAAAGGTGCCAGACCTTTTCTGTCAGTCCTGGGACAGTCCAAACCTGGGAACTGTTTGGCTAATGATGCAAATCATGTGCTACATCACATCCCAAATGCTAACTGTAGTGCCTTATATCTCCCACGTGTGTTACACCATAGCAAGCAACACTTCTCGGTGAAATTCATAATTTTCTTTTTGCTTTTCTTTTTTAATTAATTCAGATTCTTATCACATTTTCTTGATTTTTCTGAGGTGATAGCCACACCTCTGCAAGTGTCAGCAAACAGCAGTAATTCCACAGCTATCTCTGGAAAGGGAATGACATAAGCAAAGGAATAAATCCCCAGTATCAGGGGCTGTTCAACTTATTCCACAGAGAATGACAGCCAATCTGATATAGTTTCTGAGGTCAGTGTACATAAATAGTAGCTTATGCTGTTTTCACCCTCCTAATCCCATATCTTGTATGGATTCATTTCCTGCAAATGGCTTTATAAAATGCCTTCAGAGAATATTTAGAGAGGAACATCATAACGGAGATTACTGCCCTTTTGTTTCTAAGTTGTTTTTCTCTTACCATAGAATCTGGTCTATTTGGCAGCATGGGAACATTTAGTTATAAAAAATATTACTGCCCTTAGAAGGCTTCCATGTTTCTGGCTGGCTGTCTCTTATGGTCCTCAGTATAAAATATGAGCAAGAACTTTCCAAAAGGCTGAGGTTGTTTTGAGAAGTGTTGGGGGATGGATTTCAGAAATATTTTAAGTACTGATATATACTTAAAATTTGAACTACTGATACCTGTTTTTTCACAAGTCCTTTGCTCATCTTTTGTCAATATGTTATCATAAAATGAACAGGAGATCATGGATTCAGTCACCTGTCTTTCCACATGTTCCTTGGCAGATACCTGAGTACAAAGGTTTGGCATCAACAAACTATCCAACAGGTTTTCTGGCTGTGTTCAACACCTCCAGGCCCTGCAGTAGTCCTCAATTTACTGTTAGCTTAGTCAAAAGTGTCCAAAATTGTGGGCAAGCATGGAACAAGATTTTAGATTTTGATTCCTGTAAGAAAGACCAGGGTTTGGCTTACAAGCCTGATGATCTGATCAATAGGAAGTACAAAATTACTCCATTAATTTTTCAAGAGAGAGCTTAGTTAGCTGGAAGATACTGCATGTTATTTTTCTTTCTAGATCAAAAATGTATGAGAAAAGTAACCAAGTCTTGCTGTAAGAGGAATTATTCATGCAACATCATGGACAAAATAATATTTTGGTTAAAATATTTTTTAAATAAAAGCAAGGGAGCAAAGTCTCACCTTGAGGCTAAAGTAATACATAAGGAGTCAGGAGATAAAGGTTCATTTCCTGCACCTGATAATTTATACCTGTGTGACCTTGAATAGTTCATATGTAGCTCAGTACAGTTCCCATGGAAGCCAGTGACAAGTCTCATAATTTTCAGTGGTAAAATAGTTAAGGTGGTGAAATGTGAGACCCTGAAGCACTGTAAGATGTGTTTGATGCAGATGTGTAGAGGGACCTCATAAAGTAGTTGTGGTTCTATCTTGGGCCTAGCTGTACATAGTCTATTTGAATTAACTGGCTTTACTTTTTTTCATAGTTATGGAGGTTATAAAAACCCCAAATGTGCAATGCAATGCAGTACCCTGAAGTACAATATGATAAATAATGTAATATTAGCAATTATAATGCAATATAATTTCATTATAATTATTATATATTACACCCTTACAAAAAGTTAGAAAACAACTTCAAACACATTGATATTACAGAAAACGTGATGAGCAGCACTCATGCAGAGTAGGCTCAAAAGAGAGGTCCTAACTGGGCTCTGGAAGAACTCATTGCCCTGGGATGGTGAACTCAGTGAAAGTTCAGAACACTGTTTCTGCTCATGGAAAGGAAATCCATTGACATCTACTAAATTCTTAGTAACTATAACTTGCTCAAATTCTCCCCCGAGCTGCTAGAAATCAGAGGCTCATAGAGGATTCAGAAAAGCATCATATTCTTATAGTCTACCAGGAAATAATACAGATTTAGCCACAACCAGAGGATAGATTGCTGCACAGAACTGTGTGCAGATAATGAATCTGTATAGGGACCAGTGTGGTCCCTGTATTCTTGCAGAGGAATTCTGTCACTCCAGGCTGCCATGGAAAATGGCTCTGAGTTGAAGTTGGTGCTGTAGGCAATTTAGCACACGGCCATAATAATCAGGTGAGTGATCCCTCTGAAATCAATAGCATCTTTACTACATTACAGAAAGCTCTGAAGCCTGGAAAGGAGAAACAGTCCCTGAGCTGCAAGCAAACCCCGAGGAGTGGGTGCATTTACAGACTGAGGGGATGGGAAAGGAGCCTTCAGGAAGCTTTGTCTGGGGAGTGAGTGAAGTGCAATATGACTGGGGGTTCCAGGTCACCATTCTGAATACAAAGTCATTAAATACTGGCTGATGAAGCCCGTCTGGCATGGGATGAGAAGGGTTTATGCTGGATGCCACCTCTGCAAGGGCACAAGGATTATCTTCATGCTGGCCTGGCTGGGGCCGTACACTCTGCTAGTGATGTAGTGCTCCAATTTATGCAGAGGGAAATCTTCTAAAGTGACAGATCTTACTGACACTGGTGTAATTAATCAAACAGAAGGAACCAGCTCTCAGCTGAGGATAGTTTTCTAGACTGAGAGATTGTTTCTTTCATTTAATGCTTTTGCTTAAAAATTTCCATTTTAGTCATATTTTCTTTAGAATGCAAACACAGAAAATGGAAGAAAGCTGTGAGGTAGTTGTTTCTACAGTGTGAAGGCTGGTGCAGAGGGTCCCCTATTTATCAAATATCTTATTTATTAAAGGTGTGATCAGAGTACTGAAGCTTCATACAATCTTGGTTTTTGGGCCAAGGTCCAAAAGCTTTATGGTGTTGCACTACATTCCTTCAGAAAACTAATATTCGCATTTGCCTTGAATGTAGTAATATCTGGTGGAATTACACAGCTGGTGTGCTGGCTGAGTTCAGCTGTAAAAAAAGTAATCTGCTCAGTCTGCCCTCAGGTCTGTTCTTGCCATTTGGTGTCAATTGGCCATAAAAGAGAACTTCCACTGTGAATCATCAGATGACACTGGGGGATCTAATAATCTATGTAATTATTTTAGACAAAAAAACTTTGCTGGGATTTTTCTCCTCAGATAAAATAACTTGCAATAAAGACAAGGCCATAATTAACATTTAAGATACTATTTTCTCTGTCCTATTGTCTCACAAGCAATTAAAAGTTTTCACTTCACAGACCTGTAATGATAACCAAATCTCTGCATAGATGCTACTCTACTGAAGGTTGAAGTAGGAATAATATTTTGGATCCACTAAAAAAAATTTTGCTGTTTCTTTCTGTAAGGTAGGATTTAACTTTAAAATGCTAACTTACATTTCAAGATGAAATGCTCTTATAACTTAGAAGAACTGCAACAAAAATAGTGGACATTTAATATGCAAAAATAGGTACTTCAAAATTATTCTCAGGAGAAGGCATGGAAATTCTATGACTTCAGAAAGTTGCAAGTATTTATTTTCAGCATGCAAAATCAAGACATAAAAATACTGTTGACTTTTATGTGAGTTAACATAGATGCAGGTCTGGATTGCCTGAGCAAGTGGAAAGAGTTCACTGCCTCTGTGTGATGCAATTAAAAAAAATAAATAAGTAGGATCTTCAATCTTTTTCTGTACAGCTCTTTATCTATCCCTCTGACACTGCCTTAAATATCAGTCCTCCTCTGTGCAAAGGAGGATAAATCTGTATTCTATCATTCTCTTGATGTGAGTTGAACTTTTGTCTCAAGCTTACTCTTCACAGCAGTGGCGTAAACAATGCCTTTTTCATTATTGGGGACAATGATTGAAGACAGGTGATCTGTACTGTTCTGTAATTACATTTATAAAGCACTCAGTGAATAAATCACAGAATGTGTTCTGCCTCCAAATGCAAAAGTAAGTTCAGGTTTTTAGAACATCATGGTTACGCTTTGCATTTCAGAAGAGATTTCACTGAAATTAATGAACTCAAAGAGCCATGAGGTGTCTCTAGTAACTATCCAATGTAGGAAGTGACTATTTCCCATTCATCCTGTCTCAGAGGACAGCAGTGAAGACTGGGCACTGAGTCCCTTAAAACCAGCTATCCTCTGAAAAATACAACCTTATATTAACAGGAGATAAGATCAATTTTTTTATTAATAATATTTTGACATTTTTACTGCATGATCCTATAACTCTCTAAGTTTTCTGCCTCCATGCAAGTTCCTTAAATGTGAACTAAAACCTTTATAAAAATTGATTAAAACTGATGTCATGATCAATAGGTTAGTGTCTGTTATGAAATACAATCTTCAAGATTGCATTGATTTCCCTGAAATGATCACATATCTTCTTGGCACCTGAAAGCACAGAATAAGGACCTGGGAATAGCCCATCATCAAATACACCTTTGCAGCTGTCAGAAAAGGTCTGGAGTTAGTGGCACTGGTTGGAATAGCAGTCTGGAGGGTAGCCACAGATCTCTTCTGGTTTCACAAAATGGGATGCATATGCATCAGAGCATTGCTAAATATTTTGGTCCATTTCTCTCCTTTAGTCTGTGATTTCTGAACCTCTCACTTGGAGAAAACATCAAAATGACACTGATAAAAAATATGCAACTATTCGCAGCATATTTATAGTGTTCATGCCACATGGTCTTTTTTTTTTTTTCACTTGTTCTGTACCTGGCTATTAACACAGCAGGTCAAATAAAAGATCTACAGACATTTCAAAAGCAGATACTTTTTGCCATTGTTGCAATCTGTCAGAAGCAAAGACCCCAGCAAGATATCCTATGCTGATATCCTATTCTGTCTGGCTTTTTTTGTATGTGTAAAAAGGTTCAGCTAAGATGATACGAGTGCTTCCTCACAAACACATCTGGCAAAGGACAGAAAGAGATTCCTTTCCAGGGCAGCTCATCTTACCTACCTGACAATTACCTGAGAACAGGAAAAGTCATCTGCTGTACCTGCCTCCTTCTCTTTACAGACCCAGCATGCTCACAGAACACTTACTTTAAATGTATGTGTCATTTTTGAAAGGAAGACAAAAAGACATAAGAAGGATCCCTTCAAGAAATCTTTAATTCAACTCCTAACATGAATGGAAGGTGAAAACAAAGGCCATTATTAAGATTTTTTGCCTTAATGTTAGAAACCTCAGTTTTCAGTGTGTCTAATGTTATCCAGAAGTTTTTATTACAAGATCAGTTCTAGAGAGGTTGTTGGTTGCATTAATTCAATAAAGACTTGCTGTGACAGACAAAACAACATTGGCAATTTATTGACTTGCATTGGTTTTAATGGAGCTGTAGTGGATTTCCTTCTGAAAGAGCCCATAAAGAGTCCATAAATAGACCATTTTAAATATTCTTTCTGGAATGCTGAATGAAGAACTCATTTACTCACAAATGCCAAGAAATGAACATCAAAGAAAAGATCATGGAATTTGTTTTCTATGTACAAAATCTATGTACTTAAATGTCAAAGCATTTTATTTGTGTGTCAGTTATTTCTTTCTTCCTTTTTTAAATGATGAAACATAAAAAAATACCAAAACTCAGTTTGAACATTCTCTGCATTTTCCCTGACAGGATAGCCAATACTGAGTCAATTAAAAAAAAAAAATTGTCTGATATATCTCTGTTGACTTCAATTGAAAAGACACTTCAGATGCTAGCTCAGTCACAGAAGCAAGATATTCTTTCTAAACTGTCTTCATTATGTAACGAGGCTGAATATCATTATTTTATTATGCTGTATTTTGATTTTTTTTAATTTTTTTTTTAAGCAGCAACTTCTAGAATGGAAAAGAGCATGATTTGTGCTTTAAGAAAAGGCAGTTTTCTCTACAGTAGAAGGCAATGATCTCTTTATTAAGGAAATATAAAGAAGTAAGAATCCAGCTCTTAAAATCAGTGAAACTTGGCAACATTTTCACTGCTAATAAGAAAACACTCTGTGAACATCAGAAAAAGCTAATCTAGAAGATAGGAAAAGTTGGTGACACAGATAACATAAAACAATAACTAAATAAGATAACAGAAAATTAGTTTGAACTTCTACACTAGGTGAAGAAACAGGACAAGAAAACCAAATTTCATTATGGAAACCTGATAAAGGCATGTTCTTCCCAAGATTTCAGCAACAGTGTTTATTGAAATCTGGCATCTGGGTATGGTGGTTGTACCTTTTTCATTATTAGCAGTACTCGACAGATGTCTACTGCAAAGCAGAGAAAGCCCTTGTTAAGAAAAGATAATTTTTCCCTCTCTTATTACTTAAGTCGTGAATGTAGAATTGTATGGAGGCAGAGGCAGCAATTTATTTTTTTTTTTGAAAAATGTGATTTCCTAATAATTTAAATGGTCTTTTCAGAATAATAACACTATAAATATTCAATTATTATTGTTAATCTAGAGGTAATTACAATATTCATGATTTACTGGTTTACTCTGCTTATTTTTATAGTTTTGGAACATATCCAGGGTCTGTGTTAGAGCTTTGGAATTTTTTTTTCTTTTAGTTTGAGCTCTGCGAGCTTCACATCACCTATAAAAAATTAGTCCTTTTCTTTGTCATTAGAAAAGAATTATAATTTTTTATGGCAGTTTTATATTTGATAAACATCAGCTCAAATCTGCAAATACCTACTCAGCCTTAATATCTTCAAGTAATCTCAGTGGAATTGACAAGTAGGATTTAAAGGATACTCAGTGGCATCACAGCAACCTTCCTGTTGACTTAAAAGAAATTTAGATCAGTTATCATAAGAAAAACTGGCGGTAAGATGGAGTTCCTCAATCATGTCTCAATTTGTGCATTTCTTAGAAATTCTGTGTCAAGTGCAATTTCATAGAATGCAAATACACCCCTCTAAATGCAGCTTTCTTTGAAAGATAGCCTGGACCCACTAATTACTAGAGCGGTATTGCATTGTATTGCATTGTACATGGTCTGTCAATATTTGAAACAGTCTCAAAAGACATGGTTACTGTTATAACTGGGGATAATGTGACAGTCCATTCCTGCTCTTGTGCACCACCTGCTTTTTTTAACCCATCTGACCCCAGAAGTGCCCCAAGCTAACTATGGTAAATTCCGACATGGAAGTGTCAGGTGAAGACAACACTTGATGGGTCACTTTTTCTTACTGAGGATCCATCAGGCTCAGCACCACAGCTCCCATCCTGCTTGCATTGCCAGGGCTCAGCACATTCCCTCACCAGGAACCCCAGGCTGAGACAGGAGCCCCACTGAGCAGCCGTGAGCAGTCTCTTGGCTGCTGGAAGAGAGCCATATCCAGCCTAGGCTGTGTCAGACCAAAACACTCCTTCTGCAGAGGAACCTTGTCTTTGTCATATCCAATTGCCTGCTGATCCTTGAGGAAGCTGGTGTTGATTCATCCTGCTGTTAGCCCAACATTCAGCTTCTCCAGACTAAGCAAGCAGAAACAGAAATGAGGCAAAGGCTAACTACACACTCAGCTTAAGCTGTCACCTGAAAGCAGACAGTTGTAGATGTAGGCTACAAGGCAGAATAGGAACAGCCACAGTACTGCCTACAATGGATCAGCTGCTTTCAGTGCTATTCCCATCTGCTGGGACCTCTCTACAGCATTTGGCTGTAGGATGAGCTCTGATGATGCTTTCTCAAATTAGGGCTCAAGAGGTTTGCTAAATCAGTTTGAATCTGTCCTGAAGTATAGCAAAAGGAGAATCCACCTCCCTTTTCAGTGTTTCCCAATATTTACTTTTACTCTTTTCATATTCATCATTTACTTAGAACTACTTGCTAAACAATCAATTTGGTAGAAAAGCAAAGGAGAATATTCTGAAAGGTTTGCAGAGATGGAGGTTCACATCCACAGAGGTAAATTCAAGTCCCCACACTGTTTTCTTTACTGGCACTAAGCTCTTTTGTAGTAACATTCCTAAGAAGTCAAGTTAGTTCTTGTGGTTATGAGACTGCATCCTGTCATTTGTCTGTTGATCTTTCCTTTCCTAAAAATGCCTTTATTACTTCCATGTGGACAAAAGCAATGAAATAACCTAGACTTAACTAGAACAGAATATTCAGCTCCAGCACTACAGCATTTTGGGAGCATATAAAACCTTTTCTCTGATTTCTTATTGCCTTTCTAGAAAATAACATATAAGGCTCAAGTTCTTACACTTCTTCTTTAAGGTTTCCTCTCTCTAAGCCTTGCTGCAGGCTGACTACCCAGCTGACAATTCTGTTCTGCTGGCATAATGCACTTTTCTATTATAAGTGTATAGCTTTCCTGTTTCAGACAAGCAGCTTACTCAAGGGACTGGAGGATGCAGGACTACATAGACTGAAGTAACCTGGAAAATAAGGATTGTCACAGAACTCAGCACCTGCTGCATCTTGGATGTCTCTTTATATCAAATAATGGCCAACTCACAAAGCAGAATAAAGTCTCCAAGTGTGTCCCACCCAACATAAACACACCACTGCATATATTATTCTTTTCCCAGAGGGAAAAAAAGCAAGAAAAAGTAATCTCAGTATGAGAGATGTGAAGTATGATGCTTAATAAACTTCTGAAAAAATACTGGACCTCTTTTCATAGTGAGACTACTATTAAGACTAGGACAGGACAGGAGAGCACAACACACGACAGGAGAGTGGAATGGAATGGAATGGAATGGAATGGAATGGAATGGAATGGAATGGAATGGAATGGAATGGAATAGAATAGAATAGAATAGAATAGAATAGAATAGAATAGAATAGAATAGAATAGAATAGATCAGACCACCCTCTAGCCAAGGAACTAGATGTCACTTCAGTGGCTTTGCTTTAATATTAATGCAGACATTGATCTTCACCCCCTCGGTCCCTAGTGTGAAATGAGAGCACCTGTACTCACCAGAAGAATTCTAATTCTGTACTGCCTTACAGTCATGAATGCAAAGTGAGTATGGATGTCATGGTGATGCTGGGATTTTAACAGCCTTGGAACTTCTTTGCTAAAGTGGAACTGACTGCTCAAAGGGAAAGGCAATGAAGATCCAAATCTCAGTAGTGCTGGGAAAATGTTCCTGTCATCTTACTTACATACAGCAGCTGAAAGTTTGCCTTTGTCTGTCAGCTCAGGTAGGTTTCATGACTCAGTCGTTTTACTAGAATAGCAAAAAGAATGTGGGCTGATGTTTAACCATTTGCACAGGTAAAGAAAGTTACCATTAAAGTATAACCAAGCAATTGCATTAAATGGTTTGTTACTGAAATAGCAAATTATTAATCTAGTGCTAGTTACAAATTAAATCCCTGTAACTATTGTGACAGCTACATTAAAACAGATTCACTATTGGAATTCAAACTCAAAAGGACTGATAATCTGTGACAGGTTAGGATTACCCAGTTGGGTTTTTTGTTTTCTGCATTTCAGCTTGAAACAATAGTGAGTGTTTTTCATTGAATAAAAAAAAAATTTGAACTGTTGTATTACTTTGAACTTTACATTATTTACAAATTTAGGGGATGTGCCTTTTTTATAATTTGAATTTTAGCTGAAGTGGTAAAAAAGTGATAAATGTTGAAGTTTAACATTGTTAAAAGCCCACAGCAATATGTTCTATGCTCAGCAAATTGCTTCTGTTTATCAGAGACTAGGCAGAATAAAAGGATAAAGTAGGTATTTATTAAGAGGTCTTAATGGTACACTTGGACAGTGCAAGAGCTCAACTGGACTACACTTAAAATCTACCTTAAAATGGCTACAAAAATGGACAATCGATCACAAGGTCTCACACTTGTATAAGTTCTGGTCCATTGGCATATTGGATTTAATTGCCCAATTACAGCTTCAGGTTATGAAGCTCTGTTCTTGTTTTCTCTTCTCACTTCAGCACTGTTTTTGTTCGTGGGCCTGAATTTGTATTGGTTGTCCTTGGTCCCAAGCTACAAAAGGAATTACTTTGTCTACCTACTCTGTGAAGAAAGCTTGGTAGCACTTAATATGAAACCCAGAAATACACACTTAAACAGCACAGAATCTGAAAAATATAAAAGCTAAAATTTAAGGACTCACATAAGCTGATAATTCTTTATTTTAATTATGTAAAGTCAATACATGATTTGACAGACTGTGTTACATTATTGGCATTAACAGCTGGTATCGTAATGAAAATACATTGCACATAATTATATGGTGAATTAAAATATATTCCCTACACAAATGTATAGGAAACAAGCAAGCAGCTGCTGCAGCAAGCATCCCAGGACTGAAGCCAGAGGGTGGGATATGGGACCACTTCCCAGTCTGATGACTCTCCAGTTGAGACCCAACCATGAAACACATTTTAACTTGGGTCTATATCATGTACTCACACTTCACTCTATTTTCAGTGGGAAGGCGTTTTAGTGGTCAAGCCTGCATGGAGCTGTTGTGTGCCCTGATAATTGTCCCAGGTGGCAGTGGGAGCTCCTGGATGCCAGGGAACAGCAATCCATACCTCACATAGCTATAATGGCTGATGGGCATTAGAAAATCTCAGTTCATCTTTAAGGGCCATTAACATTGACAGTCACTGACATTTTAATCAATATAAGAAAATTCAGCTGTATTGCCTCTTGAGAGCTCAGCCCTACTCTCTTGCACAGCCAAATTGTCTATGCATGCTGTAACAACCCATTCTGTAACTTCTAAGCAATGTGTATGCATTACACTAGATAAATTTTAACTAGCTACTGTTAAATTTGTCATTAGAGAAAATGAGTAACAGAGCTGTGAAATATGAAAGCTCTTCTAGAAGTGCAATTTTGGAGAATTAATTTACCTCTTAACAAAGAGTATTGAAATACTAATCAACATACTACAATTAAAGACTGGCATTGCTGATAGGATTTGCAGAGCTATTAAAAAAACAGAGTAAAACCCTTCCTTATTTATTGGATTACTTAGTCCTTTGGCAGTTTTCTATGTACTAAAATTCATGAGTTTATTAAAATAGTTGTAATTTTATGTGTGTTGTGCATCCCAAGAGAATTCAGCTAGATTTTGTCTTGCGTCATATGTTAAAGGAGTACCAGAGGAGTTATTGTAAAGAAAAATGCAGTCATATTCAGTTCTCAGGTACCTTGGTTCTCCACTGAGCACAAGGCTTACTGGACAACATATTTGAGAGTTCAGTCTTTCATGCTATGAAATGCTTCCAAATCCAACCTTATCCCCAGCTGAATGTTCTTTTTTTATCATTTCCTTTTTATTTATGATTCACCACATTTATTAAGATAAAAGCCTGCATTGCAGAAACAGTCTGAAGTATACCCCCTACATACAAACTGATCTCCAGATTACCAGCAAAATTGCTGCCTTTGTATACTTATGGGCTGACGTGATAACTGAAAATAACTTCCATTAGGACTATAAAAACTCCAGCTGATACCAAATGAATTTCATTTGATACCAGCAGAGAAAAATATTGGCTACTGAGATATTCTTTGTTCATGGTTATTTACAGTTAGCCATAATCTGTGTACGATTCAGGAATCAGAAGTCCCCAGATGTTTTGCTTTACATCATGTGGTTAAACACAGCTTTTCCCTGTCTGAATAACTAACATTCATGTGGAATTCTTCTCTCTTGCCCAGTATGGTTTCTATATCTTTCATTCACTGTAAGAAACAGTTCTTGTAAAGAAGATAGAGTAGCTTGACCGCCACCTATTTTGATTTTATTTTACTTCTGCAGAATTTCCTGAAAAGATTGCTCTTTAGATTCATGGAAGGTGGAGGTAGCCAGTGTTACAGGCCATGGTGAAATTATGTTTCCCTTGGTATCTTGCTAGACCATATTGCACATGCAGAACCAGAGCACTTTTGTATAAAGACAAGACCAAGATGCCATGCAAATATTTAATATCAATGCATCCCTAAATAAGTGGCTGTGTACATCATCTACTGAAGGGTGAGGCACTGAGATTATTTCAGTAGATCAGGGAAAAAAACATAACTTGATGGGTAATTGGAATGCTCTGGTGTTGTTGTATAGCTCCAATACTTTCTTCCAAAGCACAGGGAGGCATTTTGGTTGCCATGAAAATACCTTTGTGAGACAATGCTTGTTGATCCAGCTGCAGATTGCTCTCAGTTTGTCTTTATTGTGCAATGAGTGACTCAGGGTTAAAAAAAAAAAAAATCAAACCCAAAAATATAAACCAAATCAATAGTTAAAATTTGTACTATCTTTTTCTTTATGCAAGAAGGTCATAAAAGGAGAAGTCAATGGATTGCTTAAATGTAAAATTCTTTTAATTTAAAGATAGCTTTACTTTTTGTAGTCCACTTCTTTTTTTCTTGTTTTCATCCTTCAATGTAAATCTAATTAATTATTTTATTTCCACAAAGACCATTTATTTCCAAAGACCATTGGGTTCCTTTTTTTCTAATTGTCTTATATTTCTCTAATTTTTTATACATATTTAGATTGGAACCTAAATCATTTTTCAGCTTTGTTTTATGTAACCAAAACTAGTAAACAGCAGGCTTCAAATGAAATCAGATTATTTAAATCTTCCTTATAGTCAGAAAAGAAATAAAGACACTTTCAGACAGAAGCCTATCCTGTGAAAAGGAAGCTGCCTAAGGCGTGGGGGATTTGGAGTCCTCTGGAAGGTATGACTTTGCTGCCTACAGCATGAGCCTAAACGACAAGCTCTTAACAGACATCTAATTTTTCCATGGCTCCTGATGGATGAGATAAATTCCACATGACACAGTTTGTTTCATGTTTTTTTTCCAACAGCCCCAGTGATATATAAAATTATATCATTTAAACTTATTGGACCCAAAGTAAAAGTGTGTCCTGGACTGGTATTTATGGAAATCTGTTCCAGTTCCTTATGAGTTAGCTTTCCTATTTACAGATCCAAAAAGCCTTAAAATGTTGATTTCTTTATTTCTTCTCATCTTCTTTAGAGTTTCCTTGGAAAGAATGTTAGACACAAACCCACATTTAGATCACATTTAATCCCAGTTATGTGAACCTTATTTCTGGAGTGAGGTCTCAACTCTTGCTTCCCTTGAAATCAGCAAAGTTCAAACTTATTCTAATTTCTTGAAAACCAAGCCAGAAGATAAGTCTAGAGAATTCTGTGCATTTTTTAGAAATTAATCTTTCATACTCACATGTGGGTGCCTAGCTCTGAATAAGCTTGGTCCTGCATCCAGAGGTTGCTGAGGACGTAACACAAATGTTGTAGCACAGCTGTTGTCACCCATCACAGGTGCTTTCCTACCACGGAGGACAAGTGTCTGTTTCTGTCATGGGATGGAATACAGAGATCTTCACTCAAGTCCTGGGTGAGCCCTTACATCCACTTGGCATCCAGCACCGATGTCACTGAGGTCCCACTTAGAAGCACTGGGTGCTACAAAGCACTGCTCAGCACAAGTAAGGACAGTAGAATTATGTTCCATGTGAGACTTCGCTGGCAAGTATGGAAGAGGAAATATCAATTATTAGAAAATGTCACTTTGCTGGAACAAAGCTAATTAGCTGAAACATCAGCTAATTTCATACATTCAAGTCCAGCACTCCTCACTATTTTAGGAAAAAAATATGTTGAGATAAAACTGTAAACTCATACAACTACAATCAACATTTTTAACATTTACAAATGTTACCTTGAGAACATAAGATGGTAGAGAGTTTCCCATTGACTTTGTCTAAACTTTTTCTGAAGGAATTTTCAAAAATATTTCATCAGTCTCCTTCATTTACAGACTTTTCAAAACAGAGGTTTTTCGGTGGCTCTCACTGAAGAATCTTCTTAGCTGTCTAAATATTTGTGGTTTGGCTTTGTTTTGGAGTTATAGAATAATCTTTTCAATATAAACTTCATGACCACCCAGAAATAACAGATGAATTGCTTATACCAAACTCAGAAAAATAAACAAATTCTACAATTTCTTTACTCTTTGGAATACTGCTAGGGTATTTATTTCTCCAGGCTTCTGACTTAGATCTATCAGGGCAAATAATGGCTCTGGGCCTTTCTGCTGAAACATCTTCTGTGTGCAGTTTTAGTCTTCAGAAGGAATTGAAGTTTTTCTGTTTCCTAATAAAAGCTAAATAAAAAAAAAGAAGACTAAAACACTGGAACAAATGAAATTAGGCAGCTTGAATATTTGCAGGTTTTTTTGGTTTGTTTCAGCTGTTGCAATTTAAGAAATGAGATTTTCTTTTGGTCAGCGAGCAACTCATAATCTGCTGCCTCAGAGAGCTCTACTTACTGCAGATTATCCATCTATAATGCATTTCTAATCATGACAACTTAAGACCTTGCAACCTGTCATTAATTTTGCTACCACAGTGTTCAAGGAACTGGAGCCAAGTTTTCCTCTTAGAGATTTGTTTTAGAAAATTGTAATAGTGAAAAAAGAATGAATATAGCATCGTAGTTCTTTGTTTCCTGATGTTCTTCATTTCTATAGTATAGCACCACTGCAGTTCTTTATGTCAGCACTGCTGAAACAAAGTACCAGCTTTGAGATCAGTGTTGTGAAGACAAAAAAGGAGAACATGACAGAGCTGGCTTAGCCTTAAATATAAAGTGAGGAAGTTTAAATTTATTGATCTACTTCAGCACTGAAAAGGGATCTTATAAAGAAGTAGATGTGGCCTAAGTCATAACTCAGGATATATAACCTTTGGGTTATATACATAGATGCAAATATGTGATGACTTTCATGATCACAAAAGTGGAATGAGATTCATCCCTGACACACATTTTCTCCAGAATCTGTCAATGTTTGTGCTGCCAAATCCTCTGTACTGAGCCACTCAATGACCTTCAAAATGCCTGGTACCAAGGTCCATTCAGCTGACAACTGGCCAATTTTCCAAGATAATGACAATGGAGAAGTAGAGATGCATATTGTCTGTTAGGCAGCTTAAGCTATATTTACTGTTGAGTAAGTGTTTTGTTTCTATGGAAAAGAGAGAATGGGAGTCCTTTAAGCTCTGATCAGATTGACAGATTGGAAACATAAAGCTGAAAGATTGCTTACCCTGCAGCTAAGCCTGTATTTTTAAAATGAGGTTGTACACTGAAAAGTGACTGAATAAATGGCCCAATTTTTATTTTATTATTTATTTGGATTTATGAGTATATAAAAAGTGGGTAAACTCTGTTTTGACATTTTAAAACCCCCACAAATCAAACTACAAAGGGAAAATGAGCAGCAAGTACCATTATGTACCAGAGAGTGGTAAGGAGACAATCATCATAAAAGATCATAGAGTGTGTTGTTTTCTGGCTTTCACAGCCTGAATCACTTTTGAAACCAAGGGAAAATCATTGGTTCTATGGGACACTATGGATGTAAGACTAGTTTCTTTTGGATCTAGAGTATATTCAGTTGTTCCCCTTTCCTGCCTTTGCTGAGAGCAGCTCTAGTATTGTTTTCCCCATTTCTCTGTCAATACAGAAAGAGGTAATGTTGATTTTGATCATTGTTTAAATTCTGTTCAGATCCTGCCAGACAAACCAGCCTCCTTCTAAGTTGTGCTGCTACAGCAAGATAAACATTCCCAAGCACAGCAGGTGATACTAGAAATTAATTAATCAGTCTGTCAAGGATGGGCATGCCCCAGGGAACAGTGGTTCTGCAGTGCTAACAGTATAACACACACTTGGATAACAAAAAAAGGAAGTAGATACAGCCTGAAAAATCCTTGTTTGCTACCCTCACCACTCTCCAGAGAATTTTCTTCTCTAGCACAAAAACTAATCAACACTCAAAGATGACTACACAGGTCTCTAAGAGAGAATTCAAATTGACCAGAATTCTGTGGGCTACTAATCTGAGTTCTGAGAATTCCTCATTTACTAGAAAAAAGAGATCTCAATCTTGTACAGGGTAGCATCTCCTTTCTAGGTCCTTCCTCAGTCCAGATTTTTTGTACAAACACAGAGTATTTCTGTGATGATTAGGAGAGATGTCATTCACATAATTATTTGGCATCTGAAAGCTGTTATTTTATGACTACCTAGGGGCCATTTTCATACTACTTAAATTAATGATCCTGGCAACTGGCATACATAGCTCAGGAGACCAAAGAATGATTCAGATCAATGGGCATCCAGGGCTACCAATGTCAGTTCCTCAAGTGGCCAGTGGAGAAAAGGAGTTTGGATGCCTGTTGGACACTTGAAGTTGTCACTTTGTGTACTTTTGTCATCATTTCTCTCTGCTGCCCACTTTAGCAGGTGCTAAGGTCTCCCAGTCATGGGTGATGTGTATTTCTCCTCCACCTCTTGAAGTTTGTGTAATAGCAATGACCAATTGTGAAGACCATTATTTGACTCTGATTGCCTGCTGTTTATATATCTAGACTAGGATAACCATCTAACAGAAAGGAACAAGCACTTTTAATGGCCAGGTCCTTTTGCTTATCTCAGGCATTTTAAGTACCTCTTTTACCTGAGATGAACCATCCACCTCAATCTCCCTCTTAACTATTAAGTGACACAACTGGTTTAGTCCACCCCTTACCCCTGGATATATAAGTAGATTTTAGCATGACCCCAGCTCTGTTAAATTACCAACAATTCTAACAAAAGAAATTATTTACTCAGACATTTGGTAGATATATTTGTTCTCATGTGAAGATTAAATTGCTATATTGTCAATACATGGAAACCGTTTTCTAATAATTGCTTTCTAGAGAGACCTCTGGTTTTAATCTATTCAATTATTGATTGATGGATATTCTCAAGGAGCCACTGAAGTCAGTGAATAGTCAAATCAGCCTCAAGTCTTGCACAACTGTGCCTTACACTGTTCACATACATTAAAACTTCAGTCATACAGATAGTTTCAGTTTTACCTTATTCTGTTTCCAGTGCTAATGAATCCAGATTATGTTATTTATCTGGTCAAAAAGGTGCTTTTGTTTATTCTTTGTTCTGGGACATTGACCTTTAGGGTGAGTTCTGTAAAATAGCAGGTTCTGTGATATATGTATTACTTTAAGCTGGTCCATTTTGCAGTGGAAGAAAGAGATAAATATGAAGAAATATCCACATAATAAGTAATACCACATGCCTATGGGATATGTGTGTATTTGAACATGAAAACTCCAGAACTATTTACGGGACTTCAAAAACAGAACAAAAAATAAACTTACTCTTTACCAAATTTAGCTTTCCTGGTTGAGGAAACGTTCTTTACTTTTGCATATGCCACAAAATTTGGTCTGATTTAGGATTCAACAGAAGTTCTCAGGATGGCTGTCCCATGGAGATCAGCAGAATCCCACTGCATTTGTTGTAAGTATATAAGACAAACAGGGTAATTTTTCTAAAATTTTTGTTATCACTGTTTTGAATTTCATACAACACAAGTATCCATTTGGCTCCCCTTACTTGCTGCATTCACTTTTCTGGTTGTCTAGAGCAGTCTTTTAAATAAAACTCCTTATCTCTTCTCTTTCTTACATCTACCACTTTGTGCTGTAAGGGTTCTGCTCTTCAGTGTTCCTTTAAGTACAGCCAGTCTCTGCCATCTTCCTTATCCTACTTGCTCATGCCATTCCCATCACCTGTTTTAGGCCTTTCTAAGAAACTGTCTTTGCCCAGGGCTCAGTGTCCTCTTGAAAAAGGAAGGCAGTCTGGTAATATGACTGTAATATCTAGACATAAGTGTCCAGTTAAAATTATACTGATCTCACCACCTCTCCCCATCACTACCTCTATATTTAAGCTATTTTCACATTTATACAAAAAAACACCTGGATCCATGTGGAATAATTTGCTCTCTGCATTTTACTTGGGTGGTCCTTGACTCCAGTTCCACAACAGTTGCTGAACTCACACAAATAGGTAACACGAAGGTGTTATTTTTGGATACAATAGAGAGAAAGAACATGATTTTCCAGTCTGCTTAGTTTTGGTGCCTGAATTAAGTATGTCTCAGAAGTAGCTGAAGTTCTTGGTGCTCAGTGAGAGGTGATGGTCTTTCTACCCAACATAGCTTCCAGAACACTTGGAAAACACCTTTCATGCATTTCTCATGTAAGGAAATAAAGCACTAGAAATACATTTCTGGGAAGTATTTAATGCTTCCATTGAGAGTACAAGAAAACAAAAGGAATAAGCTTCTCTGTCACGTAACAGATGTGTCCACCTGTGCCCCTCCTGAGAGTAAACAGCCCCTAGTGCTGCCCTGGGATGATCTGAGCTATGGTTGGCAGGGAGCAGAGTTATATAAGGAACCAGGGCAGTGTCAGCAGTAAGTTGTCACCTCACCAGATTCTTGTCTGTCCCAGTGATGGCTGGAGAGGAGCATCCCCTCAGGTGAGCTTGCCTTGGCCTTTTGATCATTCCTTTTGAGTTTCTCCCACTCTGGATGAGTGCTGCAGTTGCTATATCTCTGCATACAGGGTGAGAGATGCTATGACGCAGGTTGAGCCTGAATGTACCTAGCTTTTAGTCATTTAGTCTGCAGGAATTTAAGCAAGTACCTGCTACATAGCTTTAGGGGGAAAAAGTAGGTATTCATCTCCCAAAAAAGCAGTCATTTCAGGGAGACTGTTTGCAAACAATTAATAATAAACACCAGAGGAGCTTTCAAATTAAGCAGGGAGGTATCTAGAGAGCTGAGGTCCATAAAAAAGTATCAAACAATCCTGCAAAGGGAAGAGACCTGCTGTTTCACCCCAGGACAGGTTTTAATCACTGCTAGTGAGTATTGTTTCCTCCCAGGTCAAAAATGCCAGGACAGTTTTATTAATGCCTGCCTCTCACATCAACTATGAACCTATCTGCATATCATTTTCGAATGCAGGGCAGGTCCTGATCCTTTGACTACTTGCTTATTGCTGTGACTTCTGTGAAACATGGTGAACTTGGGTACTGGGAGAGAAACAGGCTCTTTGGAGGAAGAAGATTATGTTGCTAATGGGCAAAAAACATCATTTTCCTTAAAAAAATGTACATATTTGCAGCACATCACAAATATTGCCTTAAACCTAGCATACTGATGTGAAAAAAACCCTCTTAAATAGCTGGGAAAAAATGTGTTTACTTTGCAGTGTCAGGACATTAAACTATAAAATGCCTCAACTTTTTTAGATCTGTGTACAGCGACATAAAG
Source organism: Thryothorus ludovicianus (assembly GCA_013397245.1). Lineage (NCBI taxonomy): Eukaryota > Metazoa > Chordata > Aves > Passeriformes > Certhiidae > Thryothorus > Thryothorus ludovicianus. The sequence continues at coordinate 365,388 of VZTB01006371.1, forward strand.
TATGCTTAACCCCAGATGTCGCAGAAATATGATCTGCAAACTAGTAAACAAATATCCAGCATATTTAGAGACTGGATATCATAGAAAGCAAACTTACTCCTTTACACAAGAGTTCCCTTTTTGCTTGTTTGATAGTTGCTTTTGTTTCTAGGTTGGAAAAAAGCTAAACAGAGAATATTTGATTGGAGGAAATGAACTCCCATTAGCACTGTGAGATACACAACAGTGCAACACCGTGGCTCTGCTACAGCAGGACACCAAGTGAAGCCACGATGGAATTAACTTTTCCATACGGAGAGAAACATACATGTTTTGTTCATTGTCCTACGCCCCAAATTCACATGGGGAGAGGAGGCACTTCTCACCATGTGGAAACTGTTAAAAGGATGTGAAAACAAATGTTTTTAATTGAAATTGTCATTGCTGAGCCAGACTGCTGTCTGGGGTGTCTTGCTGAAAAGTGACAGCAACAGCAGGGTAACAATGTAAGAGACTGTAAAACCAGTTTCCATTATGCAGAATTCAGGGACCACATATGGGATCCTAGCACGTTGTTTATTTTAAGACTTAACACTAAGGGTGGAAAGCCTCTTGTTGGTGCAAGGCTGAGAGCTGGGGAGGAAGCACAGTCCAGGTCGGGGACTGGGAATCTGTGTTCCTCTGCTGCTGACCTGCTGTGTAGCCTTGTGCCACTGACCCTGCCTGTGTCTCCTCTCAAGCTCTGTGACTATTCTCTTTCTTGACATCACCATTTCCCTGGGGATGGAGGCAATCTTTTGTGGTGTTTGCTTAAGTACTAATGCAGTATCATTTGCTCCACCAAATTTTCTGCAGAAGGTCTCAGTTCCCTCCAGTCCAGCTCTCCAAATTCATAGCAGGACAGTCTGAGAGAGACTTGGCAATTCTGGAACAATTCTTCCTGAAGGATAATATTTCTTTAATTTGACTCCAAAAGATTCTTTTATGTATTTCTTCCTTTTTACTCAGGGAAATCTTGAAAGTTTAACTATGTGAGTTCTGTTCACTCAGACCTGAGTGCTGTAGATGTGTGTTGCTGCTGGGCACCCACCAGCAAAGAGCCCAGGCACAGGGTCAAGCTGTCTTCTTCAGCTCTCCCAGAGAAGATCAAAGCTGTGACACATCACCCTACCTCTCTTTCTCACTGGAATATTTATAGCCAAACCATGTTCTTTGAGGGCAGGTATCTGAAGCTGTTACTGGTATCTGGATGTCAAGCACAAAGCTGGGAGCTGATGTGTGCGATGGCTCTCCAGCATTTCTCTTTCAGCTCCTGCTTCAGACTTCAAAGCTCCCTCGAAACCCATTGTCAAACCAGTTTTCATCTGGTTTTACATAAATTCACCCAGAAAAGCATGAGGGGACTTGAACCCCAGAATGAGAAACATTTTGATTTTTTGCTTTTATAAATCAGACTAAAAGGCTTTATCTCTTTAAAGGAATATGGGGAAAGCAACTCTTGCTAAGCCAGACTGATCTTCCTGAAATTAGAAGACAAAGGAATTGCCAATTTGACCAAAATTAATAAGACATGAATAAGCATGATAATATATTCAGGTAGGCCAAAACTATCTGCTTCTCCATCAGTTCACAACATGAACAAATTACAAGAAAGGCATTTCTGTTTCAGAAAAATGGAACCTAAATCAAAGAATTAGTGCAGTTTTATATTCCTTTTCACAGAATTATATAACAGTCACACTACCACTGAACTCATAAATAGCCTCACTTGTCCTGCATGCTCTCACTTTGGTAGTTCTTGAAATATTAAGACCCTCCTGATAGCATCCTCTTTGGATTCTTGGTTTAAACAATACATGGGCTGATTAGGTTTATACATGTGTGGTGCAATGTTCAAGTGAGGTGCCTCTTCATTGTGCATTTTTCCACCTTTGATACAGACTTGAGAATGCTTTGGGCATGTGGCAATTTGCAGACTGTTCTGGAGTCATTCACTTATGGCATGAATTTGGCTGCTGCCTCTTCCTCCTGGGATGGGGAAGGCCAATTCCCAGGCTTCAACGGAGCTCAAAGCCCTGCTCAAGGTGTGCACTCTGGTCATGCACCATGCTGTGGGTAGCAACCAAAACCTGGCCAGACACTGTCTCTCCTATCCCTGTGCCTGCTTTCTACAGGAAGGGAAGCTTAGAAAACAGAAAGGGTTACATGCAGCTTTCCCCATGTTAGTGGCTGGGGAAGCTGGACATGGAGAGCTCACTTCTGCACTTCTGTTTAATCATATCCTGAGTCTCTTCATCATTACCCCCCTTCTAAGGGAGAAACCTTGTTCCCCCAAGTAGTCTCCTCTATCTTTGTCCCTCAAGTTACATTTTAAGCACATATCCCCCTGCCTCCTGAGGATGCTGACAATTTTAATTCAAAAACCATCTCCCTTTGACACAGATTTGTGTCTTCACACTTTTGGAATGGAAAATTATGAGCAGAAATAAATAATCATGAGCCTCTGGTACCAGAAAGAATTTTTCCCCTAAAGGAAGGGATCCTCAGCAATTTCAGTTGTCTGCATAATTAATTTTTTTGTGTCCCTCATTTGAAGTCTCTGTCACACTTTGCAAATCCACACCAGGGCACTGCAGCTATTGCTGTAGGGCACAAGCCATTTATATTCTCCAAGTCCCATTTTGGAAGCCTCAGTCCCACTGAGTAGATATTATACATTCAAGGAATCTCACTGATACCAAAATGACTAACTGTGTGACTGCAACTCACAGCATCAAAAAGCTACGTGACCTACTCAGTAAATTACTATTGCTTTGCAAATGCAGTGCAAAGTAACGTAGAGACTGTGTATTGCAGAAGGAATGAGTGGAATTAACATCACCTCTACCTCACACCTGGTTGAGGTGGGGAAGGAGGGGATGTTTTGACTTGATCTTTCCTGAAAGGTTTTTATTGGTTCAAACAAGGAAATACATACTTATTGGGGAATAGTAAACAAGGGTCTGAGTACAGGAAGCTGGATTGAGTAATCATAAGATGAGTGAGTGCTGAGTATTGTTGTTAATATTAATCTCAGTGTAAAACTCAGCACTAGATATGAAATATTAAGCATGCTATGAAAATGGTAGGCTTTGTGAATGTTGTTAAAAAGTCAGTCAAATTCAGAATCACATCTAAAAACACCTTTCAGCTTTTCCCTCTGCTTCCACAAGTGTCTTTAGTATCTTATTATTCCCATATTCACATTATGCCATTGCCTACTCTCTAACTGCAAATGCAGAATTCATAGGCTGACATTTTTTCATTACTTATATCCACTTCAGAAATAGCTCAAATTGAACTCTATTTTCTATGACATAAATTACTTTGGTTTTGAGTTCAGAACTATAATGTGTGTTATTTTTGCCACGACTGTCACATGATATCTCTCATCTTTTCTAGAACCTCTGTTCTACATAAAGTGTGAATAAATTGGTTTGGTTTGTTTTGACTTGACTTGTTTTGTATTGTTGTCTGCATTTTTTTTAAGTCAGAACATGCATTGTGCATTTTGACCAGGACAATAAGTGGTTTTGCTGTCCTTCCTCTGAAACAAGCATTACTAACCTGGAGTCCCCTCCAAATTTAATTTTAATTTCCCTAAAACTGCTGTTATGCTATGGCTCCTTTTAGATTGACCTCACTGGACACAGCTGCTATTTCTTATGCATTCTCCTCTACCAGAGCTTTGACTTTTTTAAACAATGGAAAGAAAGCGCTGCCTCTACCTTTTTCCCCTTGAGAGGAGACTCTGCTGAATAATTATGAGTAATTCCCCTAAGATGATGATGTGATTGGGTTAGCAACTAAAATATTTGAGGAAAGATAACCTGGGTTGATTTAAAAAGAAAAAATAGTTCAATAGATTTTTAGGTCTTTGAAGCTGCTCTGATTATATGGGTCACATTCCTACAAAACAGTAGGCTAATTTCTATCTCAGTTAAACGGTATATTTTTGATGCCAAATCACTTTTGAATTAAAGATACATCCCTTGGTAAATCACTCCAACCTTTGCTACTTAAAACTGTGAATCCCAATGTCAGGCTTTGGCTGGCAGTCCAAACACATACACAAGCTCTTGCTTCTTCCACAGGGTTAGCAATCCACTGGTGTCAGACACTCCCATCCTCTCTAGGGGTGTTCAAAGGCTGCTCTCAGCTCAGCTTCAAATCTTCTTTCTTCTTTTTCAGGGTAAAGGGGCTGCTTCCACAAGCCTCTTATGCCACAGTATATTTCCCATACTTGTAATCGCAGATGTTTGTTCCTAAAATCTCTTTAGATTCCTAAAATTATCTTTTATAAAATCTCTCCAGTTTTCATCTTCTCTATTTCTGGTAGTTTTTTTCCTTTTAAGCCGGGCACTAGCATGGGGCACAGTATTCTGCAAACAGTTCTACTTCTGCTGTATGGGAGGACAGGGGGGGAATACCCACTCCTCCCCACTCCTGCATGACATCCTGCTGTTTACACCACCTTGGCTCATATCTACACTCTCAGCTAGCACATCACAGTGGGAGCTCATGTTCTGTTTGTTAACCAATGAGACCGACCATAAAAACTTAAAATGTAGCTGCTTGTTGATAGAAGATTTTGAGACTAATTTTCCTGCCTTGCTCCATTCTCCAGTATATACACACATGTAAAAGACACAGAAAATAAAATGCATCAGCTGCGACTTGCTGCTGTAATACCACTTAGGTATAACAGCTGGCTTTCTCCCCTGTGACCTCAGTGGGTGAGGTTTCCCAGTCCAGCCAAGAGCTGAAAAGAGGAGAGGAATGTGGCGACAGGAACCAGAACAGGAGGAACACAGCCCTTTCTCCAGCAGGGCTCCTGCTGTGCTTCTGCCAGGCACATGTTTTTCTGTCAAGAGGAATGGCAGTGGCGTGGCATAGCACTGTCAGACCCAAAGTACAGAGTGGCTCAGCAGTGTAATGTCATCCAAAACCCAAAAATCATGGTGTTTAACACACAGGCGTGAGAAGTGGGCTTTGACATTTTGAATCACCAGTTTTTTGTTGTCTAGAGTCAGACACTCCCACCAAAAGTTTTCCCAATTCATGAACAGGTCTATCACTATGCCTTTGGGCCTCTTCAAAGTCTCCATTGCCCAAAGTACAAAACTCCTCCTTCTCCATTCATCAGGTGCACAAAACCCTTCTGAAATGTGGTTACAGGCTTGGAAAAAAGTATTTGGACTGGATACATGAAGTTTCTGGGCAGCAAACTCCTTAGACTGACCAAACACCTGCCCTCCACAGGAGACCCTGCCCTGGGAAGGAGCACCCAACCTTCCTTTCTCAGCTGTCCATGCCACATTCTTGGACAGACTTAAGAGCTATACAGTTATTACCCCCTCTCATCACAATTTCGGGTCCATACTTCAGACTCTACTTTGGTGTCCTGTAGTATTCTCTTCTCTCACAGAAATACTGCTCCCAGGCTCAGCTCCCTACTCCACTATCATTTTCTCCCATCACTATTTTCTTTAATGTTGAGCTGACATTTTTATCCTGACACGTTCTCTTCAAAGTTGAACAACTGTTTATTCTTTGCTTCTCTTACTTTGTTTTCATCCACTTTCTTCACATCTTTATATGTCTTTGAGAATAAATATTTGCATCCTCAGTATGAGTGCCTAATTCCAGTATGGGTTATGAAAACAACAGCCAAATGACTGTTGGCTCATGTCAAGTCAGACACACTGCACTGATTCAGTTTGCACGTATTGTGCAAGCTTTTAAAAAACTCTCATTATATATATTATAAGACTTGGACTTTTTCATTGGCACTCTCTGGAAGGCATGATATGGAACGTTACTTTTCAGAGGAAGCTGAGAACAACTGGCAGTCCAGTAGAGTTTTAGATAAAATCCCCTTGGTTTTATTTCTCTCTTGGAATTCTTGACAGAATTTGCTTTCTCTTTTCTGTGTGTGTATTTATGTTTATAATTTTGCATATTTCCTATAAAAGAGATGTATTAAACAAAAAAAAAAAGGAAGTCAGGAAGAAGCAGGCAATTATTTTTGCCTCTAACAGCTAAATATCAATCTGTGTGCCAGTTTGCCTTGCGAGTCAATATGGCCCTGACTCAGCAAAGTTCCCATCCACACACTTAACTGTAAGCTTGCAAATAGTCTCATTGACTTTACTTCACCATATGTTCAAGTTTGACTGAATGGAGACTTCTAACAGATGTACACAACCTTATTAAAACAAAACTGAGGAAAACAAGGTGCCTGGCTTCCTCAATACTCTGAAAATCAGCAGGAGTATTAGAAAGGTTAATCACATGCTTGAGGTTTAGAGTGGAAATCAAGCAAAAAAACATTAGCTTTTTCTTTTCAAGCATGCCTTTCCCTTCCTGACCCTGACACTGACATCCTGAATAAATGCAAACCCAGATTCATACTGTTCTGTCTTGGTTTTGCAAAATCTGATCAAAAGGTTTTGCAAAACCAAAGCTAAATTCAGCATAGCCTGTCTGCTGCTGTTTGTCTAATGTTGAAAAAGGTGACATAAATAAGATTGACCTCTGCAACTTAGATGCCTTTGATCCCATCTCCTGCCATTAACTTTCACTCATAGCCTGTCTCACATCACCCCACACTTTTTACAGTTATGTCTACAAAGGTTTGATTTCAGTAGAGGACTCAAGGCATTTACTTGTTGTTTTTTCTTTAGTCACTCATTGAACAAAAATGTGTCATCTTCAGCTGAAACCACAACCAGTTCTGCTTCCTAAAGAAAAGCAAAATGCGAATGCATGGATACTGGACAGGGAAAAGGACAGAAAGAGGAATGAAGGTCTTTAGAGAACATGAGATAGCTTTTAAAAAGGCAGCTGAATTTTCTTGTTCTGCGGCTCTGAAGCCTAAAATGTTTGGGCCTAAAATACTAAAGCAAAAACTGTGAAATCAGAGCACCTAGTTTTGTGCTGCTTTGTAACCCTGCTCATCTCATGTGACCTGACACTGGTTGGGAAGCCAGCTCCAAGAGTAAAGGGCAGGGACCGTTTCATCACTGAAACCTGGAGCAATGGTCTGTGTGACTGCAGCATTTTGAAAAATCTCTGATTTTGCAATTAAAGTTCAAGGATGGTCAAAATAAAGAGAATTACATCAATCAGCAGTAGCTAATGTGAGTCTTCCACTACAACTTCATAAAGATTGTGTTGTATGACAGAGGGTTGCAATGTAATTATTGAAAATATTTCCTGCCAACTGAGAAAGCAGCAAGGCCTGGAAATTGTTCTGTACCCAGAACTTGGAGGGCAATTGGCACAGGAGGAGGCACAGGACAGACTTCTGACCACCAGTGATCTCAGGAGAAATCCCCCAAGGTACTGGGAATGCTTAGGTTGATACAATGGATTGAGTTCCTCTTCAGCTGGGACAGTCATGTCCAGAGAGACCCTGAGCATCATTTGCAAGGATTAGAAAAGCAGCTCTTTGGAGTTCTCAGATTCTGTCAACCAGGTGAGTGATTTAGATGCTTACACTTAGGTATCCAGAATAATTTTGAGATAATCTTGTTTGTCACTGAGCAGATTTTCAAAGTGTAATTGTGTGATACACCTGGTACCTGCAGAGAATTATCTTGGGTACTCTATGGCATCTCAGAATGCACTAATCAATCACCTACACATAGACAACTATCATTCCCCTAGACCTCCACTGGCTATAGCAGGAGCTTGTACTCACAGCTCACAAGTGGAGATACATACAGACATTTGGATTTGAGCTTCCTTGTCGTTGAGCTGAATCCCATTCCTACTGACCCAGTAACCTTCATCGTGCCCAAAACAGTCCTCACTAGAAAGGCTAAAAGATAAATGCTCACTGACTTTTGCTCACTTTCGAAAGGGCTCTTCAAAGTCAGCATACTAATTAAATTGCTTGCAGATCCTTCCACTTTCTTTTTCTTCCTCTGTCGTCCTGTCCCTGTGCTCAGTTATTTCAACTTCTTTCCTTCTTCCTTTTCCACTTCTTTTATCCATTTCCCTCTGTACACAGAATGGCCATCCTCCTTCAGACCCTGTGTGTTGAATCGTTTCACAGTCTTTAGATATTATCCAGGCAAGCAATGCAGCCAGTCAAGGACTACTGGAGAGAGCATCTCTCCAGAGAGAATGCTGAGGTTCTTGTTTAGCTAGCTGGGTGGTACATCTGACATTGCCCCAGCTGAGGAAGGTCTTTGATCTTAGTCCAGGTTCAGCACTGATCAAATGCTCTTGTACGAAACAGGATGCCACACAAGAGAAAAGAAAGTAGCAGCCAAGTTTTTGAAGAATTGTGGGTTTCAGATATCCCTGCTATTGGCACCTCCTGTCAGCTAACTTTAGGCATTTCCTGGTCTCTGTGCCAGCTTGTTTTGATGTTATCTGGGGAAACTGAACTTGGATCTTTTTGAATGTCATGATACCATGTTGTGAAGGTATTTAAGCAATCTCTGAGACGGCATTTGAAGTGAGCCTCCCTGTAATTCTCTTCTGGGGTAACTAGACCAGATCTGAAAAAAAAAAATATATACAGGAGCACTGAAACATGTGGGTAAGAAGTTATATGCAAATTGTGAATAACTGATTCAGTTCTTCCAGGTATTCTGCTTTCATTGTATATAAAGCTGCTTAAAACTATGTGTAGATTAGACTTGGGTACATCTCAGCAGTGTACCAACTCCAGTAAGGTCAAGATCCCTGGATGCTTCTCAGTTTCCACTGAGAGGAAATTAATAGTGGTGCATCGGAGAGCAAATATGCAGTCCAGACAGCATCAGGCCAGGATGATGGGTGCAATAATCCAGATTCAGACTGTCTCCTGAACCTTTGGATTTTTAATCCCTGAGATCAAAAGCTCCCACAGGCAGAGGCACACACTGCTTTGTGTGCACAATGCAGAGCAAGCTGTCAGTGCTGAGTAAATAATACATAACAAGTTTTATAACCAGGACTTAAAGTGTCTATCAGTTCTCTTGTGGCAGCTGCTTATTTGCTTACTGTGGGAACTGAGTGACATTTGAATGAGAGCATCCAGGCAGCAAGGCGTTCTGGGGAGCTCTGCCATCCTTCCTGCCAGCTCCTGGCTCCAGCACCTGATTCATGACAAATGGGTGACATTTGGTTCCAGCCTCAAGCAAACCACAACAGAGGCATGGATTTGCCTCTTCAAAAGGATTTCTAGGGATGTAAGAGGAGCCATTTTTCTAGGGCCTTAATAACTCTGAATACACCAAAAGTACTTCTGCGCCATCATCCTTGGGGCAGTAGTGTTCCTCTGCCACATTTGCCTGGCATTTGGAGGGGAGAAATTTTTCTGAACCTGAATCCTGGAACTTAAAATAGCGGCAATATGAGCATTTTAAACCATTCCTCATTTGTAATTTGCACTGACATGATATTTTTATTCAAAATGGAGAAATGGACAAGGTCAAATACTTTACTCAGTTTTTCTTGTTTTTAAAATTAAAAAAGCATTTTTCATAGGCTTGAAAAGAACTTCTTACACCAACAAATCCTGTTTCCTGTTGCATCTTTCAATCATGTCGCTTTATTTCTTTCTTCAGCTCTTTGTGCTGTGATCTTGAATCTATTCAGGCTTCTTGCAACCTCTGTTCCTACAGGGAAGCAGCTCCGGACCTGGGGAAGCAGCTCCAGACCCTCATTCTTCCTCTGTTTAAAAACCCATTAATTTGAAGATGATATATAGTACTAGTCTGTTTCTATTTCTTAGTTCTGCTCTCTGCCTTGTCTTCTGCCTCACAGAATCCTGTTTCCCTGAGGTACTTGAAAGCAGCAATCAGTCTCTGTTTCACTTGGCTCAGCAAGCTCAGGTCTAGTTTGTTTTTATCTCATCTTCAGCCAAATAACTTCCAAACAAAAACTGTACAAGCAGCTGCACTCCAATGGGAATTTGTACTTGGGAGAGAGAGCCACCTTTCTAGAAAAAGACCACACCACAGGATGACATTTTCACTTGCCTCTCTGGGGAAGGGGTGTCAATCCCCTGAAAGCATCATGAAAATGAGTGCTTGCAAAAATGCAAAAGAGCCAGGGTGGGGGTCCATACCGTGCATATAGTTTTCCTATACTTTTCCTCTGTGGCTCTATTCTCACTTTCACTCTTACAGCTGATTACTTATCTAGAAGTGTCCCCTGATTTTGGGGCAACTGTGAAGATGGTTCCATACATCAGTCAATATTCCCACAGACCAACTCATAATTTACACCAAGCCAGGTTTCTCTGTCTGAAGCCCTAAGAGAGAAGTCCCTCCTGATATAAAGGTTTATGTGATGCCTGTCTTTTGCACTCTGCTGTGAAATGGGCAAGATTTTCCTTTCCTGCTCTACATCTGCACAAAAACCACTAGAAGCCTTTGTAGGATTTAACGTGTTAATGGACTAGCACAGAGTATTAGAGCTGTAAAATCAACTCTTCTGCAGCAGGTTTAACCTTCTATTTTTCAACATATACAAAGAATGTATTTCTGGATTTAATGCTCGTCATGACAACATGACAGCCAAAGCTGCCTTGTCAAAGAAAAATACAATTATGACTTATTTTAGAATGCTCTTTTTTAATGGGTTGTCACAGATATGATCAAATCATAGAAGGTTGTTAAAAATACATGTCACTCCAGACACTTTAACCTATACCATGTTTTCAACAATTCATGTTCTGAGTGGAAAGTTACCTTTGCCATGTTCAATATTATCTGCCATAACTGAATAGATTTATTTTTTATTTTTACCTTGCAGTCTTTAAGTTTGTGTTTCGCTTCTCTTGCAATTAAATCTTCCTTTTCTCTTGCAATTAAATCTTTCTTTTTCTTGAGCTGGATTTTGATTGCTCTTTTTTTGTTCCTCAAGCATGTACAGCACAACTGCTAGGGAAGAAAAAAAAGGTCCACTTACCCATAGGTGATAAAAATTCACAGTAAAGCCACAGATGTAGCAGAGTGAGAATTACTGTAGCAGCAGGAACAGAAGATAAAAGAGGATTACATATGATGAAATGTAGTAATTGACTAGAAGTCACTGAAAAATACCAGATGGATGTCACTATTCCTCACAGCTCTAATTTGCCTGTAGTCTTTATTGAGCTTCACTTGAGCTTTGCTTTTAGTATTTTCCTGAGTGTAATTGGGGTTTATTGATACGCTATTATGGGCCAGTTTATATGTGACCATAAAAAAATACAGTTTGAGGCCCCAGTTTAACCAGGAACACAGAACTATTTTGCTTAGCTGAAGACAGTCACATTAATGACTGCAATAAGATAAATTCCTGTTTTCTCCCTCAGACCTGTGCATAGAGTATGAACAGTAAATGCTTCACACTGCATTTAAATTGCAGAAGCATTTTCAGTGAGAGATTGCTGCATAAAAAGATCAGGCATGTAATTTCAGATACTGCCAAAAGAAGCTTATATGGGATTTTGATTCTGGTTTTGTGTATAAAGAAAACAAATCTACATACTATAATGACTTGCCACAGCCAGTTTGGAGCTCTGCTTAGTTACCAAGAATTTATTTTTCTATTTATTTTAGCACTAAGGGCAGGGGAGAAAGGAAATACTTGAGTTTTGCTCTTTTTATCTCCTTCCACCTGGTAAGGGTTGAAATAAAAGTAAGTGAGGGACCACTAGCTCTCTCTCTTCTGACTCAGTGGGAGAGTCCTGCTACTTTCCTGATTTGGCTGTAGAAATTGTGCCTCAGTGGACAGGAATTTGATATTAGTTGGTACCTAACTCAAATCTTTCTGCCTTTCTGGAAAAGGATTAGAGCATCACATATGGGAAGAAAAGATACCTCACCTGAGTGACCCACTGTGAACAGATTTTCACAAGGGCCTGAAATATAGTGTTTTGAGTAGATGAAACCAACACTCACCTCTGCACCTGCCCTTCTGCCACCCTCCACTGCAGGATGGGATGCACTGTTTTGCCTTATCTCTCCCAAAAAGCATTTGAACAAACATCTCTACAAGGAATTTGTACAGGTCTCTTTCAGGGAGGCTGCTAAGCCAGATGGACAGTAGAAGAGACTCTAAGAAGTGGCACCTCTGAAACAGCAAAACATGGGAAGATCCCAGGCTCTGGTCACTGGCTGAGCCAGGAGCTAAGTCCAAGATCAGGCCAGAGAAAAAGCAGCTCCTGCAAACCTCTAGCACAGGGCAGGCAGCTTCAGGCACCTGCTGGCCATGGCCTGAGGAGTAGCACTGCAGCACCAGCACTGCTGGATGTGCCAGCAAGCCCTGCCACTGCTACAGGGGTCTGTCTCCTTCTGTCCACAATTGCTTCCTCTAAATCGCTGAATCAGCGTCCCTTGTTAGCTCTCCCTTCCCGGTTTGCAGAGTCTTGCACAAGTGCTGTGCCTCCACATGGCTTTCCTAAAAATGAGCAAAAGGGAGGTGCTTCCCACCCTCTGGTAACCTGCTTCGAATCCTCCTCCTTTGAGCTTTGACTCTAAGGCACTACATTGGCCATTTTGCTCACACAGGAAAGAAAACACAATTGTTGCAGTTTAATTCTCAGATATTGATTTCCTTTTATCCTCATAAAGACTCTTCCTCTGTTTGAACCCTGGAAGACAAGCTGGGAACACCAAGCAGTATAGCCCTGCTCTGGTGTGTGTGCTACATGTTCAAAATCCCACTTCTTTTCCTTCCCCCCTGCCAGGCCACCTGCATGTCTGACAATTACCATTCTGCTTTCAGTTTTTCTTCTTCTTTTCTACACCCAGTCAGCAGGGTGACCCTTAAATACATCCAAACCTTTGCTGATGGTTGATTAGACTACCCAGATATGCCCCTAAACGCCCACCATGTCACTGACCAAATCAAGGTGCACCACAGCTGTGACCACTGATATTGAGCCACTAATTAAAATTTTTCACTAATTCTGCTGTAGATAATGTGCACTGTGTGATGTGTTTTATTCATCTTTCAGAAAAAAAACTTTTTTGTTTTTTTCCTTTTAAAATACCTTTAATTAGTGTCAGATTATAGCCAGTAAGTGTATGGTATTTGAGTACTTGCTTGTTTATGGGAATTAGTGAGAGACTATCATACATGCCTGCTCTTAAACCTATTTTAATAAATTATATTTATATAATATAAAATTATTATCTTGTACCAGGACACGTGTCATTTCCATTTATGCAAATAGGTTCTCTGTAAGAAGAATGTGCTGTTCTAGCTGTGACATTGTCCAGACTGTGCATGTTGCCACTGGATGTTCTTCATGGTACAAACACATCTTAATATAGGGGCTTTGTTTCCACTACAGATATTTTAGTTGAGATCAGAAATGCTGTTACCTAAAATGCTAAAAAGGAGTTTAAAAGTCCATAATTTCAAGTAATCATTTTCTAGATATTTGTAGCAAATAAAAAAAAAATTTTGCTTTAAAAACATATTTTTTAAAAGTTCAGTAGCTTAAAATTAAAAATAGTGTTTCTGTTTAAAAGCCTTACCCCATTTCTAGAGCAAGAATTCAGTACAATTTCCTAAAAACAAAAAAAAAAATATTTGGAATACATAAATCCAAATATTTGTTTAAATGAATAAACAAAACAAGCATTTGTATTATTCAGATTTTATTCTGTGATATATTTCTTAAGAATATCTCTTGGTGACAATGAAGCAACCTTGTAAAGTAGTTTGATAGTAGATATATACCACATCTTTAGAGGGGACCCTTCATACAGGAAAACTGTAGAATAAATCATGTTTGTTTTCCACAATTTTCACATTCAACTAAGTGGATGTCTCCTCTTAGACAGACAAAACTATATTCTTATTGTTTCTCTAACTTCAGTTTGCTGTTCTAAAGGACACATATTGCCTGCATATTTGAGAAAACACCATTTGCATTGCTGGTAGTAAATTAAAAGCTGTCACAAGAGCACATAATAAATAGATAAAATGCATAGTTCTACACTTGAAGATGAAGCTGTAAACACAAGCAGGCTGTCACCTTGACATTTGCTTGCATTAATCTGGAAGCCAATTTAAATATCTTTGACTGTTCAGTATATTGTCACTGCCTTTCTCTAGAAGGATATATTGAAAAAGTTTCTAGTGTGAGGGCAGAAAAAACAATGTTCAGCTAATTTGCAGCCCCACTGCAAATACAAAGTTCTACTCTGTAGAAACCAAGTAAAGAAGTAATTATAAGAAGCCAAGCATAATAGCAGGTTTTTGAAAGGGACAAAGAGCTGAACTGGAGCAACATCCATATGTCAGGTGTTTGCTGTTTCATTACAAGGCTTGGGAAATAAAAGTATCTTTGGTTTCTTTTTTTGATCCTCCCATATAGATGAGCTCCTATGTACTCATGCATAGCCCCACACTGTTTGCTAAACCACAGAACAGGGTTTTGGCACCAGCATTAATTACTCTCCAATGACAGCCCCAGCTGCACCAGGTAGTGGCTCATTAGCATGCTGCCCTACTGCCAAGGGAGGAATTGGATAAAAACAGACACCAGAGAAGAGATAAAAGGAGGAGAATGGTGGGAAAGACCTTTCAACTGTCTGTCTTTCTTTCCTCTGGGGATCTCCCTCCCAAACTACCTTAAGTCAAGTGGCTGACACACAGGTTGCAGTGCTGGTAGAGATGCAGTACACCTATCTCAAGTGCAGCTATTTGGTACTTTTCACTTTGCCTTCCACGATAGTAACAAGAAGACAGATTATTTCAAGAGCCTCCACAGTTATGGCAGAGTGAATGTGCCTTGTTGCTGATAATAGAAATAATTATTTTTCCAAGTTCTGTACTTTATTTGGAGCCAATTCTATCAAATTTAATAACATCACATGTTCAGAAAAGAATATAATTAGCTTTTCCTTGGCTTGAGTAAAATAAGCAAAATTGTTCTCTCATCGATCAAAAAGAAGTCAGTGAAAAGACAGCTGATTAAGATGCACACATGGTAACGTCTAATCTAATATTCCACTTTATGAGGGAGAGAAGGATCAGACACGAAGTTTATATCATAATCATATCAAATAAATACATTCCTGCAGTCTTGTCGGCAGTGCTGCAGTGGAATTGGGATGACAGATCCAGTATTTATGAAGTCTGACAGAGGAGCACAGCTCAAGGGGTTTTGATATATGTTGGCACAAATACGTCCTTTTTATTTTATTTTGCAGCATAGATCAGACAGAAATTTATCACTCTGATTAGTACGTATTTATGTCAGCAAATTCATAATGCTATAAAGCATTTCTTTCCCAACATTTCTGTTTTCACAGCTTTGGAGATTTTCAGGGGAACGGGGAAAGCTAGTAAGATATTTGTATTTCATAGCAGACAATTTTCAACAAGAACAGTAGGCAAAACTAACAAGCTCATAACCACCATTTAAAAAGGTTTGTAGCTCACTTAGGAAAGCTAAGAGAGCTTTCTTTTGATCTGTAATCATAAATAGCTCATTACATAGTAACATGATTTTGCTTCTATGCTTCACCGTGGGGAAAATAGATGGGCTGCTTCTTTATGTAACTCTCTCTAAGCAATTTTAGGTCTCTATGTAGAAAAAGATAGCTTCAGAGCACTCATTGCTCACAGACATGTCTGATCCCCATCTTGAACACAATCAAATTTTCTAGTACGTATCAGCAGAATGGTGCTGCTTGGGAGATATTTACAGTGATGTTGTCTAAAGGGTTTCATTCTTCTGATGTATGGTGTCATAAGCAACCTATCTGCAAAATACATTATTAGAGCATCAATCCTTATTAAATACAGCTGATGTAGGAGTAATGGAATAGTGACACTTCCTAGTTGAGGACGTACTGTTCCCCCTTGGTTTTAAATCAACTGTTAACCATGCAGAGGCCCCTTATTTTTGCTCACTGAATTTTGGCCTGCCTTGTATTTCAGCACTGATCAGATTATTTTAGGGACGTGGGGGTCCTGGTCAGTGGCAAGTTGAACATGATTGAGCAGTGCCCTGGCAGCCAGGAGGGCCAGCCCTGTCCTGGGTGCCTCAGGCACAGCATGGCCAGCCAGGCAAGGGAGGGGATTGTCCTGCTCTGCCCTGCACTGGGGCAGCCTCACCCTGAATATTGTGTGCAGTTTTGGGTGACGCAATATCAGAAAAACACTGAACTATTAGAGAGTGTTCAGAGAAGGGCAACAAAGACGATGAAGGGCCTTGAGGGGAAGCTGTATGAGGAGGTGCTGAGGGCACTTGGGTTGTTCAGCCTGGAGGAGAGGAGACTGAGGGGAGACCTCACTGCAGTCTGCAACTTCCTTTGAGGGGAAGAGGAGGGGCAGGCACTGTTCTCTTTTCTGTGGTGGCCAGTGACAGGACCCAAGGGAATGGCCTGAAGTTGTGTCAGGGGAGGTTTAGGTTGGATATTAGAAAAAGATTCTTCACCCAGAGGGTGGCTGGGCACTGGAACTGGCTCAAGATTCATTTAGAAAATGGGAACATGGTATACTGGGATGACTCTTGGGGATGGTCCCGTGCAGGGCCAGAAGTTGGACTCGATGATCCTTATAGGTCCCTTCCAACTCAGATTATTCTGTGATTCTGTGATACTTCTGCTATGAAACCTTTCACTTGACCTGCAGTGTGATTAACAGTTTCAAAGACAAGAGATGAACTGATGAACAGATATGCATTTTCTGACGTTGGCTGCAAAGTGGTCTTTCACTCATGCAGGATAAGTAATTCCATGAGCATCTGATGTGACAAAGCCTCCATTTTTTACCATTTGTGTCGTCTGATATTATCTGTGTTTGCCAAATTACACACAAAGTACTTTCCATTAACACCACAAATATATGCAATGTCTTCCCACAAAATACATTGGCAGTGATCCTTGGACTGACATACACAGCGATGCCAAGATGCCAGAGGGATCAGACAAAAGCCAGGGGTGAATTTGCAAATGTTCATACTCCCGTTTCCCATCCACCCAAATGCCCATTTTTATAAAACTGGTAAAACCATAATTACTTTTGAGACCTCTGCCTCTCTGTCAAAACTGGCTGAAAACAGCTACCAAGCTCAAGAGTTATTAAGAGTGAGGAGAGAGACCTGAGGACAGAAGAAGGGATCGTTCCAGGCTTGTTTCCATGGGAAATCAAGATACAAATGTTCAGATAAAAAGTGTGGGTTAACACAGTCTACAGCCTGAGTGAGAAGAGCTGGGAATGAGCCAGCCTCTCTCCAACAGGGAAAGCTGTCAAGGCTGCTAAGAAAAGGATGGCATAGGGGACAATGGCATAGGGTCAGCCAGGAGAGGGAGAACTGCTGGAGCTCCCAAAACAGGATCAGGTATTTGCAGATGAAGTCTGCTATGCCGTCCAGACTAATGAAACTCTTCACAGCAGTTGTTGGCAAAGCAGAGAGGGACACCAAAACCTTCTGGCTCACCTCAGCTGCCAGCAGCAGAAGCCCTGGAAAACAGCCATTCTCACTAACATGCTCTCCATCCCAAAAGGGGAATGGGAAAGGGCTTCTGTGCCCCCCATCTTGCTCAGCCATTCCCAAGCACTTGGTAGCCTTATCACTGACTTTTAAAATTACTTTTCCCTGTGTAGTTTTGCAGATACTCATCACAGGGCACAGACAGATTCCTCCTCACAGGCAGGGTTTCTCTTCATGTACACTCTTAACTTCCAAGAAACTCGAAGCTCTAAGCAAAGCTTTTCTCTCTCTTAGAGGTCGCAACAGATATCTCTCCTGGGTGGTGCCTCATCTATCCAGTGAGATGAGAAATTATGCTAAAGCTTTCTTTTAGAGAAACCTCAGGATCTTTATTATTTTTGAGACTTCCAGGCTTCACACTGGGTTCAGTTCAGTCACAGACAGTTCACAGAGACCTAGCTTTTTTGGAAAGTAATGCTAGAAATATAGAAACCTCCTCTGATCTAGGTGGTTTTATAGTAATTCTCCCGATGCTTCCTACTAAAAGCTATTTTCTTTCTGATTTCCAACTAAACCTGTATATCTCAGAATGCATGATCTGCTTGAGTTTATATTTATAATGTCTTGATTTTCAATTTGATATTTTAAGGAAAGATTTTGCAAAGAAAAGAAAAAACCTCATTCCACGCCTGATCTCTTTTTAAAGTTAAAAACACCTGCATTAACAAAGAGGAGGGTATTTTTGCAGATTGATTCAAGCTCGAGTCTGCTATTTTTCTGCTAATTAAAGCCATTAATCCAAAAAGATTATTATGGACAGTAAATCTTTTCAATGTGAAATATGTTTCTTTGATAATGAATTGCCTGTTACGTGAAAATCTATCCTGTGCTGTTTTGTTTTTCAGCTTGGCACAGCAGCCTGAATACTACATCCAATTTTTCTAATTAGTTATCTGTACAGAATGCATTTTTCCCCCAGTCTTTTAGAATTGCCTCTGTCAACTTTGGCCCTTCTGTCTGGATTTGGGCCTTTGACGAGGATGTGCATTGCTCTCTGCATTCATTATCCAGTGAGGGGAATTGCAGGCAAGATAAGTCCAGACTGAAACCACATTTTTGAATCCCATGTCACAGCACCAGAGAGAAGTAAAGTGGGGGAAATGTAGAGCAGCCTGCCTGCAGGTTGTCAGTGTTTATGCATTCATTGTACTGATGGTACAACTTTGTGGCTGTCTGCTGTTGAATATCCTTTCATCTTCATCTCTCCTGCCTAGTGATGTGTGCTAAGAGACTTAATCAGCTCTGTCCAGATGGATGCTAATGAAGGAGACATTATACAAAACACTATTATAAATTCTTATTCACATCTCATTTTCTTTTGTCTCACTCTATTTTTAGAGCTGATTTCTGGAGATGCAATTACAATCCTGATATTTATCAAGCAGTCAACATCTGAAGGTGCTATTTTATGTCCACCTACTCTGATTTTTATCTGCCAGCAGCTAATGAACAAGTCCTATACATATTTTTCATCTGTCCCATAATAATATTGACCTTGTATGACATTTAAATAACAAACAATACCAAAAACATGTTATTTTTTTAGATATGCAATAAATATGTCTTTTATCTACATAGCAGGGCAGACATTTTTGCATGAGATCATTTGTGCTCACACATAGGCAGCAGTCGACAAAAATATTCAGGACAGCCACTGGAAAATATTTCAGGTTACAATTTCAGGAGACATTAGGAAGGAGCAAATGAGTCTGTGAGATGCTAATAAAGTGTGACTGTCAGACTTGAATAGGTAGCTGACTGATTTTGGTCCCTAAGAAGCTGCAAGCACCCATAAAGCCATTGTCAAAATTGGGACATTTATAGTTCATCTCTCCTGTTTAAATTTTATGGTGTCAGTAAAGGACAATGTCGCACCATCCAGGCCTCAAGAGGACTTCTCTAGTCAGCACACACCCTCACAATGTTCAAAGAAATGCAATGACCTTTGGAATGTTTATCCTTTTGCAAAACAACTGAAAACAACTGAAACTGTCAATGATGTCCAGAAATAAATTACACGGAAAAGAGGCAACAGGATGGGCTCACACACGAAGATTTGACAGCCTTGCACAAAACTGTGAACACCTGGCAAAGCATAACTTGTGAAGTCAGGCCACACTGTGGATAATTCCTAACAGAATGCTTACAGTAGTAAACACAACTGTTTAAATTTTGGGTTTGCTTTTGATTCAAAAGATGACATTTTATACAAAAGAACACTTGTTCTTCTCATGCTGGGATTTCTTTTCACTGCTGACTTAGAAGTAGATATATCTCCTGAGAAAGGCAAAAACTTGCTTTTTGTGATGCTCTAACTGCTGGGATCAGGAGGAAAGGAAGGAAGAAGGTTGAGTCCAATGACTGCTGTGCTCCTGTAACTCTAAGAAAAAAAATGACAGGCTTGTTTTTGAGAAAAGTGACCTCTGATGTTCTGAGGAAAGAGAAATGGGAGTACAGGCAGTTCTGGTAACAAAGTCTGATTTAAAAACTCCTTATTTTTTTCCCTCTTTTTTGGTTGTTTTAAACTTTGCCTGACTCGAACTTCTTGGGCTGGCCTTTTTGCAACCCAGTACCTAATTCTGTTGACAGACCATCATGCAACAGCTCAGTGCCCATTGCACCCACCTGTCTCAAGAGCCAGGTGGAGAGAAAGGATGACACTACATTAATTTCTTACTTTAGGAATCTGTGAGGGTGTGTAATGTCCCATATGTTGGAAAAGAGCTTGGTATTATCATGGAAATTATCTTATTGGGGTCAAAGTGACATTTTTGCTTTCTGAAATTTGCCCTGTATTTGGCCATGTAATGAGTGGAGAAATCTTGTCTTGCCCTGATTTTTCCCTCCAAACACATTTTTGCTCCCCTGAACCCGCAAGAAGTACCTTCCTTTTTATTTTTGTGGTTGCTGTTTGTTAGCTGCTGGTCGCATTGATTTATTATTTTTATTTCCTCCCAACATTTGTGCTCCACTGGGGGCTGAACAAAGACAGTGGCTAAATCCCCTCCCTGGAAGAGCTGCCAGCTCAAGAAGTACAAGACAACCAGACTAACTGAGTTCAGGCCAAGAAATGGCTCTCTTGCAACCTTTAAATTATTCACAAGCACTCTTTGTAAATTATTAACTTCCTAGTTCTTAGATTTAGTTCTTTGAGTTTACAGGATTCATTTTCAGAAGCTCACATCTGTAGTTGGCTGCTGTTCATCTCACTCAGAGGATGGCAGCTCAGCTTCTCAGAGTTAGGCGTCTTAGTTTTGTGTTCATTAAAATTTTCTTTTTGTTTCTCGGCTCTTTAAAAAGAAAACTACCAAAGGCAGTCAAAGGAAAGGGAGGGCAAAATACTTACATCAACACTTAACCATGCCTCAGACCATTCAGATTCCTCCACTCATCCCTAAAGTCTGCTCAACTCTCTACTGTTAAATACCAATGATTTCAACATCTCCAATGCCAATAAAAAAACCAGCAAATCTGTATTTTTTCAGGCCAGTGCTTGGATACACAGCAGAATACACCATCCCAAGCTTGGTGTCTGAAGGCTGGAAACCAGAGACACACTGTAAATTCCTGCAGATATCAGGTGAGACAAGTACAGACACATTCGTGTCCCTTTCTCTATACATAGATGTTAGTCAGTAAACAGCAAAATTTTAGTGTGCTGCCTATCCGCACAGCTTAGTCACTATTATAATTCACCTGAAAGGTCACTGAGGATTATGGTCCCATTGGAAGGCATCTGTAGATTCATGCCAGCATTTAAAATGTGGATGCCATGAGCCACATTATATTTCATTGAAATGACATTTTAGAATCTCTTACTGCTGGTAAGGGAAGGGCAACAATGTCATCCTTCACAGCAATATTGTGAGGGAGAGATTACCTGCTGTCAGCTCCACATATCTCAAGTCTCCTTTTGAAGCATCCAATGCTGACAATAGAGAAAGGTACCACAATGAGTTAGATGGATTGTAAGTTTGACCTGGCTTGACTTTTCTTGTTCCCCTGCTTTACCAGAGGTGCTGAGTACCCACAGCATCCATGCAGGTATCCATAATTTTCTCATTCTAGTCTTGGGACACGTGAAATGCAACAGACTTAAGCAGGGGAAGAGCTTTGTCTAGAAGTATCATGAATGGGATCCTGAAACCCAGCAAACTTCTGCCTCAGGCTTGGTAATGTTACCTGTGTTTTCAGAATAAGCTAGCATTTCTTTCTGTCACTCTTGTTTGATGGGCTCCTTGCTTCTCCTATTCTAATTCTCTGCTGGCTAATGGCTTTTCTTGGCATATTTATGTCCTCAGCCTTCTCTTTGCATGTTGAGAACTTACTCCCAGTGTACCTGAAACTTGCTCCTTGCCAAAGGCTTGCCTCTCTCTACTTCTTGATATGTATACTTTCCTTGATGTCTGGCTTTGCCTTCTTATAGCTCTTCTTCCAGATGTTTGCTACATGTCCTTTGTATTCCTTTCACACATGACAGATGGTTCAACTTACTTCACAACCTGTGATTAGAGAGGTTTGGCAACCTGCTGTGACAGGTTATTAACCCAGCCCCAGAGCTGCCAAACTGAAACTTTGGTAATACTGCTGGGGTACCTTATCTTTTCAGTGCATTAATGTCACAAGTTTTTCCCCATTTTCTTCAGTCTACCCTCGTTATAAACTGGATCCCTGCAGTTGTGGCTCGCCTAAGAGAGGCAGCGTGAGTTCATGCCCAAGCAGCTTCAGCAATGCTGAATTTCATCTAAAAGGAGCTGCAAAAAAATATGAAGAATACAGCAGAATTTTGGAGCAGTCAGAATTCCTTATTTCTGAGAATTCTTTCTTCATAATTTCTATATATTTTTTGTGAGCTTCTTTTTCCACACACCTCCCCAGGGATAGAAATCTTCATTCTGGAACACTAGAAATATTTTCCCTGTACCAGCAGCAGGATCTGAATTTGCCTGTGACACATCCTCAGCAGGTCCCAGGTGTACTGAGTGGAGAGCTCTCCCTCCCTTGCTCACATTCCGTGGGTTGTTACTCTTTGGTGGAGGATGCAGGGCTGATCAGGTAGCCAGCAGCACCAATCTGCTCTCTGTGGAAGGAGCAGCTGAGCTAGGAAGGATCTAGCAGTTTTAATTTTCTTAAGATGTCTGGTATATATTGTCTAGGATAAATTAAGGACCAACAACACAAAGAGTGCAGTGGGTCCAAGGACCTTTCATCTGGCAGGTGGATGATGACAAGTAGCTCTTCACCATCTGTCAATGACAAACTATCAAGGAACTTTGCTGAAACAAGATGTGCATCCCCAGCCTCAGCAGTGCCACACCAGGCAGAGGCAAATCTTTGGGGCAAATCCACTGCTTCTCCTAATTTTGAGTCTTAAAATGCAGCACTGTGCTAAACTGTGCTAGGCAGTGGCACAGGCTTGCAAGCACGCTGCAGTTCTCCCACGCTTGCAATGAACTGAGTCAATTAGCACATCCTCCCCAGGGCTGCTAGGAGGATTTCTGATCTGTTTGTACAAGAGTAAACAGTCTGAAAATCAGAAAACAACATTGTCATGCTGGTCAAAAGCTGGTCTCAACAAACTGATTGGCCCCAAGTAAACAAAGTCTTTTTAGGGCTTAATTAAATTTTATTTATCTTTTGTTGATCCTCATTTATTTTCCACATCCTTTCAGTTTTTCAGATGTTGCTGGACAAATGTAGAAGTATGAAAAAAATACCAAGATTCATAAACCACATTCATTACATTTCATATTTTCAGTTTCAGGAAGTAGCAGAAAACATGGAGGGGATTCTTCTGAAAATACCTCATTTCAGGTTTTCACATACAGGCTTTTCAGATATGAATAAGTGCCCCTATTGGACTATAATCTGAAATAAACACCTTTTTTAATATACATTGTCAGAAGAGATGAGGAATAATCAGAAACGCAGTGATTAGAGTAGGAAAATATGTGGATTAATAAACCATCTCATATCCACTCATTTATGTTTGTGTCATGATCTCATTTTGCAAATTTCTCAGCCCTGTCAGGTTCTACTGTAGTTGTTAAGCAGTGTAGTGACTGCAGTGAAGAGTGATGCTGTTAGCTCTTCCCACTTGTGAAGCTGTGTTGTTTATTTGGCATAGGATTCTTTCAAAGAGCTGCAAATCAATCTCACTCAGATGCTGAACCTTGCCTTGTTCAGACACAGACCAAAAAGAATAATGAATATACAGGAGAAACTTAAACTGAATTACTCTTATTTTTTTCCCACATGACATAGTTCATAGATGTTTCCACCTTCAGGCTACACTTCAGGAAGTCATTTCCAGGCAGGCAGCTGCAGAAGCTGTGTGCTTGGTGGCTGAAAAGCACTCAGCCCTTCTGAGATATCCTCTCCCTTCTGGTAGGTAAGCAGCTGTATGCCCAAAATGAGAGTGAAAATAAATTTGCTGGTCTCTGCATCTCCAGACTGACCAGACAGGTTCACCATGCAATGGATGGTGAACAGAGATTTGCTGATAACAGTTTGTCTGAAAGACAATGTGAGAAGGTAAAAACAGAGTAGAAAAGAGTAAATGTGGGTAGGAGCTTGAGGTAATACTGCCAGCTTTGCACTGGTTCTGGCTCAAGACTCATTTTGTGGGGCAGAAATGATAAGTAGATAGATGAAAGTCCAATCCCCCCACCCTTTCCCAACACTACTCCCTGCCTCACTTCCTCAACAGAAATGACAGGGAAGAGGTTTGGTAACACCTGGTATGATCAGTATGTTCTTTTTAATTTACAGCCATTTGACCCAACTGGAGAGCCAAAAAAAAATTTCATCCTCCAAGTTCTTGTAGAGCTCCTTCAAGTGACAAAAAACCCCTAAACTTTACTTCAACAAGTTAAAAGCTGTGAATTAAGTCACAGCTTTGAGGATCATGCCTATCTGCTGCCTGTTGCTGTCAGAATGTGCAGGCAGGCTTAGAACAAAGTGTTGCCTTGTCTCATAATCAAGGAACATGCCTGAAGGATTATGGTTGCATATGGTCACTGAAAATCAGACTAGGAGGGAACATCAGAACTGTGAGGAGAGAGGGACAGCATGAGACCTTGTTTGGGTCTGTCGAGAGGGTTTGGAATGGGGTGTTCCACCACAGCCACAGTAAGCCTTTGTCAGGTTTTTTATTTTGGCTTCTAGTTACAGAAAAAGAGGTCCTTAAAGAGAGAAACTTTGAAAGAATATTTGTTTGCAGTTATATAATAGGGCTGGGTAAAATCCCCTTAGCCTTTTCTCTCCTAGCAGATGAAAACTAGGAATTCCTGAGAAACACTGTCAGGAGACTTGAGTCCAGAATGGCTCCAGATTGTGCTGACTGATAATTGTTTGGACTTTTTTTCATTATTACTGAATTTAGAAATGATTTTAAGGGGAAAAAAAAATCAAACAGTAACAATCAATTTGTTTGACCTTTTCTTTCATGGTATGATAATTTTTTCTGTTCCAGGTTTCTATTTACCTTAAAAGGGACATTTAGGACTGTTAGCTCAAAAAATCAATGAGGAAGGGATCACGCTGTTCTGGCAAAAAGCTCAATGTGCCTGAACTTGTAGAGATAAATGATTTAGTGTGGTCCTCTGTTTTTTTACCAGGTCTACCACAGATTTTTCATCTTTTCCTGTTTGGCCTCTCATTTTATTTAGGCTGCTAACTTTACAGATTTAAAAAAGAAAATCCTTTTGGCCTTACGGTATTGCCTACTTCAGGGTAAAAAAAAACAACAACAACAAAAAAAATCTGATTAAAATGGGGGAATTGTTGTCTTCCTAGAGAAAAAAGAAATCATCATTCTTATCTTAAAGCCTGAAATTTGATCAAGAACACTTCAAGCCATCCTCACACAGTTGTAGCAGTGGAGGGTAATAACAATTCTATTGCTACCTGGCCAGTGGCAATTGTTATTACTGGTGACTGCATCCCTCTGCTGCCAGCTGGAGCAACAGTAACGTATCATTTTCTGAAGACTGGGACAATTGCAAAGGGTATTTATTGCAAAGACTGCAAGATTACAGACTATTGTCGGGTTAAACACCTTTTTTTTCCAGGCAACAGAAGTTTTGTCTGTAATATTCTGTAATAAGGAAAGCCAAGGCCTATGGGTGCTTTTTATATTCCTGTATTAATCTTCCTGGTCATTCAGACACATTACTTAGTGAGTCTCCCAGATGTTATGAATGGCCTAGAGGGCACACTCAAAGCATCTAGTTTTGTGAGGTAATTAAATGTTAATGTAATGGATAATCCTATTTTTACAAGCTACAGAGGAAGACTGTTCATAGACTGTACTCTGTGATCAACTCCAAAAAAATAGTTGAAGGAAGGAAGTTCACAAGGAAGGCTTTTAGGATAGCTGCTTTATAAAATTTTCAGACAGAATAGATTAAAAGTATTTTTCATAAAATTAGGAGTCATTTACAATAATAATGCCCCAAGCTGAGCAAAAATATATGCTCTAGCTAACACTGATGATTGCAAAATAAAAGCTGTCAGCTGAAGGTTGCTTGCATATAGGACATGAAATTGCTATTTTCCCATTTTGCCTTCAAAAGCAAACAAAAATCCAACACATTTTCCAATACCTGGAAACATCTGTTGCCTGCCTCCCATTTAGTCCACTTTCAGAGTTTGTATTTTGGTGTCTTATCTGCCTTTTTTTCTTGCAGAAGACTGTGTACCAAAATTCTGTATTTTATAAGTAAAGATATTTATAAAGCATAAGATGCTGCAATAATGGCAATGGAGTGAAAAGACAACTGTTATTAGCATAGTATTTCAGGCTTGTGCTAAGCCAAGGAGATCAGCTCACTTCACTGAGACTTGTGGGGAACTATGTTTTCGATTGTGCTAACCAGAAGATTAGAAGAACAAAAACCCCAGAGATACTCAGCTGGCAACTGGGTGTTTTGCTTGCCTGCCTGCTTGATTTTTAGTCTCAGGGAAGAATAGACATTTAAAGTGAACAAAACACAAGGAAGGTAACACTCATCCTTTTTCTTTCCTTAAATAAGGAGCAGCTAATCACCACCATTTAATTTAATGACTTTCCTAGTCATAGCATGGTGGTGCAAAGGAAATTCAGATCTGAAGTCAAATTTCAGTGAAGCCACAAAGGGAGTTCAGACACATTCTATACAGGGATATTGAAAATCACTTTATTTAATACCATATGGAAAACAGCACTGATAACCCAGCAGTACATCAGTGTACATCATGTTGGTTATCAGCACAAAAAATAATGAATGTGTCAAGATGGCAATAGAAGCAGCAGTTATGCTGATTCCATTAGTCACATGTAGGCAGGGTACAGTGCCAGGGGTCACAGAGCCAAAACCAGCTACCCTCTTGTCTCAACAGCTGTGGTCATTTGGGTGTCCATACTTTCCTATTTCAAAGCCAGACAGTTCTCATCATGAAGAAGGCTGGTAAGCTTTTTAATAGACCTAATCAACTCAAAACTCCCAGTTCCCTTCTGCCTAGTACATTAGCAAACATCGAGGGAAAAAGTAGAATCCAATCCTAAAATTTGTAAGGATAGAGTTCCTACTTTTAAATTACAGTGGATCTTCAATTATTTTACTGCATGCCTTGGGCTATCTGTGCAGGCCTGATTATTAATGGGTCTACCTTTTGTCCTAAATCTAGCTATGCACCTGACACTCTGAAAACTACTATTAAGAAGGAGAAATCCTCTTTGATTAAATTTATCAACCATGTTGAAATGTTTATCAGTGCCAGAGACCTACCTGGAAGGTGTTCTTTCTCTAGATAAGTAAGGGAAATACACTCTGAATTCATTTGGTTGGACTATGCAATTTACTAGCTCTATAATGTCCCCTCTCTTGTATTATTCCTTCTTTTCTAACATTAAGAGGAATCACATTTATCCTACAGATTATTGTCAAGCACTACCACAGACTCAATTTTTTTATGCTTTTATCAGAGTGGTTCCCTTTTTGCACCAGTGAGTGCTGAAGCAATGAGCTCAGTTACTGGGCTGAGCCTCCTTTCTGTTTTAAAGGATGAGGGGTATCTGAGACCTAATGGTGTCAGGTGAACAAAAAGAATTATTTCTGAACAAAAGAGCAAAAAGAATTTGAACAAAAGAATTATTCATCGATAGCTGGAACATCCTGGGCTTGAATGCTGCCTTGGCATGCATTAGAACAGTGTCACAAAAAAAATGTTGAGATGGACTTATAAGCACAAGTTTTTATTTGTGGGGTCTTTGCCTCTTTGCCTTCACTGACTTCAAGGCTGATACTAAGAACTAAAAAATTTGATGATGGTCTTTCATCAGGCCTGTTCCATTGTTCTGATACTTTTTATTAGAACCCCTCATGACTGTCCCTACTAATAGCACTGGCTGCAGGTGTTGCACAGACATCTTCACCAATCTTTGTGTATGCACATCATTGAGTAATACTTATTGATTATTTCTTATTATTCTCTACACCGTTATTTAATAAGTCTTGTTTTTCCTCTGAGGTAAATGAAAAGCTTCAAATTAAGAACAGTGAGAATGTGGCTATAAAAGAGCCAATTCCACATAGGTAGCAATTGCTTCACGTGAGAGATCTGTCATAGCAATCATTAAATCTCAAGGAATGGTTTGTGATAAAAGGGATCCTAAATATAGTCTAGTTCCAAACTTCCCACCATGGGCAGGAACACCTTCCACTAGATCACGTTGCTCAGAGCCCCATCCAATCATGCCTTGAACAGGAGGATTTGCAGGTGTGGCATGGTGGGAATAGCACAACAAAAGCGTGAGAACTACAACAGAAAAAGTCAAACTAAAGGGCTGCAGAAAAAAACCATGAGCATTTCAAGCACTGAGCAAGGATAATGTTCATAGCCAGAGGAAAGTAGATTTTATGAGTGCTGGTTTTTTTAGTTGTAAGACAACTAAGTTCAAAACTGGTGAATGTTAGAATACCTCTTACATCAGTTTGATGGTCACTTTTTTTTGTTCTTTCTATTCTGTCTGAATCTACTTACAAAGTATTAAATGATGAGTACATTCTGGGCCACTTGAAGAAGCAGCTAGTTGACCTAAATTCTATTAACTAAGCTGATCTTCTCAGAATTGGAAATGCTGCTCTGCACCTGCAGAAGCAGGGAGTTTTTTCTTCATGGCTTTGAATCCTCGCAGATCATCAGTGAATTCAGGCAACATACCAGAAAGTTTCTTGTAACACAATAATCCCACACTTTGCTCAGCAAAAGCCCAGTAAGAAAGGCTACAGCAGGGTCCAAACATTGTGCACTGTCACTATGGTAAGCCACAAATCTGAAGGAAAGTGGAAAATATCTTCCTTTTTTGCCTGCAAAGTTCCCTGTCCCTGTAGCAGAAGGCTGAGTGCATGCACCATTGGATTGGTGCTTTNGAGCAGGGACAAACATGGTGTGGAATTCGTGAAGATTGACAGAGTTTCAACACTTCCCAGCTGATGTAAAGCACAAAGTAGACTGATGGGTTTGGTAAGTGCTGTTAAAGTTTAAAGCGACTGGTCAAAGTGTATGTCTATGAAAGCACAATATAAATAGAAGCAAAATCTGATTCTATGGAAAACTGAAAGCATGCTTCAAAAGTACAACTAATTCAGTCATTTCAGCCTTCTAGAGTATGGCTTTTCCATTTGCATTTCTGCCAGATAACCCAGCAAGAAACACTAATAATAGCAATTGCTATCCCCCATAGTAAGAGTAAAAATCAAACAACCTGTGCATGATAACCCTGAACAGAATAAATGAAAACAGAAAATAC
>VZTB01006371.1:394659-450378 GCA_013397245.1 Thryothorus ludovicianus
TTGAGTCTTTCTAATAATTTTCCCCTCCATCCAGTTTATAGCAAATGGCAGCTATTTCAGATCTTTTAACATGTCTGATTTTGCAGAAGAAAGATCTCCAAGCTGTATTTACAGAGATCTTTGACAGTTTTAATAATCCATGTGAAAAAGTGATTTTGATGGCTTTTGGGGCCATTGCCAGAATTGTCACGGACTGCAAGAGCAAGGACAAACATGGTGTGGAATTCGTGAAGATTGACAGAGTTTCAACACTTCCCAGCTGATATAAAGCACAAAGTAGACTGATGGGTTTAGAAAGTGCTGTTAAAGGGACTGGTCAAAGTGTGTGTATGTCTGTGAAAGCACAATAAAAATAGAAGCAAAATCTAATTCTATGGAAAACNACAATATAAATAGAAGCAAAATCTGATTCTATGGAAAACTGAAAGCATGCTTCAAAAGTACAACTAATTCAGTCATTTCAGCCTTCTAGAGTATGGCTTTTCCATTTGCATTTCTGCCAGATAACCCAGCAAGAAACACTAATAATAGCAATTGCTATCCCCCATAGTAAGAGTAAAAATCAAACAACCTGTGCATGATAACCCTGAACAGAATAAATGAAAACAGAAAATACTTTATCTTATAAAGACAAAAAATGAATCCTATTAGGCTGAATTCAAACCACATACAGAGACTCTACACTTTTTGCTATAAAAGAGGTGTTGCTGAAATTGATGGACTTACAGCAACATGAAATCAGCACAAAAATAGCATCAAGTCTGTAATGCAAAATGTACAAAGGACAGTATCACTGTATGGGATCACAGGCTACACATCTATATGGCATCAGGAGCAAACTCAGGCCATCCAGATGAGCCTTGTGCAATATGACATACTGATATCCAAGTGAGAAGGAGAACATCCTTGTTGATCACTCTGCTCATGCCATAGATATCACCCATGCCTTAATCAGGTAACATTCAGAAAATGAAGATCAAACCACTCTGATTCTGTGATACTACAGCATTTTCAAAATGTTTTGGAAATATTATCTAATTAAGTCTTACAGAGTCCCAGTACAGTAGGCAAGTGTTATCTTCATTTGTCGTGATGGGAAAAATGTTTAGATATTTGCTCAAAGCTGTCAATGGGAAAGAAAAATTCCTGATAGAAGAGGAAACTCTCACTAGGATGGTCTCACTGCTGCTGAATCTGCAGGAGCAGAGTCCTGATGTTATCAAAGTGACTTGGTCATTCATGTCATGGCTCTGAAGAACACAAATGATTACTAGCTTTTCTAAGACTGCAGTCTCACACTTTCAGGCTCTCACATCTTCCATAACAAAATTATTTTACTTTTTAGACCAGGTCAAGGGATATCTTGGAAATGCACAAGCTTCCTTAAGTAGAGTTGCCAAGAAATATATAAGCAAGTAAAAATTAATTTTATCTTCCTTCAAAAGCTCTCTTTTACCATGCTGAGAAACTATTCTCATTTTCTGGCAGAAAAAATAACAACTCAAAAGACCTGTTTTCCTTCAGCTTGGGATCTTAACACCAACAATTCAAACAAGAACAGGGAAAACAAATTCACCATTTCTACTGTAACAGTCCTGCTAAATACTCCTCACACTCCCTGTAAAGATATCTTGTGTGTTACTACTGCAGTAATTTCTTTTCTAAAGAAACACTTTCTTCCTTTTTTTGAAAATTGGTGGCAGTATGAAATATTAGACCTTAGCACTTGAGCAACAATAGGAATTTTGATTGTTCTTATTGCAAATTGAGAATTAATATTCCAGTTTAGAGAAACCATCAGGACAAAAGAAAAAAGTAGACCTGTCTCAGTATGGTAGGTGATGTTGGAAAATGAACATATTTCCTTCTCTTTCACCTATAAATGTAATTGATACCCATCTAACTATAGACAAAAAGATCAAAACATACTCATTTCAGTGGTGGTGTCTGCTCCTATGTGTATGTAACACAGATTAACATTGCATACAAATTACACACAACCAGTTACCTATACTTTCACAACCAGTTAAATTATATTTACCAGTTACTCCCCCGTTAAGCTGCTGCAGCACAGTTAAGAGCTAGCACATAGGCATTTTTTCTCTCTCTCTTCAAGTAATTTTGCCAAAAAGCATTTTTTTTATAGAGCAAGTAATCCTTGAATTTTGCTTGAATTTGCCAGACAGTTTTGATTTTAAATGTCAAGAGAGATGCAAATCCAGAATGAAAGAAAGAGAGAATAAAAAGGCAGAAGTGAATAATCTTCTCCAGCCTCCTGATCAGTAATCCTTGTTGGTGAATGAGCAGTTTGAAAAAGCCCCACTACTTTCTTTCTTACCACCATACAGTTTCTGCCCTGTTATTTTGAATTTCTTACTTCCATTTTCTGTTGTTCTCCTTTTTTTAAAGAGATTTCAAAATAAGCAACAAATATAAATCTGTTGAGCAAGTAAAACAGAACCATAAGGGTAGAAAGCAGTTACAGACTGTTGCCCTTACTCCTTCTGCTCTTTCTATATTTTTTAATCAATATGGCTTACCATTCTTAAATTCCTGAAGACACTTTTTTCTTCTTATATTCATCCTTAAAACAGGCTAGAGGCTGCACACATCTTCTATTCTAGAGATTACATCTTGACCCTGGTTTTATAAAAGCTGAAATGAAATGTCTTGAATTAAAAGTTTGAGTGTAACAGTTGTGTTCCCCCATTTCAAGTACTTAACTTTCATTTCAGGCAAGTGTATATAACCTCTTTCCTCTGTCATACATTAATCATACATTTGAGATGACCAGACAGTTTAGAAAACAAACGAAAATACAAAAGGCTTGAAATGCACATAATAAAGGAGATTTCATAGCTTAAAACCTTTCAAATCATGCAAATTTCAATTAGTACAACTGTAAAGAAAATCACCAAGCCTACAGAAGTGCATGTCTGGTGCATGTCTGCTGAGGTCATACTTCTTAGTTTGCATTCTCTCTGTGCCCGGAGTGATGCAGTTTGAAGATGATCCTTAGAAAGCTGTTCTCAGATGCCAGAAGACTTACTTTTCTGAAATTTAGACAAATCCTCAGTCCCTTGATCCAAATGCTTCTGGAAAACCATCAGAAAGGCTAAGGAAGTGTCATTGGCACATGTGGTGGGTGAGTGGATGGCAAAGACTAACTGCAAAACTGAGGTAGAGAGTTGATTAACAGGTCACAGTGACCTAAACCAAAATTTTATGGGGTTTTTTTTGGAGGCTTTTGGAGGTTGTTGTTGAAGCCTTCTCATTTGGCTTTTCTTTTTCCTTTGACCTCTTGGGACTACAATCTATAATTTCAGCTCCATCTCTAAACAGAGCAGACTTGCATGCCAATGTACACGATTCTCAGCAAAAAAATATCTTTTCCTGATTCTTAGCTTTTTTTGTATTGGCACAATCAAAAAATTAACATCACCCACTGTTCCTCGCTCTTTGAGTTTTCCCATCAGACAGTTGCCTTCTTTGTTTCTTTTTTCTTCTGGATAGATAGAAATTGCAATCAGTATGTGGGGAACAAGTACCTCTAGCCCCCTTCTTTGTATCTCTGTCCCCAAGGACAGAGCTGCCAGCCCCCGCTCCAGGCCCCAGGATAGATCTTGCTTTTACTCTCTATCATGTTTTTAAAACTCTCTAGATTACAAATTACCAGGGGTTTGCAGCATTTCCTGAATTGTGAGTATGTGGGTTAAAAGCTATACACCATAGTCTTATTTTTAATTACAATAGTTACAGTAAATTCCATTTTATGATAAAGAATTATGTCTTCCCAGTGGAAAGGTTTCAGTTGCCTTCCAGCCAGTCTCTCATGGGCAGAGATCCTTAGACTTAGCCTACTCACTTAGGAAACTCAGGTCTTGGAAATAAGATGCAAACAGTAAAAAAAATTTTTGAATCTGCAAACAGTATCCTGAACTCAGTATTAAGTGCTTTGGTATATAAGGAAGTAGGTAAATATCTTCTTCCAGACCATGGAATATAGTTTGGCATGCTTGAGACACAGCAAACACAACTTTAGAAGGTCTGTATCTTTAGAATGCCAGATCACCTCAGAATTAATTAACTGTTTATCCCACAGCAACAGGGGCTATTACGGAGCACCAGTGCTACTATAAGCATTCATACAGGCTTCCCAAAATCTCAGCTTGTAGTACACGCAAAAAGAAAGTGACCTTGAGGTCAGAAGCAAATTGCTATTATACATCACCAAGGACAGCATGTCAAGTACCATATTTGTGTGTGAAGTGGAAGGGAATTAATGAACAGAATGCAGACATTGTATGTTCTCTGGAGCAATACAAATGAATGATGTCTTGCAACAATTATTGAGCCAGGCCTATTCAGATAGGAATTACTAACATATTAACATGGTAAATGATTTGTTAACTGTCATGACTTTAAAATCCATAACCAAAAGTTTGCATTATAATATTCTGAGGCTTTTAACAAGCTTTTCACTCTTCAAATAAACATTCAGTTGTGAAGAGGTTGTTCAGCTAGCATGGGCATTATGCACAGCGCTCAAAATTCGGGCTGCTAATGCAATATCTAATGCTATATAACAAGTTCCTCAGTATTCTGCATTAGGTTGACATAAATAATTCATGCCTGAATGTTCAATTGTCAGTGCAAATGAAACTCAGTGTCTGCTTAGTTTTATCATTTGATTTTTTTTAATTCTGAATAACCTGTTCTTTACTGGAAGCCAGGTTTTGTCATTCTTGCCCCTATTCATACAGGTTTATACATAGATAAATCTAACCAGTATCAGTGATGAACAAATTTGGCAAAAGACAAGAAAAAAACATCCTTAACAGGAATAAACACCATAAGAAATGTCCTAAAAAACTCTGGCACTGAACTATCTTAGAATTTGGAAGGAAGTAATTCACAGTTTTAGGTACCTACTTTCAAAGCACCTAGCAAAGTGACTTACTTCTAGTGCTTCCTCAAGGAGAATACATTTTATTACATTTTTTAACAGATAGAAAAATACTATGCAGGCCTGTGGTTGTGTAAACTGAGTACAAGACTGACTTTGTATTATTTTTATTTTTTTTAACTGAGAAGGGAAAACTTTAAGGCAAAGCTAAATTGCCAGTCATTCCCAGAGCAAGCAACCAGTAGAGGATAAAACTGGGTACTAAAAGTGTGGTGGTGGGTACCAAGTTGTAACAAACCATCTGTGCAGTTGTTATTATGATTTCCTTCTCTTTCTCTCTTTCCTCAACTGCAACTGCTCATTTCAGTAAGACAAACATGTAGCATTGACATTTATGCTGAGATAAGTTAAAATCTATGCTGTGCTTTTGTGAAATGATGTGTGAAAAATCAAAAGACCAAGTTTGTAAAGTAATTTCACAAGAAACAAATGTGAGATTGCTTTATAACATCATCAGGAAACCAAGTATAAAAAATTCCATAGACATGATAGAATGAAATTCCTCAAGAAGCAGATATTTTGGAAGTAAAGAACAGGGTATATTTTTGAGCCTCCAGTGAGCATAAGTTGAAACTGAAGTCATCTGCATACGAGAAAACAATCAAATATCAGGTCAACAACTCCCACCTCTCAAAACAGTCTGAGGCAAACAGCTCCCGCTGACTGGAATCTTTCATGCAGTTCTGGGAATTTTTGTGCATTGTGTGAGAAGTTTATGAGAGAGAGAGAGAGAGAGAGAGAGATATTCTGGAATAAACTAGCGCCTGCCTAAACTTTCAGTGATTTGCCTCCATGCACCTCCAAGGAAATGAAGCGTGAGTTCAAAAGGTTAGGTTTCACACAGGTCAGCATGGAAGCCAAGAGGGAAACTCCACATTTGAAGCTCTATTTTTCAGAGTTGTTTATATATGAACGGTTCCAAAGGAAATAAACAGAAGAAATCCAACTCAATTTAGTAGTGAAGGCTGTCAACAATTGCTGCAGCTGAAGAGGCTTCAAATACAATTGACCTGACTACACTATCAAGTATAAACTGTGTTTCTGTTTGTTTGCTTTGTCCCCTGGATATGTATAAATGTGGCTTTCTTGTGAAACATTCTTCCTGAGACAGAGAAAAGTGAGAACCAATCCTTCAACAGGCTGCAAAAAAAAAAATCAATATTTTTCAACAAATCTGACACTTATTTATGGAGCTGTAAAAGGATTAAATAAATGGTAATATTTTTCTTGACTTATACATGACTTCCATGAGTTGTAGAGCATATGGCTGCTATGTGCATGATGCCAAGTATTCTGCCAACAAAAATTCCACTAATAATGAAGAACTTTCTCAAAGATTTAAATGTTTCTTGCACTCCCAGGAATTATTTTATTTGCTAGGCAAAATTTCCTCCCTGCCTTCAAGAAGTTTTCACTCCTTCTGCAATATTAATGAGTTTCATCTCTCTCTTCATTGTAAAATCTGGAAGGAAAGAGCATTCCTGGTCTAATCTTTTGGCACCTGAACATTTAATTAAAAGACTCTCATAACTCTCAAAAAAAGCATTAGCTTTGGCAAGTACTCCAGCACACTCAGGAAATCACAAAGAAAATATCCTACTGTAGACTTCTGTTTCTGTTTACTAAAACTACAAGGGCAAACCTCATTACCTTGCTTATTCTTGGTTTTCAGCATTTTTAATTTTCTCACTGCTGCAAAATAGGGAACTCAGCTGTTGTATATGACTAGGTCATACACTTTTGCAGCTGTCATACAGAGAGCACACATATTTGATAATTTGATGGAAGTGGAGACATCCTGTGAGCTAGTGTCCTCAGTCATCAATATCATCAGTGAACTTAAATAAGTGAACCCAGGAAGTATCTTCACATTATCTTTCTGTGCAGTCTGGTCTGCCAGACTACTTGAACTTGTCCATAATTGTGCATCATCACTGACAGCTACATTGGTGTAAAGAATTTGTAAGTCCGTCTGGATCAGTGACATAGGTCCTGCATAAAAACTGTATCCATGAGGGTCACAGCCTATCCCACTGTAAGAAATATGTCTGAACTCAGTAAATTACTCAGAAGAATGCTGACTTCCTTCTGGTACCAAATGAATTTGTTCTTCTACATTTACCTGTGAGAATGCCCCATCTTCAGAGGGAGGATTTTGAGTGGCAGGTTCGTAACAAGACTCTCAAAGCCATACAGGCACATTCATAAGCACACAGCATCCTTAGCAGAAGTTAGTAGATGTTTAATTTGAGCAAATTTTTCTTTGTTGTACTTTCTGGCACAAGGAAGTGGAGTATGTAAGCGTTAAATTATTTTGCCTTCTCCCCTACCTCCCCTTGGTCACCTAACGTTTTTTTTAAAGATTTTGAACTGAAAGTACAAATTTTTCATTAAGCTGAGTCTTTCCTACAAGAAAGACTTAGGCTAATTCCATAAGAAGACTCAAGGGAGAATAGTTCCTATAGACTAATCACAACCTCAGGGAATTGGCATATCTATCTTGCATGTTGCTATGCCCCACAGATGCAATTATCTCACACCAGCTGCACAATTTATTGTGACTGTTAATGAAGGACTAATACATGTGCAGATTTATACAGTTAAATCCAAGAGCAGAGTCACATATAAAAGACCAGCAACATTTACAGGCAATTATTGAACTAATCAAAATATATTTTTCTGGAGACCTGGAGACCTTACTTATGCAATGAATGATGATACCTCTGTAATATTACTTGTGTAAGCAAGGATACAGGATCAGGTCCCAACTAACCAACCTGAAGCACCAACTGTAGTAGCATGCAGAAGTTGCAATTTAATGAAGTGTCAGTTATAAACTGCCAATTTAAAATGGATTAGGTAGTCAGATTCACAATAAAAATCCCCTCTGGGGAGAATCTTGGCCTACTTAATTCACAGGCATGGAAACAATTAAATTGTAAAATAACTCTGCATGAAGAAATTATTGGAGAAATTGTTCCTGATATGCTTTCTGCAAAGCATTAAAAGTGTAGTTTTTTAAAATATTTATGCAAATAAAAGGACTGAAAAAGTCCCAAAATTTAATTGCAGTATAAAATAAAAGGTTTAATCTGTCAGTACTCAGCTTCTCATATAAAGTAAGAGTATGCAAATTTATCATGAACATCCTTGCCACTTGCTTCTCTACCTCCACACTTTCCCTTGGCTTTCAAATTTCCTTAGTCAAATTCTTCCACCACCTCTGTCCCCCTCCCTTCCTCCACTCTTCCAGAGAGGATCTGCAGGCATTCTTACAACAGCCACAACTTTGCTTCAATAAAGGAGTAAGTTAAGTAAATGCAAATTTTTTCCAGCTATTGGTGAGAGGAGGACAAATAACCACTATTACTGAAAAGTCTGTGTGAACTGGCACACACACATACATGTGCACAATTACACCTATAAAAAGTCAGAACTTCAAATCCAGGAAACTGATTAAAAAACTCTCTGGGACCTGAAATTCTGGTTACATTTTTTTGGCACTAGGGTGTTTCAAATACCTTTACTGGAAAGAAAAAGTAAAAGAAAACACTAAAATGCTCCTCATGCTAATGACACAAAAGTCAACTACTGCTTTTTTAATACTCAGAGAAAATTCCTTGGACCGTGTAATTTAGCTGAAAAATGAAACAATGAAAAATGAACAATTTACTTAAACTAATTTTCCCACTGTGTAAAAACACAAGGAATTTATTACAGATTAAGTAAAGATTTGGGAATCTCAAGATTCCACATTTCTTTTCTTTAACAGATCATTTTTCATGGGCTTCTGGGGCTGTAAACTATTTCATAGACTACACTTGTAGACTTCACAGACTTCAAGGCTGTCATGGACTAGATGGAAAGACATGCAACAGGAATAAGCTCTGTAAAATATATGGCATTGGATGTCCTCCACTTCAGACCATCCTTTGTCCTTTATCTATATAAATATAGATAGATATCAAGAGCACTTCACAACACGATATTCAAACAGAATCCTAAAAATACAGATATTTTGAGACATCTTCTGGAGGTGGCCATTTCAGTAGGAAATTTTTCAATGCATTACCTGTTTCAATTGGTCATTATACGTTCACTGTCTTCACTTGCAGCAAAAAAAATCCACTGATCCTTGCTGAATTATTTAAGAAACAAGATTTGTAAGAGATGGGGTAGTTCAGAATACAGCTGGTATCCAAGAAAGCCAGTCTTAAACAGGTACATGTATAAATTTAATTAATTCATTTGAAAAGACACCAAATGCAGTACCAAAAGGCAGCAGATTAAATGAAGGGCATCTTCTTGGTCCAGTACAACAAAAAAATAATATAAAAATTAGAACAGATTTTATTTGGCATTAGTTTTCAAACTACCTAGATTTTCTAGGCACTCATTTAGCATATGAAGTAACAGCTTACATCCATCCTCCACTTCAATAGTGGACCTCGTATGTCTTGAATAGAGGAACACCATATGTCTTGTCCCTTAGGCTTCATCCAAAATCCTACAGATTATTTTGAGCTGTGGAAAAAACGTGTAAAATTTCCTCATTTCTACCACTGAAAGTGTTTTGCTGTGTAGAAAAAACCCTCAAATTTACCAGGACAAAGACAGTGAAAGGGGGCATGATTCTCAACCCCAGTGGGAGAACCCTGGTCTCCAATTTCTGGTTCACATCCTGTTTTATTTGTGTGATTCACTGTTGTTTTTTTTAATGAGAACTACAAAACTGGTTCACTGGTTTGGCTTTGGACAGCATTTTTGAGCTTCCACAATTTTGCTGTTGGCAGATCTGACCTCATTAACACCCTCATTGTTCATGTTGGCAAGTGGCTAAAGTTCACTTTTTGTTAAATGCATCAGTCTGCTCACCCAACTGTAAAAAAGAAAAAAAAGAAAAAAAAGAAGAAAGCCAAAGCTATACCCAAAGATATTGAAATTAGTAAAAAAGCAAAGCAATATAATGAAATAGTCAAATAAACATAATGTAATTTTAGTTTGAATCTGCATTTGCTATGCCTGTGTTTTACCTGAAAAACATGTATAACTTACCAGAGTTAAAAAACTCCATGAACATTGACAGGTTCTGACACTAATGATTAAAAACCTGATTGCAATGAACAATAGAAAATTCCTCTGAAATCCAGGACAATGCATTACAAGCACTTGTACAGCTTCATAAACCATAAAGGGTGTCAAAAGGAATTTCATGAGCCAGAAAGAAGCCATACCTTCCAAACAGAAGATAATGTTGATGGAAGCTGATGGTCTGTCACTGGGAAAGGACAACTTCTATCTGTGTAGGGAAATTCCTAACACCTACAAATTTTTCCAGCCTGTACCTCTTAGCCAGTGCTGTCTGCAGGTGATAAAGGAC
This sequence comes from Thryothorus ludovicianus, assembly GCA_013397245.1. Classification (NCBI taxonomy): domain Eukaryota; kingdom Metazoa; phylum Chordata; class Aves; order Passeriformes; family Certhiidae; genus Thryothorus; species Thryothorus ludovicianus. Next base: position 405,006 of record VZTB01006371.1, read on the forward strand.
AAGGGAAAAAAAAAAATCTTGTGAATGTTAATATCTTGCCTAAACCTTTCTAGAATAATGCATTTCTAGAAGAAAATCCTGCAGCTTTAGAATTCGAGCTTTACCCATCTTTGAAAAACAGGTATCTTAGAGGAAGTTCCTGTCTGCAGTCCTTAGTGTTTGAGCACTATCCTCACAGAGATCCACAAACACATAGACACAAACACCATGGCCACTGTCAGACTGACAAGTAGCATGTCAATCAAAACTGGTCAAGCAAGAGGTGACACCAGGCTGTCAGAGGTGGTTTCAGGCAACATGAAATGTCTGCATCTTGTACAGCAGGATGTGATACATTACTAAAATAAAGGAGTCAAAAAGTGGGGCAGGATTCATGGCATAGGATAGCACAGGCAAAATTATAAGCACTGCAGTTACACAGTGAAAGAGCGAAGCGAAAGAGAGTGAAGAGGCACCTGAGCTAGCAAAAACCTGCAATAGCAAGTGGCAACATTGCAGCTGAACTTCTCACAGACCTCAGCAGAGCAGATCTGGACACACATTCACTGACATTCCATAGTGGGAAGTGTTCAGCTGCATGCACTGCTGCAGTAAATGATTCACTGTCTCAGATCTCTGTTAGCTCAAACATCTCCATTTCATGTGTAGACACAGGTGGGGAGATTAAATAACTATCAATTTAGACTTGCCTTCAGACATGCAACTCTTGTTTCTTTTATTAAACTGTGAGAATAGTAAAACAAACTAATCCAGAGGAAATAAAATTGCTCAGAGGAATAATTATAGCAACTTTCACCTCAGCAGCTGGGTCACTGGTTCAAAATCATTCAAATCACTTGTGACTGAAAGTCATTACCAGTTGACTCCACTCAACGAGCTTGTGCTTCAGGTCAGTGTAATAATTACTGCAGAACTAAAACCACCATTAGTGGCTCCATTAGGAAGGAGAGATAGAAAAGGAGCGAGAGAGAAGAAGTAGCAGTCTCAGTCCCATTAGTGCTCCTTTCCAATCAAGAATGAGAGGAGAAAATGCTTTGAGGAATCCTGCACTGCTGAGGCCTGGTTTAGCTGCCCAGACAAAGCACCATTTGCAATACTCCAGGATACTGCATTGCATCTGCACTGCACATGGGTCCCCCTTGGATCCTACTTGTCACATCTACCAGTGCTGTGTAGATATGATAAATAACCAACCTCATCTTGGACCTAACACTAGGTGTCCATATGGGGACAGCTGAGTTCTGCCCTTTTTATTACACACTCCCTCCTGTGCTTCCAAATAGAAGCACTGAAGCTTCTATAGTAGAATAGAAACTCCAGCTTCAAAAACTATTGTGTTATTAATAAAAACATCCACCTGGAAACCCATTTCGCTAAAGATTCCTTACAGCCTGATATCTGCTGTTTAACACCAGCAAATTACCTATATCTGGGATGGTTATTTTCCTTATAGAAAGTGATGTCTGATCATTTCCATATCATAGAAACAAACTGAAGAGGCTGAGCTGAGGAGTTGCTCTAGGAAAGGTAGTCAGGCTAGGAGTAAGATTTATGACAGCTCAACGTGGCTGGACATGCTGATGGCTCTCTGGTACACGAACTACAGTGTAATACAGCTGAGCTAGGATGTTAAACCCACTTTTCTGTCAAGTCAATGATCAACACAGATGAGGCCAGGTGAAAAGAAAGTACAGATTTACATCAGATAAAAGGAAAACCATGATGGAAAACAAAACCTTTGAGAGATGTGTTTCTTATGTTTTCAAAAGGAGCTCTGTGAAAATACCAAATATTAATGACCATGAATCCAGAGAGCTACGAATAGAAAGCAGTGTTTTAAAACCAGGGACATATGTGTGAATACTGTATTAAAGATTTATTATAGAACATCTCTCTTTGTAGCAATTTCTGGTAGTTTTAAAAAATGCATTTTGCTTATATGACTAGGTTCTTTATACCCAGATACCATTCATAATAACATGCACTCATAATAACAGGATGGCCTTATTAACATTCCATATTTAAAAGATCAGCTGACGTTCAATAGGGTCTTTTAATATTGTAACAGTTATTCTAATGGCTGCTATTTTAATTTCTCTGTCTCTTTTAAACTATCACTCTCTTAAATATTTATCTCTCTCTTTAAGCACAGTGTTTTAATCCAACATCAATTCCTTAGATTTTAAGAGAAGGTTATTACAACACATCAAACATATGGGCTCATTTCAGCTCCCAATATACAGAAAATCAGTCAAAAAACCCACTACCTGTTTGTTACCAAAACATGTGGTTCTGTCAGTAATTTTTGCTCAGAAGTATCGTGGGACTACTTTAGCAAGAAAAATACAATTGTTTTTTCTCACCTCTCTCTTATCTCTGTAGATCACACCACAGAAGCCAGAACTGCAAGATGAAGTTCATTGTCTCTCCCTCACTCTGACCCTCACTTATATTTCATTCAGTGTTGTCTCCACTTTCAAGACAGCAATTGCTTTCAGAGATGGGGAAATCTATTTTCAGAATTTATACTGCCCTTTGGAATTACAGAAACAGATAAATCTTGCAACACTGATGGAAGCTAAAACTTCAAACTATATTGACATAGTATTGAAAACCTGAGATAACTCCAGAATCATTCTCACAATAAAGATATTTTTTTTCCGTTTATATATGAGAAGGGGGAAAAAAGCCTATGGGAGCATCTAAGTTTAATGCCTGACCTCCTGTTGAAACACTGAGCACATTTGCTCTCCAGGGAGTAAATTCAAGCACTGAGCTTGGGACCATCAGTGAGTGTCTCCCTCTCCACAGGCCCTGTTTTGGGGCACTACACAAAACTGCCTTTGTGACAATGTCCAGGGACATTTTGAAATATCATTTGCCCCCAATATCCAACAGTGTAGTTACAAAGGAGACATACATCAGTTTTGTCACCTTCTATCCATGCAGCCTTCAATTGCTACCCCAGCGAGCTCTGCACTCTCAGGATCCTCACACCACATCATGGAGCAGATAAAATACACACTTGGATTCATGCTGTAAAAATACCAGAACCTCATATTACTTCTATTTCTTTGAATTGGAAAAAGCAGACCCAATATTTATTGCATTTGAGGGCTACAGGAGGGTCATGCTAAATGCAAGGGACTCCAGCACTCGAATGCAGCACAGGGAGGAAGCAGCTGCCCTGCCCAGAGGACAGCTTTGTGGGCAAGGGGATGCAGCATGGCATGGGAATGATCCTCACCCTGTCACCATCAGCAGCACGGGCACAGCCAAGGAAGAAGGCAGAGCTCTTCCTCACAACATTCACTTCTCTTTCCTTCCTGGAGAAGCAGGAGCCACCAGCAGCCTCCTAAATGAGCGCTGCTTTGGGCTGCCAGCCCCCCCTCACACCCACAGACTGTAAAGCCAGCAGGCTGAAGTATTAGTTACAGCCTAGTTAGTTTGATGTTCACTGGGGTAACTGTAAACCAGAATTGGCCAATTCATTATATTTGGGCTGACTTTGAGAAGGAAGCGAGGCCCATGGGCCCACTGCTGTGCCTGCCTGTGAAAGGACACACAGGACAAACAGATGCCAAACCAAACTGTAATTCAGCAATGGTGTGTGCTGGCATCTCGTAGCTGTCAGAGGTTTCAGGCCAGAAAGCATACCTTAAACACAGATTTTAACAACAAAAATACTACTAACACCTTTATCTGCTTAGGAGCATCTTTCCCATTTAGCACAACCCCACAACTGTACATGAACACTGAAAAACTGTAAAGGAAGACTGAAAGAAATCTTTGACATTCATAAGTCAGGAATTATAGAGTAACTCTTATATGAGAAAATCCAAGCAAAAGTGAGTCCTAATATGACCAGGTTTAAAAGAAAAGTGTTTTTGCATGCCCACGTTTATATGTTCTATTTACTCATATTTTTTCCCAAGATTTTCTGAGTAAAAAGAATCAAAGGGTCGTGTTGCTGGGGAAACTGAAATGATGGTGTAATCTTCTGAGAAAGTGTGAAACGTAGAATTAACACCACTGAATTGAATTTAATAACACTGTGCAACATCAAACCTAGCCTTAAATCAATATTTAATTTTCTCAGCCATATTACAGATTAGTTGTAGCCATTATATCTCCAGAGAATACCAACCACCCCACAGAGGGTCAGCCTACCCAAGTAATATTTTGCAGGAACTTCTAGTGGATAGATGACAAAATATTCTTTCAGAGTTTGTAACCTCAGCTTCCATAAATACTTCATTTTTTATATTCTGTAGACATCCCTAGTATTGTACTATATTTGGTTTTACCCACGTAAGCTCAGTGATACTTATGACATATTACACCTATTATTTCTAAAACTAGACAAAACATAACCCACTTCTGAAAGGCAACAAAAATAATAACCCCTAATGTGAGTGCATAAAAATATGCTTCTACAACCACTGCTTTCAAGAAGGCTATTTTGAAATAAAAGTCAAGTTTAGATTAGTTACAGCAAAAATCTGCTGCTTGAAGTTCTTCCATATTGTATTTCAATCCAGATTTTACTTGGAAGTACCCCACAAGCACAAGCAAAATGAAAATTGCATGGACCATAAGATGTGCTTTCACCCTTGCCTTGAAAAGAATTTGTGAAAATATTTTGTGGCAGCAGCAGAGATGCCATTCCCTGAATGACGTTCTGCTGCTGCAGTGTGCAGGCATAGCAGAGGGCACTGTCACATTCCAGGGCATCAGCAGATCACACCAGGGCTGCTGTCAGCAGCAGGTGCTCCTGCAAAGTTGCTGCCAGGCCTGGGACCCTCCACTTAACTGCACCAAATTTGAAGGGTCCTTGAGCAGAGAACTATGACAGCTTGATGTTACAGCTCAGTTCTCTGCTACTACACAAGGAAAGGCTCATCCATCACATCACTTGGCACACAGGTCTATCCATCACATCACTTGGCATCCAGGAGTCTATTCAGGCTGTGCCCTGGGGCACAACCTCACGGGTTCCCACATATTTGATGGAATTGTGCAGGTACAAAATGAGCCAGTGCTGAATGCACTCAAATGGACACAAGCTTGGCCAAGGTGAGAACTGCAGCATCTGCAATTAAGCAACATGAGGCTGGGAGTGGAATTTGCATTGTTTATAGCCCTTTCTGAGTTTGAACAAAGTTATTTCATCTTCAGGGATTCATAGATTTGCTAAATTATTCTTGCATAAGCAAATAGAAGCACTTGTGTAGAATGCTTGGTGCTGCAAGAAGTAATGATTTCACTCAGTCAATAACATCACAAACTGGCAGAAGAAGGTAGAATCAGGTTATGCCCTGGCACAAGATATATTTTATGGAGTTCCCTTTGCCAGTAGGCTGAGTTTATACATAAGAGCTAACTTGCAACTTAGTGTATTCTGCAAAAGAAAGCCTGATATCTGCCACAGCTTTGACCAACAGCAACCAGCCAGCATTAAATTCTTGGGAATTCTCTTCCTCATGTCAGAGAAGGAGCCTTCCCTTTTTAGATTATACCTCATTTTTAGCAATCAGCAATTTATGAAGTGCCTGATAGAGACATTTGAAAATTTCTTGACAAGTATATGTGTTTCATGAGCCCAAAAGTCAGGGATATAATAGAATGTTACAGGGATTATTGATGGAGTTGTATGCAGAGATTGCACTGTACTGGTTCATCTATAATTGTTGGACAAGCAGATTAGTCCCTTATTCACATAAGCTATAAAATTATCCTAGAAGAAAAGTATTCCAAATTGTCAACAAAAAAGACTTTGGTTCTCCATCAGTTTGGCAAGAAATGAAGAGAGAAATTATAAAAGAACAGATGGTAGAGATACACCAACATGTTGCATGGAACAGCAAATGAAGATGGGAATCTTGTAGGAAAAAAATATGTTTTATCTGCTAAAAACTTATAAGCAAAGGAGATCTTTAGTTCAATATGTGAGAAAATGTAAGCTTCCAGAAATGAGAAATAAGCAGATATTTTTCTGGATTTCTTTCTACTATTGAAAACAATGAAAAAAAATCTATAGGATTTACTGCCTTTGACTATAAGAAGGGATCTAAATTACTCATGCTACATTTATTTTTCATACTCAGTAATTAGCAAGCAATCTTTGAGTAACTCTGAGAGTAGCTGGTGATATTTCCACAACAGACCACAGTATCTATGAGAGTTCCTACAGCCTCAAGAGCCAGATTCCAGACCTGGAAAAAATTATGGCTAGTGCACATGTGCATGGAAAACTTTTGAAGATTAAGATAAAGGATATCATGTGCAATTATTCACACTCAGATAAATCTGAGTGAAGGGATGTTCCCCTTTCACATGCCTGAAAAGTTATATCCAAAGTCACTTTTATGTTGGCAATAGCATGGCCTCAGTGGAACATAGTCTTCATTTACTATGTTTAAATATTTTAGCTAGGGGATTTTCTTAAATATTTGTTATTTGTTCAACTAAATTATTATTTATGGAATTTATTGAAGTTTTCATGCTTTTAAGAGTTTGGATTTTTCCCAACATGGGCAATGTTATGTGCAAAGTAAATAAATAATGTCTACAGCTTCAATCTCAAACACTTAAGCATATGAAAGAAACATAAAACCACATATCCCCAGTATCATAATTTGAAAAGGAATCAACATATTTCTTGCAGTGCTGGGACTCCTGGCTAAGAGTAGTAATACTGGGTCAAAAAGAACTGAGATTACATCCTGTCATACAATGAAACAAAAAATTACTTTCTATTGTAATTTAATTATGTTTGAAATTTTAGGTTTCTTGCCTTTTTTACATTTTTCAACTCAGAAACAAATAGTTTCTGAGAAGAAACTATTTCACAGAGAACAAGAAAGCTTGAAGCACTCAGTACTTATGACACTAAATTGTTGGAAGTCAATATTCTTCCTGGGTAATGGGCATTAAATATATACTTATTATATGAAAATACTCTGCAAACCACTTGAATAAAGAATACCAAAATTCATTTGTTCTACACAGACATGACTAGAAAACTCCAAGCCTTCACCAAGACATTAAAGATGTTCATTGTAGTTAATATGTGACCTCAGCAACATTGAGATATATACAACAAATGCGACATTTTAAGAGAAGGTATTTTATCACTCTTCTACCCCCACTAAATAATGAGATAAGCAAACTAGACAGAGAAACTAGAAAAGAGACTTTAAGTGTCCATTCTATTTATTTCAAGCAGTACACTAAGCACCAAATCCTAAGACTATGCCAACCCAAACACACAGAAGTACCTGGAGGTTTTTCAGAGAAATAGGGCCAGAACAAACCACACTTATTGGATCAACATTTCAACTGGAATAAATGCTCTCCAGTACCTTTGAAAACAGATGCTTGACTCTGTTCTTTGAACACCAGAAAGCATTATACACAGACACAACATCCACCTGGACATTTTCATACTGAAAAGTCCTAACCATCTCACTCATTCTGGCTTGCTCTTAGCTGTCAGACTTAGCTGAGCACACTGCTGTTCGTTTTTCCATAGTGGAAATTAACAACTCAAGAACCCAATTATAATAATAACTTGAGGGTACCTTTTATTTATAAGGTAATATGCATAATCTGGACTAATAGATTCCATGGCTGAAGGCCAAGGACTTTATTAGCCCAGGATATGGTTATTACAGGTTATTATACTCAATGTTTAATTAAATATTGAAATCTTACAAGACAGATGTGGGAGGAAGTTTGCTTTCTTCCTTTACCCTCCTTCAGCCATGCACTTTAGTTTCTTGAGGCACTTCCTTCTGTTTATACCATATCCATTTTACATTACCTTCTGATATTTTGTGTGCAGTTTCCTTTTATTGCCACAGACTTTGGCAACAACTGAAGGAGCTCCGATTGTATCTTTCAAAGAGAAAACACTTTGAAAACCCAGAGAATTATAGCTTTTTACTTGAACTTATAGATACTAATAGATAATTGAGGTCTTCGCTTATTCTCAGAAGAAGCACCATAGAAAAAATCATTATGTGATTAGAAGAACTTGAGCATGGAAAGAGGTAGGCTTGTCATTGAAGCTAGATAACATAAATAACCTAATCCCAGTCCTTGCCAGTGAAGGTACAGGACACTTCATATAACTAGGTCTAGCTGCATGCCTAGTTTTAGAAGGTCATCATTAGATGAGATGAATCCCATCTCTGCTAAGAATCATTGTTGGACTCCATTTCCTTGAGCTGTAACAAATGCAGCCTCAAATTCTCTCACAATATACAGCAGATTAAATGCAAGCGACTCAACAAATGATGGATGTATTGGAATTTGCTTCGGAAAGTGTTATTAAGCATGAGAGAGCAATGGCCAGTTTCAGAGGCTGTGTATGAAGCATATCAAATGAACATTGATGATGAAAGCTGATGAAAGAGTTGAAAGTCAGTTGGCAATTATCCTCCTGGTGATGAAGATAGCACAACTTCCCTCTTTTTTGTTATAAAATCACAAGCATCACCACACGAATGAAGACAAAGGGTCCAGCAACATAGTGGGAGGAAATGTTAACCAAAGATACCAAGATACTGATCATAGATGACTGTATCACCATTGTGCTCATCAGCAGTATTTAAGAAAAAAAAAATCTAGCACCAAAACCAACTGAGATCTGTTTTCCATCCGCAGCTGGAATGCTAATATTTCCACAAGAATAAGAAAATCATTTCTTTTCCTCCCCTACCAGTGGTTCACTAGGCTTTCCAAGATGAAAAATATTTTTGTATCCCAGTGACCCTTTGAGCACATGCTGATATCCTACTCATCTCTGGAAGCTGCAGAGATTTAATATCTCTCAAGATAACAGTTTGTTGTCAACAGGATCAGTAATTTATGAAAAGACGTTTAAAAAATGCCATGGAAAAATGCCATGGAAAACTGAATATTAATAGGAGTCATATACACAAATAATTTCCAAGCTTGAGCCAGTTTACTCTAAAATGGCACATGAAGAAGCAACTGGAAAATAAGGCAGAAAATGGATTTCAACTTCTCTTTGTTCACTTATTCATGACACCCCACTTTGAATTCACTTACACTCTGATCTGAGAGAAACTTCTCAAACACTGCAGTATTTGGATAATGTCTCATGAGCAGGACACTGAGCTAATACAAATGATGACAACAGAACCTCAAAACAGAAGTGAATTTCACTGTTTGAAACTGTGAAGGCATGCATGGTGCATCAGCACAGCACCTGTGGAGCCATACTCTGGGAGATACATGGAAAGCACACAGGAATAAAACCAAACAACATACAGAAACAAAACCAAATATCATACAGGTTGCCAGTAGTACCACAGCCAAGAAAGCCAAGAAAGCTTGAAGATGGATGTTTTAGATTAATTCCAAATACGAGCTTAAGTGGATATACAAGAAAGATGGAGATGGGCTTTTCAAGTGAGGCTGCTGCCACATATACCTTGAGTAAGTAACATCTCTGAAAGCAGGTAAAATGAAACTTTAAGTTTGGAAATGATCAAGAAGTAATGAAAATTCTCCCATTCAAACAAACTGTCGAAAGGAAAAATTTTACTAGATAGAAACTTCTCTAATTTATCCAAGGTGGAGGTGGATTTTAACAACTTCTTCTACTCCTCAACATAATTAGATTTCCACTAAAGAATTGGCTCTAGGCAACCCAGTCTGTCGGTAGAGTACTTTTCTTTAATTTTCTGTTCTTTGCTTTCCTTATTTCACTCATCTGTGTCCATATTTATTCTACATCCCCTCCTCCACTTTTAGAGCACTGAAAACTCTCTGCAACTAGTATTACTCACTCCACACATACCCCTCAACAGATGAGCTGTAAAATAAAACTATCTTATCAGAAATCTTCCCAGTAACCCACAGCTGTCACACGTGTGAGTGAGCCTGTGCTTTTAATACTGCTTCCTTTCTGTTTGAGTGAGGAGACTTATTCTGAACACAGCACTTTCCACCTGACCCAGATTCACCCACCCTGAAAGCTGAAATGTGCACAATATCCCACTGAAATACAGGAGCAATATGAGAGGAGTCACTGTGGTTTTGTCCACCTGTCACTCTCCCCCTAGTAGTTCCCTTCTTTTCATTTTCCCTCTGGGTTTTTCACTTCTCCAAACCACTGCTACTCGACCTGCGACACTAACAGTGAAGAGCAGGCTCTGCTCAGAGATCTGCATGCTCCCCAGGAAACCTGAAGTGAGGCAGCCAAGCCTCCAACAGGGAGCAGGGGTTTTAAAGGAAAAGGCAGCTGCTAAGGCATTGGATGATTTATATTTCTTTTGGTTTCAACACACACATGTATTTCAGAGTTTAATCTCTGGGTATTTAAACCACATGGGCAAGTAGTCATGCAAAGAGAGCCTATCAATTCTATTGTGCATAAATTCTACTTGAGTGAATCTCAGAGCTCAAGCTGAGGGCCAGCTTATATGCCTGGCAGAAAAGGACATTTAACTTCTGGCAACGGAACAGTTATTTGTCTACAAAATCAATAATTTATAGGGCAAAGAGAGGCTGCATAAAACTAAGAGTAAAACAGTAAAAGCTCTAATACAAATGCCAGAAGTAAATGACTCTTCCTTCTTCTATGCTAGAAATTTAATTCAAAGATTCTTACATCCAGCTTAATGGAAATAAACCACCAAGATTATAACTCTGTGTGGTATGTACATGCATATACTAAGTTCTTATCCAATTGCCTCATCAAGCAGTTGTTCTGTAAGGGCAAAGAAGTTGGTGAACAAGGAAATTTTAAGATTGAAGCATATTTTGACACTAAGGGATCTGATTTAATCTACATTGTCCTTGCCTTCAGCTGACCTTATCAGTATCTCCATAGGAGAACTCTGTTCATTCACTGCAATCTTATTTGATTGGGTCAAACAATTAAACTTTCCCACTTGAAGATCAGAGATAACAGCAGAGTGACCTGGTTTCAGGAGAGAAAGGTAAGGTGTCAGGATATTAGTATTGATGCCTGAGTTTCAGCATGGAAAGCTCCAATCCATGGTCATCTCACAGTCAGCTGGACTAGTGGAATCTATATCTCACAATGGCATTGCAAAGATTCTACCCATCCTACATTTCAGTAGAAAAATGTGGCAGAAGCTTCACATGCAAAAACTTTCTTTGTTTCTTCCCTCTTTGAAAAAACTTTTCTACATATAAAGAGCAATTCAACTTAAAACTATTAGTGCTAGAAATTTGATTTCCAGAGTATTGTGCAATATTTTAAATTGCTTTGTCCAATTTAATATGAAATTAAATAGCACAAAATAAGGAAAAATTTAGCAAAACTGCAGGCACAGAAAATGGCAGCTGTATAATGATTGTAAACAAATCATCCAGATTTCAGATGGAAAAATATGAACAATTGCCTTCAGAACGATCCATAGAGGGAAAGGAAGGTAGATAATGGTAGAAGGATAAAAGATACTAGGCCTATGCCTTATGCCATCCTTGTGTGAAACAAAAGGGGAAGATGTGAAAAATAGGAAAAGCTAGGGTATCCTACTGTGTTTGCCCTAGGTAGAATTTCTTGACCCTTAATATCTCCTCAAAATTATTTAAGATCACAGAATAAACCAGACTGGAAAAGATCTCTGTGATCTTCAAGTCCAACCTATAACCAAACTATCACATCAACTAGACCATGGCACTAAATACCACATCCAGTCTTTAATCCTTAAACATCTCCATGGATGGTGACTCCAACATCTCCCTGAGAAGCCTATTTTAATGTCTAATCACTCTTTCTGTGAAGAAATTCTTCCTAATGCCCAACATAAGCCTTCCCTCGCAGCTTGAGGCCATTTCCTTTTGTCCTGTCACTTGAGAGAAGAGGCTGACCCCCAACTGGCTACACCTTTCAGGTGTTCGTAGAGAGCAATAAGGTCTCCCCGAGTACTTTTTCTTAAGGCTAAACAACCCCTAGGCTGCTCCTTATAGGACTTGCTCCAGACCCTTTTCCAGTTCCATTGCCCTTCTCTGAACTCACTGCAGCACCCCAATGTCCTTCCTGATTTCAGGGGCACAGAACTGGACACAGCACTCGAGGTGTGGCCTCACCAGTGCCGAGTACAGGGGCACAGTCACTGCCCTGGTCCTGCTGGCCACACTACTGCTGATACAGGCCAGGACCCCACTGGCCTTCTTGGCCACCTGGCCACACACTGACTCATGGTCAGCAACTATCAACTAACACTTCCAGGTCCTTTTCTACCTGGCTGCTGTCCAACCACTCTATCCCCAAACTGTAGTGCTGCATGGGGTTGTTCTGGTCCAAATGTATGACCTAGCACTTTTTGAACCTCATGCTGCTGGTCTCAACCCATCCAGACAGCCTGTCCAGATCCCTCTGCAGAATCTTCCTATCCTGCAGCAGATAAAAAACTGACTCAACTTAGTGCTGTCCATTAATTTGTTAAGGGACAATCCCCTCATCCAGATCATCATAAAGATATTGAACAGGTTTGGCCCCAGCACAGACCCCTGAGAGACACCACAGGTGCCTGGCCTCCAGCTGGATGCAGCACCATTTACCACCACTCTGGGCCTGGCCATCCAGCCAGCTCCTAACCCAGCAAAGTGCTCCTGTCCAAGCCGTGGCTGCCAGCTTTTCCAGGAATATGCATGGGGAGATTGTGCCAAAGGCTTTGATGACAAGCAATGTCCAAAATGTGGCATAAAGATGAAGACAGTGCATGTCATATCTTACTTGTGCTAACATTCTAAGTATGAAATAGACACAGCCATATAATAAATCAAAACCTACTCTCTTTATCTCATGCAAACAATCCCAAATACATTGGGAGATGCTGCCACAGGGCACTGCTTCACAGAAACACAATGTTAACTTTCACAGATCCTGAGCAGGTAAAGCATTGCCTGCAAATGGTCAGACTCACACCCAAATATTTGTAAGTGCTCAAGCATGTTCATACAGGCTAGCTTCAGGCTGGGCATTAAGGCGAAAACAAAGAGAGATCCATGACTTCCAGAGGAGCTGCTGTTGTGAGCACAGTTAGATGACTTCTCTATGTCTGAAGCAAGTGTCTTCTGTTTGTAGTAAGATACTTGTGGTGGCACCAGTGGGGAAGGCACTATGCAGTGTAAAAACAAAGGCACATATAAACCCACAGTTCACAGAGAAAAAGGACGAAAGATAATTATACACAGAAACTCATGGTCTTAATCATGGTCTATATTCCTCTGATAATGTGAATGTAGAAGAGGTCTATAAAACAAGTGCTTATATTTCTGCAAGTGGATATTATTTCTTGGTGATGCAGCTTTTGTCCAGCAGTTCTGTCCAGATCTCACTCATGCACTCTAACAAAGGGTGACCTGGCAGTGAGGCAAATAGTTGTAAGGAAAGAATAATGGCCAAAGCAATCTGTGCTATAGCTTGAGCTGTAAAAAAGATCTGGTAATTACTTGTAATACCAGCTTATGCTAATGCTCCAATAGCTCCTATGAGCACCAAAATCTTACAGATGCAAAAACAGTACAAGATCATTCTCAATTTCTTTTGGAAAAACCTGGAATCAAAAATAAAACAGAGAGGGACACACTATCTCTATATAGGGCCCAAGTGAGGACTTCAGTGTTTAAATAGCCTTCTATTTGTAATGAAATACATAAAGCTTATCCCAATTATTCATTAGACTAATGAATAATTAACAACTAATTCTGTTCTTCTGTTCCTCTTGGAGAAAGTCACCTGATTGCAGCTATTAAATTACATATAGTAATATATAGCAGAAGGAGAGTTCTTAAGTTACTCGGCAGATGTCAGTGCCAGAGGTAAATATTCAGCAGTGTACAAAGTATCACTCCCTCACAGTTAATGCAGTTTTACAGGAGTAAGCTTCATTTGTCATATCTGAAAAACAAAAATTGCAGCTGCATGAGCTGACATAAATATTCAAACTGTTAATGCATTAACATAAGTGACAGTACCAGATTGCAAAGCTTAGCATAAAATCACAAATAACTAAATATGGAGTACAGTGTTGCTTCCCTGAGCAATCAAAAACCTTGCATATTATTATAGCACAGCTGGTTAGTAACTCGTGCCATGTAATTTAAGTCTCCTTAATAGATAAGAAGAACTTTGAAGCATTCTCTAATGAAATATCCCTTTGGTTCCAACAGTATCAGGAATAAGTTCTCTCCTAGGTTTTTTCTGCTTCCAGGCTCATTGATTCATGACAGAGAAAGTAATGATTTCTGTACATTATTATAAACATTTTCACATTTATCATACAGTGTGAAAAATGGGTAATATTCCATGCCCTTGAGCAGCTATGCAATGTATATTTTAGGTCAAACACTTGATGGTATGTGAGTATTCACAGCACAAAATTAATAGCTTACATATTCAGAGCAGTGCAAAAGAAAGAGACAATAAAAGTTCCTCCATTACAGGAACTAGGCAAAACCAGCACACTTGACTTGTTGTGAGAGGTGATACTGTCCCAGAAATAACTTTATTACCTGTCATGTTGAGATTCAGAGCCATAAAAATCTCATTTCCCCTTGTAATTTCTGACATGCTCAGTAGCCCTGGTAATTGAAGTACACTCCTAGGACTATTTTAGCAGACTGAGATAGCTTACCAGCTAACTACTGGCAATTAAAATCAGTAATGTGAATGGAAAAAGAAATTAATTAATCAGCAGTATATTAGATAAGTAACAAATAACAAAAATAATGTTTTGCCGCAGAAGCAAAAATTTCAATACAAAATGTGCCGTATAATGTGTGCAAAAATAACAGGGTGCCAAAAGTATTCTTGAGACTGGATTCTGGTATATGTTCCCATACAGAAAATAAATCAGGTGCATCTTCCTAGCATTCAGATGTGAAAAAACTGCTCGGAGTTATGATAACAACTGAATGTTTCATTCTGTAAGAATTAATATTGTCAGCAACAGTAACCAGCACTTTATGGATATCAGATAAATCATTGCAACAAATATGAGCTAAAGAAGAACAGACAGTAAGTATGTTTTCTTAATTTATTCATTTGTCTGTTCATAATATACATTGATGCATTGATGTTAAAACACATAAAACATTAAAAGAAATAGACAGGTGTCTGGGACTGTGGAGCTTTTCCTTTGTTTTGATCATTTAATTCTAACAATAGAGCCAAGATTAAATTATGTACTTCCATTTGCAGAAATATGATATAAAAACATTCTGTTCTGGTACAAAATATAAATGGTACATTAATTGCTCTACCAAGCCATTGTGTAGACTCTTTGAAAAACATGTTGAAGACATAGACTATTCATAGAATACCCTGGAGAACAATGTGTTATGCTTAAGTAATGATGAATTTTATGCTGGCCACTGCATTAGCAGCCAGTTAAGTATTTTCTTAGTTAGGCCCTTGAGAATTTAGCAAGTAATTAATGATCATGAAAGATGAGAAGATTCATTATGGGCCTTACACATCTTTCCAAGACATGTCATTATTGAGGTTTGTCATAAAGCAGCACCTATTGCATTAAAAACTTATGCAACAAGAACTATAGGCTTAAGAAACAAACTTACAAAGGGGCTGGTACACTGAGATGTGAAAGGCCATAGCACACACATTTCACAAGGCCATGACAGCCATGAGGCAGTGTCTGCCCAGGTGGAGCTCCTCTGCCTTCACAGGAGCTCTACCAGAAGGGCAAGCTGCCTCAAAACAAGAAACAAACGGGATTAGACATTGCAATCCAAATTATTTACAAGAGGTGCTGAAGAGGATAATGAACCTAAGCATCCTCATCAATATTCTAAATATAAATTGAAGCAAGAGCTTGAATTTAGGTGTGGGTGCATTTTATAAACTAGAGCAGCTACAACAGAAGAAGCCAAATGTTGTCTCTACACTGCTTCACGGGGTGTGACCTTGAGGACAAATTCAGTCTATCCATATTTACCACCCACCTACCTTGCTTGATCATATTAGGCAGACAAAACAGCTGGTACTCTTCCTGCCAGTGCCCCAGCGCCACATCCTCTAATTCAGATCACTTAGATGGGAAATGGGAACAGGTAGCAGGATGATGAGGACACATTGCTACCTTCTACCTCACTCCCTCTTACTCATTCTGTGAAATAAACCTGTGACCTGAAGAGGCATGCTCACTGGTTCTGTGCTTCTGTCATTTTTACATTTTGTTCTGTCTTGGTACACTTACCAGACAAGAAAACTAAACAAAACAAACACAAAAACAAAAACACACACTAAAAATAGTACAATTAAAAAAAATAAAAAAGCCACCTTCTTGCACTACAAATAATTAAACAAACAAAAAACCCAAAAATCCAAGAGAAGAAAGTAAAACCCTATAGGCAGCTGCTATTTTCTTTAAATCAGCCTACATCTTCGGGACTTTGAAGTGATAATTATCCACAAAATACTATTCTTTTGGAAGGTAACTCCTCACATACATACAAAGTTACAGAAAATGAAATTTGGTAATGCAAGTAAAAGACTATTTTCAGCCAGGGAAATGCATGGAGAACTACATTTTTTGCTTCCTCTCTTGCTGTCATGCTGGTTCTTGAAAATCTGGGCCATCATTCAACCTGTAGGTTCTGCTGTTCTGTTTCATAGAGAACTGCTTGGGTTCTGTGAGAGCTGATCCAGTTTTAGCCAAGTGCACAGAGTGTTTCACAGGGAGCAATAAATCTGAGCTGCTTGTCTACTGTTTGATCTTTTTGATTAACGTTATATGATAAAGGTGATGTTTAGGAAAAAACATTCCCTAAGAAATCAGCTCAGTCTAGAAAATTCATTTATGTTACACTTCAGTTACATCAAAGAAAAACTGGTACAGAGCTAATAACAGTCACCTTCACAGAAACACCCTGATCGTCTGATTTAAAACAGAGAAGATCATGGGCCTGTTTCTCTAGAGAGATGAAAAGATTTTCTCCTGAAAATCAAGGTACTGATTTGAGGAAGTCTCCATAACTTGTCTAGATGCTGTGTGTTCATTTGGTGACCCAGGCACAAACATACCAGAAATCAATAACAACCACCAGGTATTTAGAAACACATGGCAAGCAGGCAAGTACCTTACTTGGTTGCTCATAATTCTCAGAATATATTCACAAGCTGTTACATATTGACCAGCAGTATGTTGTCTTCACTGGAGTGCTCACTGAGATAATAATCTGTTCCTATAGCCAGTATCACTGATGGAAAAAAGACCTAAACAAAAAATTCCTTAGTGGCTTCCAGTTTTCTGCTGTTTCCTGCCAAAAGGCCAATGTACTTACAGGAAATACACGCAAATCTTGAAAACTAAAAACAGGTTCCAGCTCATGTGTTCTTGTAAAGCCTGATAAATTAGAGATACGTGGCCAGCTTCTTTGCTTTTTTTTCACCTTGCTAATGCTGTATCCATAATGAAAATTTAGATAGAGAAAATTAGGGAAATTCCACCACTCTTTCATCATACACTTAAAGGCACCCTTAGTGTAGGCCAAGATGACCAATATTTTAGGAGGAAGCAGGGTCTCAGAAAAAGCTTGAGTAGTTGTTGGCCCAAAGAAGGGTCAATGGACTCTAGAAGGAAGGTTTATGTTATAATAAGAGAGCCAAGATGACCTGTTTAATCTTCCTTTCCTTTCCTTTCCTTTCCTTTCCTTTCCTTTCCTTTCCTTTCCTTTCCTTTCCTTTCCTTTCCTTTCCTTTCCTTTCCTTTCCTTTCCTTTCCTTTCTCCTATATTCCTTTTTATCTGTAAGGAGGTGAAATTATACTTTAACATGGCATGTTTACAGACTTCCTGAAAAAAATTGTTATGCATAATATCTGTGTTTGACTAGTCTACTGGTCTGGAACACAGGCAATAGATTGCCCTGTTTTCCTCTAGAAATCTCTTACCCTGATGTTTTGCTTACCCTTTGCTGCCTGAATTATTTACAGCCTTTCTATATGAGAAAAATGAATGGATTAACAAAGACCCTGTCTATCTTTTCAAAACCAAGATCTCTAGATCGCTGTTACAGCCTTACTTTTGACTCAAGCCTCTGTCAGGGTCACACAGACTCAAGGGCCTGCACCACTTATCTACTTTGCCAAATGTATTTCATTATTTCCATTCTGACAAGACAAATTAATAAGGTCATTGTTTAGATTTGTTTACCATCTTTTTTGATCAATAACTCTGTTCAATGTGGACATTCATTGCCAGACAGAGATGGGATAATTAGAATAGAATTATAAGTGCTTTTAATAAATTGCCTTGCAAACAGGAGTAATCTTGGGAACAGAACTAGGAAACTACTTTCTTCTGATTCCAGAGAACATCCCTATGTTGTATGCCAAAAAGGAAAAAAGTGAAACAGTGCAAAGCCAGACATTTAAACTACTATTTTATGAAAAGAAATTGCAAGAGTGCATAAGATGTAGGTCACAAAAGGAGAAAAAGTGATTTGTGAAAATTTGATTCTTTTCATCATTCTGTAGCAACATGAAGCAATATATTTTAATTGGCTGGAAGCAAGAACCTATATTTTGCTTCTTTTCCTATTCTTTTAACTTCAGTGCTGGCCTTCTTTTATAAGACCAAAGATAAGAAGGTACCAGCAGAGTGATGAAGGAAATACTTTACCATACATGTAGGATGGGGGCTCAGCCAGGGGCTTGAGTCTTACCAGAATGAATGGGAGAGAGCAGAATAATGTTCTTGTATTGCAAGTTATGCAGGAAGAATTCTCACCCACAAGGTTGGTGAATTAGCACCACAAGGACCATTGTGAGGGCACAAAAGACCTAAAATAAAACAAAATTATACCAAATTAGGAAACTACTATGCTTAGGCTCCCTAAGGAAAGAAAAATCCAAGAAATAAGAAAAAACATTCTGTATTTTTTGGTAAAAGATCTTTCCACCAACTAAAAATAAATACAACCCCCTTTTTTCATAATCAAGACGTGGAGACACAAGTAAACAAATGTGTTACAAACCATTTAGGCAACATTTATTGGTAAGAGCTCTGTATTGTGAGGTACCTGAACCTCTGATCCAGAGAAAGGATCGTGATTTCTTTGTGGAAAGTGGAGAGAGAAAATGTTCCAAGTCCTGACAACTGTAGTTTGATTAAATAAAACATTGCAATAAATAATTTTATATCCAGTTTTTGCTAAGCTTCTATTTTAGGAAATACAGAAGGATTCTTCCTGATTAATATAATGTCAAGAGTCAATAATTAAATATTTAAGTAGATGTACATTTGAATTCATAGTTTCCAAGTCTCAGCATCACCCAGCCACTGAGATATAAAGCAGCATTTCTGAACAGCCTTTCTGAGTAACAATCCCAGGCCCTTTTGTATCAGATCACAGATAGCTCACATTTAGGCATCCTTTATTATCAAAAATTATCATTTTGTCACAACCCTCACAAATACCTCTTTTATTAGTGACAATAAAGCACTGTAAGGAACATTAAAGGAGATGGCAAGGATATTTATAGTACTGTGAACGTGAGAACCAGAAAGGAGAAGGGCAAGACCACACAGGGGTGGGAACAGGAACTTGCAGACATGTGTATGATCCAAGTGGAAGGGATAAAGGGTGCAAAGCTAAGCCAAATACTTCATTTTTAATTTGTCCAGCTACTCAGTGAACAACTTTATCTGTAACCAGCAAAGACAGATTTAGAAATTCTCTCAGAAGCTGTCTGCTATCCATTAGTAGGTGAAATACAACATCAATCTCTTTTATATCTATTTTACTTTAAATTCAGATATCTTCTGATATAAATTTTATATGAAAAGGATGGGTTTGCTATTAAAAAAATTCACTAACTCCATGTTTAAATTCCCAGCTGCTGCACCACTGATTTTCTGTTTCCAGTAAAGAGGCAGCCCAAGCTTCTCTAGTTAGGTATTAGTTTAAATTTCACCTTTTCCCTGGTGTAGATGGAGAAAAACATGTCAGCATAAGAACTTGCCTAAAATGTAATATAATCAATGAGATCCAACAGGATTAACTGGATCCTTACCTTGCCTGCAAACACAGCACAGTTAAGGTAAAAGCTACATTACATTAGACCCTTATTAGCCAAGCCTGATCCAGGTTAAAGGCATTCAAAATTAGGCATTATTGCAGGTAATTTAAAAGCACAAAATAACACTTGGCAAAACAGTGTGTAATTTGAAAAATTAAAAAAAAATAAATAAATAAAAGAAAGTGAAAAAAGGACCTAAAGTAACAAAAAATTTTAATCAAACCCAAATAAGATGTTTTATCTCCCTTTATTCTTTAGTATATTTCTAATATTACTATTTTTAACCAAAATAAATCAAGATGAATTTTGTTAAAGGCAGTAGTGAAGCACGATTTTGGAACATAATTGAAAGGGCGTTTCGAAAACATCAGAACAAAGCATTTTCACTTTTCAGAAAGAATCCCCATT
The DNA here is from genome assembly GCA_013397245.1 of Thryothorus ludovicianus. Classification (NCBI taxonomy): domain Eukaryota; kingdom Metazoa; phylum Chordata; class Aves; order Passeriformes; family Certhiidae; genus Thryothorus; species Thryothorus ludovicianus. The sequence goes on from VZTB01006371.1 coordinate 425,468, forward strand.
TCACAAACATTTTCAATCAGATCAAAACTGCAGTTTTCCTATAAAAGTACTGTTCACCTAAGAAATGGCCCTGACCTGCACCCTTGGGCACTCTCACACCAGGCTGGGGAGCAGGAGCTTTGCTGAGCCTTCCACGGGGTAAAGGGGGACATCACCTCTGAACTCTTCCCACCCTGAGGAGCAGACAGTGCTGGGATTTAGCTCAAACCACACCTTTACTGGAGGATTGAGGTAGCACAAATCTTGCGCGGGTTTCCCTGGTAAACTAAATTAATGAAAAGTGCCTCATTTCTGAATTGCATCACCAGAGAGCAATTGTAATGGAAGTAACAATGAGATATGTAGGTGATAATATTCTTCCTCCACAATGTAGCAGAATGGGAGGAACATATCCCTGTTGTGCAGTAAATGCCAATACATGTAGCCAAAGTGTTTATTGTTTTGAAGCCCTCAGGAAATTTGGGTAAAAACTAAAGCCAATTTTTCTATTGGATCATTCACTGAAATGAATGTTCATTATAACACAGAGAAATGAAACAATGCGAGGCCATTTTAAATTTAAATATATTTTAGCAAGTAGAGCAAGGACTGCTACATTATTCTCTCGGTAGGGTGTGAGCTGCTGTATCAGTAAGCATCTGTTCTTTGTAATTCCTTCAGTCAGAATCCGATGATTTAGTAAATATGCAAAGAGCCGTACTTCTGAAAATTAACATTTTTCCTGAGGTGTTTGTTTCTAGCTCCTATACAGCAGATGGCACTGGTGGAATAAGAAGTTATGATGCGTGACAACTTGTAGAAACCCTTCAGCTGCCCCAGTCAGGTTTTGAATGCCTGCAAAAATGGACACCTCACAAACTACTAGGACAGTCTCTACATTTTACAAGTCCTACCACCCAGGAAATTAGTGTTTTCTTATGCCTAAGTGGAATTTGCTCTGTTTCAATTTGTGTCCATTGTCTCTTGTCACTGGACACCACATTAAAGAGCCTGGAGGTTCCTTCTTTGCACTCTCCAAGTATTCATGTACGTTGATAAGGCTCTCACCTGAATCTTCTCCAGGTGAAAAAGTCACAGTTCTTTCAGCTTCTTCTCACATGTCAGATGCTCCAGCTCCATAACCATCTTCAAGATCTTTTGCTAGACTAACTCCAGCATGTCCATATGTCTCTGGTACAGAGGAGCCCAGAACTGGACCCAATGCCCCAGATGCTGACTAGAAGGAAAGTACCTACTCAGATATGCTGGCAATGCTTTTCCTAACATAGCCCAGGGCAATTTTGGCTTTCTTTGATGCAAGAACATATTGTCTATGAAGATCCCCAAGTCCTTTTCTGCAGAGAACTTTGTATTTACCTTTGCTGAATTTTATGAGATTCTCCTGCCTGTTGATAACTCTATGAACTGGTAGCACAACCATCATGTCTAATAACCAATCCACCAAGCTTTTTATCATCTGCAAATCTGCTGAGGCTGTGCTCTGCCCCACCATCCAGGCTATCAATGTTAATGTTAAACAATATTGGTCCCAGTACCAATCACGGTACACGACCCTTCTCAAGGCAGACACTGTGCTGCTGATCACAACCCTTGAAGACTGATATTTAAGCCGGGTTTCAGGCCACCTTATTGTTCCCTTATCTAGTCTGTATTTAATAATTTGTTTCTGCAAGGTTTTTACAGAAGACAGGTTTGAAATCCTTGCTAACCTTAAGATCCGCTACCCTTCTCCTTGCCCTCCAAACCAGTCACGGAATCACAGAAGGCTATTAGGATTATGATGTATGATTTCTCCTTCATAAATCCTTGCTATATAAAGCAAATCACTTCTTATTATGTTAGGTAAAGCTTTCCAAGACTAGCTACTCCAACACCTTTCCAAGGACTGAGATGATGCCATCCAGCCTGCAGTTCCTTGGATTGTCCTTCTTGCCCATGGCTTAAATGGGGCAAAATAAATTACACCTTTCTTCTGAATTAATGCAGACACTCCCTCCCTCCATGCTTAGGAGAGAGTGAGTGTCTGCATTAATCAGACATTAATCAATAACATCTCAAAATTAAAGCAAAGCGCATTATTTTGTTTTGAACACATTTTTCTGTTTTCACCATTCATAAAGCCCCAAATAGTTAATAAAGGAGCATTCAGATATTTTACACTACTGAGAGAATGGCTGGGGTTCTGGTACAGTTCCAAGTGACCACAGCTGCAAGAAATGCAATGAGCATTTTAGAAGAAATCTCCTGTGGTAGCTCCAGAAAGGTTGTGGTTTGTCAGGTAGGCACAGAAGCTTCCCTAGGATAACAATTATTTTGTTGCCATTGTCCTGATAATGATTGTCATTGGCCAAATGCTGCCAGGAAAAGGCTACGAAAACCAAGGAAAAATCCTGTGACTGAAGTCTAAACTGACTATTGAGTCCAAAAATTACATCCAATGTCCTCACAAGGCTGTGTTTAGGAGGGACTTGAAGTTATTCAGTGTAGAGAGACAGAAGAAAGAACATATATGGTGAATTTCCTTTTGTGTCACTATGAAACTAGAATTTCCTTGGGATTAACAAAATATGCTGTCCATCTCAAATTTTATTTATTTTTATTTGTTCAGTTTTTAATGAGAAGGGTTTCTTCCCTTAGGAGACAAAGTAAATCTCCAGAGCTGTTACATAAGGTTAGATGATGCTTGGAAACTTCTGGAGCATTCACCCTGGGCATTAAATCCTAGTTCAGAATTTTCCAGCTTTTATTAGCACTTCAAATATTAAAGCCCAACTGATTTGTTTATATGTTTAATACTGGTGTTAAAAATGTGAAGCCAAATGGAACCTTTTACTTACAAGTGCATTTTAAAAGCATTTTGATAGAAGATCTTAAACAAGTTACAACTTTCTATTCTGACATGCCACATGTGAATAAAAGAACAGAGCCAATTTCCTCACTACCTCACAGTTGAGATTGCCAAATGTTCTTAAGAGCAAGAAGTTATATAGGCAGCCTAGGGAAAGGGATAAAGGGCATTCTTTTTAACTAGAGCACAAATGGTAATTCATACATATCCTCAACCACTTTAGGGCTTTTCCCATGCATTATACATGCAGTACACTAGTTTGGAATAATTTCCACTCAGCTTTTGCACAGGATACACAACTGACAGGACTGGGAAATCATTCCTAGGTCTTTATTCTCTGCTGGACTTTGGGGCTGCACAGTCTCATCTTCCACTTCACTGTATGTCGCTGCGTTGAGTGAAAAATTGGGCAACCTCTTGGCTTCACTAATACTCTGGTGCCAGGTAACACATGTACTGCTTCCCCAAGCACTGTTTTGGCAATTACTTCATGAGCATCTGCTGCCTGCAGTTAGGGGCACCCTGTCTTCCCCCACAGCTGCTGAGAGCAGCAGGCAGCTCCTGTCTTCCCCTTCTTCTGCAAGTTCAGTTCCCTCTATCAGCTGGGGGTCTATGGCTTGGGGCAGTGAAGAGCAGCTGCCCCAGAAGAGGTGAGAGCAGAGCTGTGTGGTCAGTGTCGCAGTGCAAAAGGATGCTTCAGTGACTTTCTCCAACACTTCAGTCCATTCTCCTGAAGACAGCCCAAATTTTCAGAATTCATGAGAATAGCTGGCATTGCAAAAGGCGTGATAAGAGTAATGGTATATGTCAACATTTTTACCTAAGCCTTGCTTAAAAACTGATGAATTTTGAGAAGAAAAGCAAATGGAAAATTACAGTGGAGAAGATAAAGTTCAACTTCCATTCTAACATCATATAAAAGGCAGACAGTTTTTCTGAACTCTGGTATAGCAATGTGAGGAGTGAGGTGGAGTCCAAAAGAGCAAGAAAATGGCATTAAAAATAATCTGTTCCTATTCTTGCTATGATAGCTGAACCCCATCGAGGCATTCATACAGAGCTACACAATCTCCTCCTCCTCAGAACCAAAACACACAGTAGGGATGTTTGGTGATACAGATGAGAAGTGAACCAAAAAAGGAAAATAGCTGGAGGTATTCCAAATTTTTCTCCAAAATATATACCCAGCAGGGATGAGTATGAATCCTCATTTAGAAAGCCGCAGAAATTATCAGCCACCCTGTGCTAGTTTTGTTTCATTTACTTTTAAATTTGTTGAAAAAATTGGTTTGGTTTGGTTTGTTTTAAACCCCAGAGTCATTGTTTTCTCTGTGCTCACTTGGGTACTTTCAGCCTCCAAAATTTTCTGAAATACCTGCCATAAAAAACAAGTCATTCTCTATTCGCTCTCATAAATCATCACACAAAAAATCATTACCCTACTGTCTGCAGGTGACTGATTGGAAAAAACAAGTTCTGACACTGAAGAGATTATGACAAAGAACAGAGCTTAAGAAAACAGCGCCTGATGTGGAAAAAGGAAAGGTTAACTTCCTCCCCATTAACTTTTGGGGCACAGAATTCTAATGCATCCATTTCAAACTGATGCTTTGTGTCAAAAATCTACACATTAGAGGAGGGTTCCACCCTTCTGACGGGCAGAAATGAGAGTTTTACAAAGGAGCTAAGAATCAGATGTCTTCACTTTTTCCTCTGAGCCGTGCACAGAGCAGGATGCCATGTCAGAGTGGCACAGAATGTTCACCGTCTGCTGTTGGCTGAACTGTCACCAGGACTGAGTTTCTAGAATCCTGCACTTCAAAAGTGATGAGACACCCTGATAGCTCATTTAGCCATGAGCAATAAGGATATTCAGCACTCCATCACCTAGAAATTATCCACAAAGTTTAAATGTGAGCTTCAAAATCCTGAGTCAAGTGCCTGCAGTCTATAGAAAAGTTATATGGTCTATATGACTTTTGCAACAGCCAAACCACTGAAAGGAGCAATATGTAAACAGCACTGTGAGCAATGCCAAGCAAGAGGAATGGGGAATTTTCTAGAACTTGGATTTTGAATTAAAGCATTGAACCAACGTGAAAGGGATTCAGAGATAAAAAAACATCTTTTGACTAAGTTACACACACACACACAGAGACCTGTAATGTCTTACCTATAAAATCTACATGTCGATGAGACAGCCAGGCTCCATTTATAGCCATCTCTCAAAAGAGAGATGTGTGCACTCTCTTTTCTACTTTTCAGTATTCATCTCGAGATAAACCAAGTCACAAATCACATTATTAGCACTCCTATAGATAGTTTCTACACAATAAATTAGCCCAGTTGGTTAGAGCATGATGCTAAAAATGCCAAGCTCATAGGTCTGATCCTCATTAGGGCCATTCACTTAAAAGTTTGACTTATTGATCCTTGTGGGTCCCTTCCAACTCAGAATATTCTGTGGTTCTGCTTACCTTCAGATATTGACTTCTGTATTTGTAGAATCACAGATCAGTTTGGGATGGAAATGACCTTTAAAAGTCATCTAGTTCCAGCCCCCCTGCAGAGAGCAGGGATATCTTCAAGTAAATCAGGTTACTCAGAGCCCCATCCAAACTGACCTTGAATATTTCTAAGCATGGGGCATTAGAAAATTGAATATTTCTAAGGATGGGGCATCCACAGCCTCTGGACAACATTCCAATAGATGACTCTTATCATCCCATCAGATTGAAAAGATGGTCAGAAACAATTTGCCTGAGACCAGGAACAGATTATTACAGCATTTATCAGATCAGTAGGAGATTTGAATTTCATTTTTTCCCCCAATGACCAGTGTTTGGGTTTGTAAGCTACTGAGAGAAGGGAACTTTGATCTCTCATCTCTTAGAACAGGTGGGCCACAGTTCAAGCAAATAATATGGAGCAAGCCATTGGCAATACCCCTGAAATGGAATTACAGTCATCTGGGCTCCTGTCAGCACTTCCCTGCGTAAAACAATCATGATTAAAATAGAGCAACAAAACTTAAAACTAGATCTAGGTCATTCTTAGCACACACTTTTAACCTCTCTGACTCTAATTCTTTGCTGCCCCTGAAGAATTAGTGCCTTTCTCAGCACCAGGTGGTTGGGTTCTGCACTGGTTGCATTGCATACCTCTCAGGCATGTGAGCAGCTACACCATTGACCAGAAAATTGGCTTGTCCATTCTGTTTCTATCTGCTGACTTTGAAATGTGGCAATGCTGACTGTTAATTTGGTAGGTATAATTAGAAAAAGCTTAGAGACACCTTAGACTCCCTAAAGAAGTCCAGACAGAGAACAAGTTCCCAAATGTTCAGTTCAGCCACAGTAGCAGCATTTATAACTATGCAGAATAGAAAAACTCTGGAGGTTCTATTGCTTTTTAGTTACAGAGATGATTGAACAGATTAATTTTTTTTTTTTTAATTTTCTTGTCATAATTAGATATCTGTTTTTTTTCAAAATACACTTTAGGCACCTAGGCAATATTTTCAGATTTTTAAAAAATATTTGATTTTCCTTTTATTATATATAATCTCGTTCCCACTGTACTGTTATCAAGCTCATCTAATTTTTCATGTTATCTTCATTTTCTTCCATATCAACAGTGTGACCCAGTTCCATGTTATATATCATTAGTTCAATCCTACTTCTCATGCCAAAATCATTAAAGGAAATACTCAGATGCACTCCAAGGCTGATTCATGAAAAATGGTCCTAGTTGTTCCCTCCAACCCATTACATATTTTTTCTCAATATTTCTCATTTTCACCTCCACTTTAAACAACTCCCTAAATATCTCAAAGTTTGTACCTCCATGTTATTAATGAGCATTAATTTCCTACGGGCATCATTTCAGATGCTGTACTCATAAATTAGTCTATCTCAGTGGAACTACTTCCATTTAGCTTCAGATGTCTTTAGAGTGGTCATCTACATCTGACTATTCATTCCTGGCTAACTTTGCAGTCAATGGAGAGAAATAAGCACTTGTGATTCATCTGACTTATTTTAGATATTTATTTCAGGATGGGATGAATCATACCCTAAAAGAAACTATTTTTTGGCACTGCTGAAAAAAGGGAGCATGAGGTGTGTAGTTCAGAAATAGAGGTCACCAGAGCGGACACATGCATTTAGTCAGACCAATCTCATCATTCATTACTAAACAAATTTGATTCTTCATATCTTTCTGCTTTATAAAACCTGTTATCCAAAAAATAAATTAAGTTATTCAGGCATAAACTTCACTTGACAAAATTTATTCTAATTTATACCATTTTCTTTTACCTTTATGTCATATATTATTCTTTCCATCATAATTTTATCTTGCATACTCCTGATGTTACACTTGATGTAACTTGAGGTCTGTTGTTGCTCAATACTTTCACCCTAAATAAATTAACCTCAAGGTCTTTTGCTCTAATCTGCAGTGCAGATTTTTTCTGCATTCATTCCAGTTTGTACTTTATTAATTTTTATTTAATATTATGTGTTTATTTATACATAATTATATTCTACGTAATATTGATCTTCTTTTCTTTATGCTTATGTTTTACATTTTCAAGTGCTGGATATTCTGAAAGTTAAGCCCAAGCAATGCCAGAAGCTTGGAACACAGGAGATTCAATCCTAGATATGGTTTGAAAGGATTTGCTGTCCCTTTGTAACTCTTCAGTTGTGTGTCCTTAGTCCCAACTTTGAAATAACTAGTAAAGGTAATAAATGCAGTTAAGCATTCATTTTACATCCAGTGAATCATAATAGTTATCAAAATCTGAAAACATGGAAGGGGGAGAAGGTAAAATTACTTAGAAATACATAACACCAGAGCAGTAAACAACTTCCACTCCCTCAAATCCTCTTTATTGTGAAGCCTCTTTGCAGACAGATGCACTTGAAAATGATCTCTCTGATGCTTAGTAAATTAATTTCAATTTGACTTTATTAATACCAAATAGGTACCCTTATTTACAGCACATATTCATCACTTGATTGCCATATTTATAAGAAATAATAAACTGCAAACATTTAGCATAACATTCCAATGATTAAAAGACTATAGTAGGGAGGGGGTTTTCATACTCTGAACAGTCAAGAATCATGCATAATGTAATAGCATGTTTTTCAGCTAGTGTCAGCAGGCCAGATTTCAAGAGATATTTAAAATGTGTTTTTATTAACAAGAGAAAAAGGTCTTTTAACTGAGCTGAAGCAATTTTTGTGTAAAAAGCTGAAGAGGCTATCATTATAAAATGTAATGGTAAACAGAGAATCCTGACAGAGAACATCCTAGGAAACAGTTTTTCCCCCTATTTGATCTGTATTTAGTGAGGAACTGATCCAAAACTCATTTGAGAGTCAGTTGAAAAGCTACTGCTGAAGCCAATGGATTTTGGACCGATGCTGGATTGCAAAAATTAAGTAGCTGAGATACTCCACAGAGGTTTGGACTTGAGATGGAAAGTAAATTATGTTCAAGATCGTGTATATAATTGGTGTTAAAATGAGAAATAAAACTAACCTGCAAATTTGAAAACAATGGAGTGGAGTTCTTCTGGATTTTTTTTCCCTATTTGACCAACCCAAATGGCCCTCAAGGCTTTGGATCTGTGGTTTTATTCAGAAGCACTACAGAAATAAGTGGCAGGTATGAAGCCTAGCATGTAGAGGCTTTTACAGACCTACCAATAAATCTTAATTCACATACCAGAGCCTGATTTATTAAATTCTATGGGTTAATAACATGAGGAGCACTTTAGAAAAATATATAGATCAAAATTTCTATGGGAAATCAAATGACCAGACAACACTGGTAGTGAAAACATTCACATTCAAGTATTGTGTCAGAGCTTCCTATAAGCAAGCTAGAGAAGCCAGCTCATTCTCAAATAGGTTTTTCAACATTTACCTCATGTAAGAGTGAGTCAGATTTGTATTAGCAGTAATTTACTCATCTACCTATTATAGATTAATATAATTTAGTATTTATAATACATTATTACATATGTTAAGCTGATTTTACATCAGAGCTAAAATAATAGAAGAGTTATGCTTTGCAGGAGTACTTTGCTATTGAGTCAGTGCTCATGTTGGAGTTTCCATCTGCAGACTATCTCAAGCTGTTCTTCATCTTTAAACTTGGGCAAATTAGATTAATCTCAAATCAGTAAACTATCTAACCACGCTATTTTGGGTAAAATGTAAATTTTGCATTCAAATTTCTAATCTCTCCTTTCTTTTTTTTTTTTTTTATCCCTTGGTTATTACTGTAATAATAACTTTTAATATAATTCATATTATTGAAGATATGAATTCTTAATATGCTATCTGTATTGCATTACTGTATTGTATCATGTATTTAAGACTTTAGTAAAAATTAAAAATATTTGTTACACTGAGAGACTTCTAAAAGGGGCTGGTTCCTGGAATGCTCTTTGCGAGGATCTCAAGATTAAAAAATGGCTCACAGTTTCTAGAGTCAAAGGAGACAGGCTTTGTTATATCATGATTTAGCTTCTGCCAATGCAAATCTCTAAGATAAGTCTGGGGATCTATGGGTGCCCCTTTTTCTTCCTCTTGACTACAAAGAAGCCAAGAATGATACTCAGATGTAGTTAAAGAGCTACAGTTACACCAAGATCACTTCAAGGGATGTAAATTTACCTCTGTCTGTTGTCTAAAGGTCTTCTTAGAAGGGGAAATATAAACCCCAATCAAAACTTTCCTCCACATCTTCAGGAGCAGTTCCAGCAGAGAGGAAAAGGAAGACTGAACAAGACACTTGGTGTTCTGCAAGGGTTTGCAATTCTACCAGTCTGACAAGATACTAAAATTTTCAGAGTGACATAACTTCCCTTGAGAAATTTTAAATTCTGAGACAATTAGAATAACATTTTTAAGCAGGAAATTCCTTAAGGGGTGTAATCTTTGCCAAAGATAAGGCACATCAAAACAGGCATTTACTCTGCATAGCCTGTTGATAACCAGAAACCTCCCTGGAGCTTGAGAACAGGTACAAAAGGAATATCCAGCAGCTAACTGTGAAACAAAGAGTTTGTGTGGTAGTTAACCAAGAAAAAAAAAGTTTTGTCTCTAATGCTGTGTAAGAACATTTGTGAGCAAAGTGTATTCTGCTTCCATTCATTTACAGTGTACACAACAGCTTCCTGTGCTCATGTGTCCCCAGGTATGCTGACCAAGCAAATGTGAGATAAAATGTAGGCTTTTAAATGATCTGCAGGGCATGTTCCACCAAGTTCACGCTGACAGACTGGTCTGCCTGACTCATAAATTTAGTCTTGATAGTTAGCCCTCAAGTCACTGATTTTCTTCCAGTGCATCACTTGGACACACTTGCTCATGATCCGGAAATGAATGACTGTTCAAAGTATCCTCCCTTGGCAGTGTCCCTGCTGCAGAGAGAAAATCCCAAGCCTTTTTAGGAGTTGTGTGGAAACAAATCACTGTGACCTAAAGCTTTAGATCAAACTCAGACCCAAACTCAAAGAGCAATAGCGAATCTATAACTTAGTCTCTTCTGTAACTTTGAGCATATTTAGCAATGTGACTTTCTTAAGATGTTATAAGCTTCAGAGTCAGCAGCATAAATTTATCTGAAGGGTCATTCAGAATACACAGTCTGGTTGAAAGTCTGACACAGTACTTGTTTACTCAATGGAGTGGGCAGCACTGTCAAAATGACATTTCTGCTGAGAACAAAAAAGCACTTCTTTTTCTCTATTTCTATTTTTTTCTTCTTTTCTTTTGGAGAGCTGGGGTGCCTTAATCTTAAATTTAGCACATGATAAAGGGTCTGGGCAACATTTTCTGATTGTTGTTAATGCAGAGTGGAATTGAGGGCTATTTATAGCCTTTGTGACTTTAACCAGACATTGTGATTGAAGCAGAGACCTTCCTAATTCATTCTTCATTATCCTATAGTTGTTTTTGTTTGATCTAATTATCTGTGACTGCAGGTGTCAGCCTTTCTTAATGTGCTTGAATTGTGTGCTAGGATAAAACAACACAAGAGCTTTGAACATACAGATTCCCAGACAGACAATCTATAGAGCCTTTTATTTGCTTTCCCTGTGCATCACTGGAGGTTTTAAAACTATACAAAGTAGGAAATTTTTTCAATCAAACTATTTCTGGCTAAGCTTGCTATAAGGCCTGCGAGAGAAGATAGGCACTATGCTAGCATCTATGGTTTAGCAAGGTATTTAAAGGAAAGAAATCACTAAGCAGACAGACTGCAGCAGACTAAGCTCACAGCAGCTATTGTGTAATGCTGAAAGGTGATTCTATTAAAAAAAAAGAAAAGAGCCATTCTGTAAATCTAGGGTAAATATGGGATTGCTACTCTAGGAATAAGGTCAGGATGCACAATGTTACATGGCAATCACCCAGAGTAAAGATGCAGCTTGAAACATGGGATTGAAGACAGGACAACACTTTACTCACCACTCTATAATTGGGTAAGTGATGAAATCACACTCAGCTCCACTCTTGCCAAAATATGCTGATGGTAGGAAGGTAATATCCAGCTTTTCTATTAGTCACTCACTGGAGAGATGAGGACTCAGGCTGCACTGTAGATACCTGAAGTGGAATCAGAAAAATCATCCCCTCTTTGTAACAACCTGCCTGTTGCTTTTACCCTGCTCAATGCACTCCCCTTTCTCCCATTATTAAATTCAGTTATTCAACTAATCACTTGGTAGTGAGAAAGTACCGTTCCCAGACAGCTTGCTTTTCCACACTTCTTGGAGTGATGGGGAAATTTTGCATGTCTATAAAGTTTACTGTGGTCATTTCTACTGAACCAAAATCTGTTAACCTTGAGCAAACATTTGGTTTAGGGTTAAGTACTTTCATGCATAATGTATTTTATTATATTCATTTATTATGTATTTTATTCTTCCTGTAAACTATAGAAAAAAAAAAATCCACCAATGCACATCCTTCCCCTTAAACGGTGTGAGACTGACTTGGTTTATATTCACTCTGCCAGTGGCTGCAGCAGCCAATCCTCACCAAATGCAACAGCATGTACTCTGACTCTCAGGCAGCCTTTTAATGCTGTTTTGTTATTTCTTATCCACCTACCATGCAGGGCAGGATCAGGGGGAAGGTACCTCCACTCAATTTAAAAGTTCAAGCAAAATTCTGGTGTTAAATTCTGTTGATCCCTTTAGCCCTTCCTCAGCTGTGCTCACAAACAATCAAGTCTGTCAGCGAGGCACACAAACTTGCCCTTTGCAGATGATATGGAACATGGAAATCCTTTTGTGGGAGATCTCTCATTTTTATAACAGGGCATGGAGATAGTCAAGGTGCCTTCCATGCTCAACTTTACCTTTCCAGAGTCAGGTACTGATTTTTTCCAGCTTACTACTTACCTTGACCTCACCGCCCCTACAGTAACAAATGAGGAAGGTGGTGTTCTAGATACACTGTGGCTAATGCCTTCTGGGAAAGAGTTTGGACTGACTGCTGGTGATTCTGACTGTGTGCCTGTGAGGGCCCTTACCTCCCACTACTGAAGGGAACTAATGAGATGCAGCACAGATCAGAGAGAGGGAAAGCACAGGCAGGCCCTTCAGCTGTCACACAGCCTTTGTTTTGATATTCTAACTCACCAGGATCACTATTCTATCTTAGGAAAAGAAAAAAATTGCTGTCACTTCTCTTTTGTTTTTCTGAATGTATCAATGTGCTTTTGGAGCTCCATGAAACAGCTACCACTGGGAAATAATTTTGTTGCTGGAGTTATCTCTACAGTAGAACTGTTTGTAAAGCTTAGCACCCCACACACACACCAACTATTCTTTTTCCTGCTGCTCTACAGCATGGCTAACTGGGAAAATCTATTATCCCAGACCACCATTACAAAGACTTTCCTACTATTCAGCAGGATTGGCTCTAATGTCTACCTGTGGGGGAGAATCTGGTGGCAGATTAATCTGATTCTGCTGTTAAGAAGAAACTTCATACACTGCTGTATATACAATTTTACTTAACTATGCTCCTTGCCACCATCTAGTGGGTGGCTAGACTTTTTTTTTACTCCTAAAAATTACTGGGTTATCTTTTGGAGAAGACACAGAAACACTTTGCATATGTGTCGTACTTAAATGTGTCTGTTAAAAATAGCTTCTCTGCTATCTGGTTCAATAATTACTATATCTGTTTTATCTGCTACACATTTTCATCATAAGAATATGGCTAAAAGTCAAATATGGCAAGTCTTTGCTCTGTATTTAGTTCATTTAAGCTGTCTTTGAAAGTCTCAGTCCACTGAAAGCCCTTAGGAATGTATGACTGTTTTCAGATGGGGCCACTACTTGCTTCCACTTTGCCTTTTATAACAGAACATACTGCATATGGATGAAATGTGTATATACAAAGAGAAACCAAGTCAAGATGTCTTAACTGAAATTTACTTCTGACATCAGTCAGTTACAACTGTTATCTGGGTTTTCATACACACACTTGTGTATAAGTTCCCCTGCAGCCTTTCTGACTCCCGCTAAACTGAAAGCTTAACAAGGAACAGAAAATACAGACAGAGCCTTAAGAATGCACTTATTGTTCAAGAAAGTGTTTTGCTCTGTTGTCCAGCTGCAGTCCCAACCTCCTGTTACACTAACAAGCACTTTTCAACTGGATCTATCAATACAAATTCAATCCTCTGAAATCACAGTCATTTGTGTAATAGACATTGTGTTTTGGGAGTCACAAAACTTCCATTCTGTTGCAATGAGGAAGCTTAAAACCTCTACTGCCAAAGTCACAAAAACTGCAGTGTACAACAGAAAAGAACAGCAGTATGACAAATGCTCCAAAATAACAAGTTCTTAGGAGATAGTTTAAAAGCTGCTCTTACTGCCTTCCAAGCATGTTTCCAGAGCTATTTTCAGCAGTCATTACAGTTGCTCACATAGGTAGATAGATAGATAGATAGATAGATAGATAGATAGATAGATAGATAGTCTGTACATGTTTATGTATGTCTACTCACATACATATATTTTCCTACACTTCACCTGTTGTGACTTATTGATGATTCCTTATCCATTTTCATTCACAGTGATAAGGATTTCCTCAAGTCTTCCAGTGGACCTTAGTAGCCTTTCTTCAGTGAGCACACACCATCACCAGCTAAAATGGCACTTTGGGACCTGCTATGAGAACTCTTTTCTTGCTTACATATGAGTTAATACTGGAAAAACAATAATGAAGGAATTTACAATGAGTACACATTCTCATGTTTAAAAACCAATAATTCATAATTTGCTACAGTTTCAACAGGCAAAGCAAGGTTCCCTTCTTATAAAACCTGAGAATTGTCAACAACCAAAATGAGGCTGGTGTACACATCTAAAGCAGGCAATTTTCATAGAATCATAAAATCATAGAATCATAGAATGGTTTGAGTTGGAAGACACCTTAAAGACTGTCTAGTTTCAACCCCCCTGCCATGGGCAGGGACATCTTCCACAAGACCAGGTTAAAACTTCATCCAACCTGGTCTAGAAGACCTCCAGGAATGGGGCAGACAGAGGTCCCCTGTGCAACCCACTCTGGTGCTTCACCATTCTCATACTGAAGAAATTTTTCCTAATATCCTTCTTTCAGTTTTAAGCCATTGCCCCTTGTCCTCTCACCACATGCTCTCACAAGAAGTCCCTCTCCATCTCCTTTGTCAGCACTCTTTGGGTACTGGAAGGCTGTTCTAAAGTCTTCCTGGAGCCTTTTTTCCAGCTAACTAACCCCAACTCTCCCAGCCTGCCTTCATAGGAGAGGTGCTCCAGCCCCCTCCTCATCCACATGACTCTCTCCTGGCCTCCAACAGGTCCATGTCCTCCTTATCTTGGGGGCCTCAGACCTGGACACAGCACTCTGGGTGGGGTCTTACGACCCCAGAATAGAGGGAATTACCTTCCTTGACCTACTGGTTAAAATCCTTTTCACGCAGCCCAGCTTACCGTTTGTGTTTTTGATGCACTAGATGTCCCCTGAACCCAGCTTACCGTTTGTGTTTTTGATGCACTAGATGTCCCCTGAACCAAAACTTGTATGAAGTGACAGCAGTGTCCCCTTGGGAAGAGCCTAGAAGGCCTAAAAGGACCATAGGTCTGCCTACAAGATCTAGATTTATTGGTAGAAAGCAGCTTCTCATGCAGCTGTTTTTCTAACAATTAGTGCTACTTCTGTGTTTAAACTCCTAACAATAATAATCATATGTGTTTGTTTTCTTTGTTGCTTATGAAAGAAAGAAGTATAAAACATATTCAAGAACAATTTATAAGGTAGCTAGTTTATTTAGGTAGTTAAATAACTTTATCCAAAAGATAAAAAACATTAGTTAGATGTGACATACAGGAAATATCCTTTCTTACGAGAAACACCTTTTGAATGACAGATGGCTTAATGTGAGATCTCAATATATCTTCAACAGCAAAATAAAAGAAATAAAGATGGTAGTAAAAGTGGGTGGCCTAGAGGTATATTATCTGCATGGGATTCAGAAATTTAGTTTTCAGTTTGTGGCAGGAATTTACAGTAGCCTAATAAGGTGAGTCTTATTAATCTCTACTGGCAACCAGGGAACCACACAAAGGAATTTAGAGCATAAGGAAATTTAGCCATTAGAATAAACTTACTCCCTTTCCCACATGTTCCTTTTCATTTTTCCATTGGACAATCGAGGTCTTAAGTGGGAAACACTAGTCCTGAACTGATAAAAATCAAGCTGAAATTAGCGAGGTTATTGCTCATGTCTCAGCTTTAAGGTGGAAGCAATGATATGTGAAGGTAGTGCACATGAATGGTGCCAGAAGCTTCACTACTCATGAAGCTGAAATCTCTTTTCCAAAACTCTTGAGTATACAACAGCATGGACAGTTACTGAGATATCACTATGTTTGGACCCTACACAATCTTAATAAAAAAAAATTTTTATACTATTCCAAAGAAGATTGCAGCCTCTAAAAAAGTATTTTAGGAAATCTTTCTCAAAATCTTCTGTTTTTTTTTAAATTTACAAAATTGATAAATATTTTAAATAAATCCTACGATCTATGAACCAGCTTACCATACTACTCTACCGTGATACAGATCATGGTGCACCATTTCACAATGAGGCTTGGTGAAGCTAAACACAAAATAATGGTTCCTGAGGGAATAATAAAATCAACAACATGAGCACAAGTCAGTTGCAAAAAAAATTTTTGTTATTATTGCAGTCAAGAGATATTAATCTTTTGCCACATATTTAAAGGAACACAACTGCATTAAAGCAAATGTTTAAAAATTCATGTTATAGAACTTTCTGGGACAACATAATTGGAAGTATTGCCTGCTATAATTATTGCCTTGGGTCTTAATTTTTTTCTCCTTCTTCTATTTCTCCCTTCACTCTCATTCCACTAAATAGAGGAAATACAATTCCTCTTCATGTGTAAGTGTACCATTTGTTGAGTACTGCTCAGTGTTTCAGACAACGTGATATGCTAAAAAACCACACAAAGTATTTTATAATACATTTTCAGAATATGGAGTTCCAGTACAAGTTGCCATGATATCCAGAATTTAAGAGTAGTAGTACAGCTAAAACCTCAGTCTTACTATTTTACATCTAATGGGGTTAAGTAGTCTTGTATTAGACTTTGCATTTAATTCTGCTGTTAGTGAGCACAATAATAGCCTTGTAGGAACAGAAGATTTCTCCTTTTGGATTAATTTGGTCCTTCATAAATGTTGGTTGGTTATAGCTACACAACTGTATTTCCTGACAGCTCCCTGTAGTGCTGTATCAAGGGATAATTTAGGCAAGAGAGCACAGGACAGTAAAATACAAAATTCTTGCAACACACTAGAGTGTTAGCATCTGAGGCCAGGGACATGGCATCACCAGGGCTTGATCCTGAACACAGTAAATTTACTAAGAGGCAGCTGATATCTTGCAAAATGGTCTTCAAAACTAAATGAGATTGGAAAAGGAAGACTTAAAAGCTAATGTGAACATCTGTACGGTCTAGGGCTATAGTTCTGCCTGGCTTCCCCACCCAAGTGTTGATGCTTTCACACAACTACTGCCACTGAAGTCAACACATACACTTTAGGAGCACTCACCACTTTTCAGAACTGGGTCCTCAAGCAAATATTGATAAAAACTGTAAGTGCTTCAAATGCACGTGGGTTGCCAATGGTTCTTTAAAGCCAGATATCTTTCATAAAAATAACAAATGCCTGGTCTGTGTTTGATCATGTTCCACAGGCCACTGCATCTGTGGAAAAAAATCTTGATACTTCTGACTCACTTAGAAGGGAAAAAATACAAGAGTAAGAAACATGAGTAGAAATGTTCTTCCATCAAGATGCAGTCAAGAAATCTCTTATGTCTTTGGATTCTGCCTGAAGGTTCCTACACAAAGTTCAAAGATATAGACTTGCTGAAAGCTCTCTATATATTTGCCTGAAGGAGTGAGACTGGAGTGCATGGTTGATATTTTCACTTCCAGTTTGCAGACTGGAGCCATTTTTTCTTTATTTTTTTTTTTGACTTTTTTTTTTTTAATTTATTCACTTTTTTTTTCTATGTGTTGAAAAATGGTGAGAAAATAGGCAGTAAGGTGTTTTTTTTTCTTGTTCTTTCTTAGTAAATCAAACTAATAATTGCAAGAGATGCTTAGTGTTAGGCAGGCCTTGATTTGTCATGCACTGAGCCATCTATCTTTTGCTGTGGTACAAGAACAATCTGCTATGGGTAAGCCAACCCATATATGTTCATGTGGGGCATCAACTCTTTTGCAGTCACTGCCTACACACATACATTGCTACTCTGATGTACCCTGGGGTAGATGCAAGCAAGTTTACCCTTCAGTGAAGTTATTTTTCCTTTTATTATCCTATTGCAGAATCTATCACAGCCCAACAATTCCACGATTGATTTGCTGGCAGCTGAGCCCTGAGGCTTGGAATGTAAATAAGACTCAGAATGAAAGAGATGTGCACTGCAGCAGCCAACACTGAGTGCAGGTACTTCATCAATTGACCTGATTTCTGGAAAATCTGCTTGCAACCTTGAAACTCGCTTGCAATTACAATTTTTGCAATAAAATATTAGTCTCCATGGTAATGAGAAGTGCTTTACTAACTCATTTAGGGGAAAAAAAAAAACACAAGGAGATGACAGTATCTCTGAGAAAATGAAATTTTCAACATTATTTCACAGTTGGACAGCTTCATGCAGACTTGTCAACAGATTAGTAGCATCCTTCCCATTTTATATATGGAAAATCAGAGTAATTAATAGCCCTCAGGCCCTCCTTGCAAAAAGGAGATTTAATGAGCTCTGTAGCAGTATCAGAACAGAAGAGCATATAAATACTTTGCCTCTGTCCATGCAAAAGTACACCACCAATAGAAGGATGCCCTGCCTTACTCCTTATCAGATCTACTAAATATTATTAGATAAATGCTGCTCTACCCATTTAAATGATGCAAAATTCTGGGGCACAAATTATCTCTTTGAGGCAGGAATTCTGTCTTTTCTATTTTTTTTTTTGTAATATCTATCACTACAGGAGTCTTACCCATAGGCCTTAGTTAACTAGGGGAAAAAGAATAATTGCATTTCAGTAGACACCAGAAGAACGAGAAAAAATGCTACAGACTCTGTAGAAAGGCAGGTGCTCAACAGACAATGTGTTATTCAGGCCAACTTATGAAAAAGGGTTTGTTTTACAAGCTACATACACAGGCTTACAAAGCTGGTTGTGAAATCTTTCTGAATAACTTCCTCACAGGAAACAAGTCAAAATAATGGGCAAAAATATTCAAGACTGGGAAGCACAAAACTGAAGTCGGGGTGGGGAGGGAGAAATGCACTATCCTTTTTCTGCCCTCTTAGAGGGTCAGAGAGAGAGGTGCAGAATTCAGCGCACGGCAGCCTGTCCAGGGTGTCCTATCAAATCCACCCTCCATCAGAAAGAAGTCTTCTAGAAGATAATTGGTTGGTTGAAAAACTCAGTCCCATTTCTCCTGAGATGGAGCTCTCTTGGATGGGCTGATTGTGTCCTATGAAAATGTTGGGGTTTTAACATCCTTCTAGCTCAGCTAGTTTTCGTGAAACCTCAGAATTCCTCTGAAAATAGAAGGAAAACATTATGTTATGACCAGCTCTGTTGAGTTCTGTTTCTTGTCCTTGCCATTGAATTACTGTCAATCAAGGATAAGCAATTTTATCTCATTATTCTTCAGGTTTTCCACCTCTAAAGAAAGATGCTTTCCTTTGCCAAGAATTATAGATGAAAACAGCGATAGATTTTATAGATCTAGATAAAGTATTCCTTCTTAAATTTGTTATATAGCCATAATTACCACTGAGCAAGAAGGGAAAGAAAGAAAAATGTTATTTACAAATCACAGCTGGAAATTATCTAAAAGCAGCTACTCTAACTACACTCTACAGTAACTCATAGGTCTTAAATATCTCAGTGCTTTCTTGGGTAGATGCTAAAAATGCAAGCATTACTGTATGATCTCATGCTTATAGCCACAATTATATGAAATAAAATTATTCTAGTAAGAATAAAAATTTAATTTTATAAATAAAATCAACACGAAAAGTTTAAAATAATTTCTATGGTTTATGTCAGTGTTACTCTGATATCCTGGTCTGCTGTCTGATGGTGTCCAATGGTTGTCTGTTGGATCACATTGCTCTTCAGCTATACCTGAAACACAGATGCAGTTTTAAGATCTTTCAATAAAGATTTTGACTTCGGAGTTATAAGCTGGGTTCATATGGATCATGCACTATTAGCTTCTCCTTTTTTCATTGCGTTATAGTAGTTCATTGTATGTATTTCCCTAGAGTTCTCACTTTTAGAGATCAAAAATTCCTTTTTCCCTCCTACTTTTCAAATATAGGCCTTGGTCATGGAGTTCCTTACCTGCAGACAAACTTTCAGGATTTCATGGAACCCATTGTTAGGTGTGTGGAAATGAAATAAAAGACAAGGTTAGACTCATGGCTGAAAAGTTAAAAATAGCAGGGAAAGGTAGAGGCCCCAATTTATTCTTTCTTCTACTTCACATCATCATAATTTCATACTACTCAGTACAAAATGACATCATCTGACTGATTTACCACATTCAGCACTGTACTTTATTTAGGTAAATTACCTGAGTGCAAAATGAAGGTCCAATTTGCTAACATTAAGTAATACAAGGAAAAGCAAATAATTTTTCTGGTGCTTTGACCAGGGTTTCAAATGCTTTTCAAGAGAAGCTTCTTTAGATGATAGAAGGTTTCTGCAGTAGATTGCAATTTCCCTGATCTTTTAATGTATCACCTAATGCAATTTTATATAGAGTACATTAAAGTTCTAATACATTTAAGATAGACATAGCAGTCTTTAAAAGTGCCTATTTTTAATTATATTTATGTGTGTGCATAGTTTAAACACTGTTAAACTGGAGGACAAAAGTAATAAATTACAAATTGACTGACAGCAGAGATGCTAGTACAGCCTCTTGATTAGGAGAATACAATTTTAAAATGCAAAACTTGGAAACATTCTTAAATCATAATGTTAGCACATGCAATCATTCAGACTGTGTCTCCAATCTTTTCCTCATACAGCTTGAAATAATTCTAAGAAGGAAATTTGAGAACCTCTGGAAATTATTTGAGTTCCACTTTCCACTTAAATTTTCTTTTTTTATCTTCTGCTCCTTTGTGTCAAGAACAGATAGTAATTTTAATTTCAATGTCTGGCAAAGAGAGGTGTAATTTCTCTAACAAAAAGCTAGGCAGATGCACAGAATGAAGTGGTTCAGTATTAATGGTGAATTTGTAACAAGCTGGCATAACTACATTGGTACTTTCCTTGAAAGGCTTAGGTTGATTATTGATAGACAGTTCTTTATTTTTCCCATAAAAGCTGAAGTATAGCTTGTACTACATCTAAAGTACTACAATGAGAAGTAGTGATGAGTACTCTTATGGTTCAGAGAACAACGGAAGAGTGAAATCTTTGTTATCCACAAGCCTTTGACCTACTACACTTCCATTTTTTTATTGAAAACACATTCCGCAGAACATAATTCTCACATTCAGAATTGACTGTTTTAAATACATATTTCTTATCTACTTATTTAGGGGAAGGAGAATGCATGATTAAGTATACACTTTTAACATAATTTAAGAGCGAAAATCCTTCAACTCTACCCTAAACATATTAGTAGCAACATAACACAGTAGCAACAAGTTTCATTCCCAACCAGAGAGCAGGGATATGTCTACAGTAGCAGGGCTAAAAGATTCAGTACTTCACTGGAAGCCTCAATTTGAAATAAAATCAGAGTTGTAGGGCCTTTCTGTCAATCTTCTTCTAATACTTTCTGTTCCATTTAATCCAGAGTTATCAAAGTTCAGGAGCCTCAAGCATGTTCAGTTCCTGCATGTTTCACA
Organism: Thryothorus ludovicianus; assembly: GCA_013397245.1. Lineage (NCBI taxonomy): Eukaryota > Metazoa > Chordata > Aves > Passeriformes > Certhiidae > Thryothorus > Thryothorus ludovicianus. The sequence continues at coordinate 446,835 of VZTB01006371.1, forward strand.
AAAAAAGCCCATAATGGCCATGTAAATGGCAGCAGCTTGATGGACACTTCCACAGGGAGACCCAGCTGTCACCAATTCTGCATGGTGACTGCCTGGCCAGGCTGTTCACCAGCAAACACACTCATGGCTCTGGTCAGTCATAGAACAAAGTGCACCTGCAACAGGAGGCAAGCTGAAAAGCAAACTGAGGAATACTGAGGGATCTTAAAGAGGATGCCTTACATGGAGCACAAGGAGAACCACAGTTAGTAAGGCAAGGAGGTGTAGGAAGAGGAGATACAAAAAACAGGAAACAAGACTCCATTCATTGCACTCCTCTTGCAACAATCTTGTTTAACTTCTGTTTCATTTCTATTTTGTTTTTATGACTTACAGTTGAACATTGCAACTGCACCAGATATATAAGTTTGCTTGTCTCTACATACATAGGTGTACTTACACACACACACGTGCAATACATGACATACAAACCAAGCTGCCAAGACCTGCTATTTAAAGTGCCTCATTCAGTGTAATTAATTGGGACACCAGCTGTCCAGAGGAAGAGACCATTGAAATACTATTAACAATAGCAGGGAAAATATGCCTATTTATGAAAATACTTGCATATAAAATGCCTGTGCATGCCCCAGCCGTGGAACAGGTAGGGGGGACCAGATGTAGGGTGCTACAGGCACAAGCAGCGGCTCTCAATGGCCACAGCCACATTTATGATGGCAAAATCCAGGCAATGGAGAAGACACAGCTGTTCCAAAAACAACTGCAGTAGCAACTGACAGCCTTTTTAAGCTTCTGAACTGTTTTGGTTGAATCCTGCATTACCAGTCCCTGATATTTTATTCTCTTGTCTGCAGTCACTGTGATACTGTCAAGTGCTGATCCCTTGAAATATGAAGGGTTTTGCAAACTCCTTTCTTACAAGAGCAAGGCTGGCCTTTGTGCAGATTTGCAATGGCAGGCTGCTAAAAATAAGGATGCAATAGCCACTTAGGCAGATCAATTTAGCATGCTGAGAAAACTACAGAGCAAGGAGATACTTCATACACACAACCCTCCCAGAAACTGCAGATTAAAAAAAAAAAAAAAAAAAGTGTTGTATTTAGGAACTGCTTCAAATTGAAATGCTATAATAACCCTCCAAAGAAGCAGACTGAAGATAAATTATGCAACTGTAGATGATTTAAATCAGATTTTTGAGGGAACTAGGGATCTCTACAGAACAGGTATTTGCTCTGCAGTTCTTCACGTTAATTAAAGCAGAACAGAAGGTCATCATAAAAGCTGCTATGTTATAAAAAGCAAAATAATAAAGCCCTAAGAAAAAAAATGGTAATTTCTAAATGGAAAATAATGGGAAGCAGAGCCTTCTGCATGTGTTAACTAGTTCATACGGAAATGTTAATCACTATTGTTGTATTGACATAAGTGGTGATGAGATGATTTATACCATCTGTGCATCTGGCTGTGTGGAAATATACATACTTGACCAGAACTGATGATACCAGCAGACATACTGAACAAATGAAACTCCAGTTATAAAGCACAGATCATGAATGTGCAGATGTCTAAGAAATGTGAGCAAAGGAGCTACTAAGAAGGGTATGTGACTTGAATGGGCTGTTAGTAGAAATAAATACAGCAGCAAATGTGATAAAGTCAAACTAGCTACAGAACAAAGCACAGAAATGTGAAAGTGAGTCAAATAGTACGAGTCTGGCAATTGTCACAGCGAGTCTGGTGAAGCAAATCTCAACCTTGATTCACAGAACCTTACATATATTTACATATGTTTAAATTAAAATAAATTTTTATATATGGGCAAATTTAAGCATGAACTGGAATTTCATTTACTTCATTAGAAGTTACAGAAGATGAGACTGAATGCATGATATACTTTTCTAACAGAGGAATTTCTTTCTAAATTGGGCCCCTCTCTTCTGAGGCAGGGCCCTTCCATTAGCAAACACTAATTAAAAATTCTATAAACATTGTAATCCCAGAAAGATTGTTGAATTTGAGAATTCTTGTTGACAAGAATTTGATTTGATATGTGTGGAAGTTTGGGGGGTGGAAGTTGAAACAATAAGGAAATGTCAGGAAACATCAACCAGCACTTCCTTACCATAAAATAATATGGCAAATTAGCTATTTTTAGGCAGTGATATAAATCTTAATGCTTTGGATTGTAGAAGCAGAAACCTAGAAAACATGCTTGTGTTGATTATCTCACGTTTTACTTTGTATTTATAAGGTCTATATGACCGAAAGTCATAAAGAGATCTTTTACCATTTCACGATGGCAAATTATAAAACACAAAGCTTCCTCAATTGTGCCCACTTAGACCACTAAGCCAGGGACAAAGCCAGAACAGACGAGATCATTTTAAAGTACAAGGCTCAACCTATTGGACTGCAGGTCTTTTAGCTCTACTTTAGCTCTTGTACCAAAGGGACCAGAAGTCTGCAATCAGTTCACAGCGCTTTTCGTGCTCGATGACAAGCAGGTCGCCGGCTTTCCACATCCATGAAGCACCTCAGACGCTTTGCGGTAGCTGTTTAACAGGCACAAGTTACAGACTTCCATCTTAAAAGCGGCAGCTCCACATATACAGCTGAATAATATACGAGCCTGGCAATTGTGCTGGCTCAGCTGCTGCCTCGCACGCAGCTGAGCTGCCCGCGTTGCAGAGCAGATGCTCCAAAGCAGGTGTCAGCAGACAGCCATGGGTGGCAGCCACCAAAGCCCTCCCAGGGCAGCGCTTCCACTCGAGAGTTAAAGCCTCAAAGGAGCCATGAAACAACCTCGTTAATTTGACACTTGATAATGCAAACATCTTGAAATATCCCACTCCAAATCGTATGTCACCCCCTGGCACACAGCCAGTAGTTCTCATCCAATTTCAGTATATTAAGATTTTAATGGGGTTTTTTTAGAGAAGCTTCTGCCGAACATTTGGTGCTACCAGTTCAATGTTTAATCACACTTTCTTACAAGGAAATCGCGGTGATGTTTAAACGTACGAATTAACTACACCTGATACAGCCCTTTTATTGCCTCCTTACAGTACCTGTCCCGCGGAAAGCACCTGCAACAACCCCAGTGGGACGAGAGTCTCTTCCAGAAAGGCTGGAACGCTCTGACAGCTCACCCCGCGACCCGCCCCAGGTGGCGAGACCCCGACACCCATCCCCGCCACCGCTCCACTGGCTCTGTATCAGCTTCCCGGGGGAATTCCCGCTCCGCACACGCCCGCCGCCGCGGGAACCTCGCCTGTGCGAGGGGAGCAGGGGCGCGGTGCTCGCGGCTCTCCTGCCCCCGTGCCGGGCGGCCCCCGCTCTCCCCGGCTCACCCGAGCCGCCCCCACGCCGCGGCCAGCCAGATGCGCGGAACAGCGAGCACGGCCGGGGCAGAGCGGGCGGGCGGCGCCGACCCCGCCTGTGCGCGGATGCGGAGTTCGGCATGAGGGGGGAGCGACCCGCGCCGGCCCCGCGCCCACCGCGAGTGAGCTCCGGCTCCGCCCACCCCCGCACGTCACCGCGGCCG